>OX375881.1:55448820-56048820 GCA_947359465.1 Metellina segmentata
GCGGCGGCGGTAACTTTTTTTTAATATAGAGAGATATATATTAATACAATAACAAGAGCAGGGGCTCCTTTTGCATATATATAAGTCGAAATCCAAAAGTCCTTGTCTCGTATGTAGTAGATGGTTGGCTCGGTCTTATGGCTCTATTGTTACATTTGGCCAAATTGTACCTAAAAAGTTCAGCTTTTGAACATATACACAAGGAAAGAGTTTTACTGAAATAGAAGAAAAAAATACACACAGACAGGAATCGAACCTGTACCGCCTACAAATAAACAGGTTGTTGGTGCAGTGTACAAACTTGATGAGCCATAGCGACCTCATAGCTGTCAAAGAAAAATTAAATACAATAGAAATTTTTACAATTCTTTTCTTGAAATTAAAATGTTATCTTTAACCCTGTTTCTTTTACTAGATTTGTAAAACAAGAACACGAATATAGAGTCTTACAAAATTGAAGATAATACTTATTCAAATTCGATGTCAATAAAAAAGCAAAACAGAATGGAGTGCAGCAGAAAAATGACAGAGAAGAGAAAGTGTGCCGAAATGAGATGCTATGAAATTAAAAAACCGCCCTCTTTCAATGAGTGGTTGAGAAATAAAGACATTATAAAACGTCACAATTGGAGCTACGCATTTGATAACGGCATGTTGATCAGTTACTATGACCGTGGCAGTACAACTAGACCTTCTTACTATAACCCAATTCCATGGAAATAGAATGTGTTCATTTAGATTCTCATATGAAAGTCAAATTTATATATAAACTCAATAAAAAATTATTCGTATGAAATTAGGTGAATTGTTCTGAAATTAGCTGAAGTTCGTTCTATTTTCTGTTTAGGAAAAATAATTTTCTATAAAGTTAAATGTTGTCGGTGCTTGTATTTTAGAATGTGTTCTGTATGTATCGTTTTAAAATGTAAAGTACACGTTGTATAACATTGTCTTGAATCCTATTTTTGGCATTTCATTTCTGTCTATTAACTCTTAATTTTTTAACAACTACATTTGGCTTTGAGTTAAAAGTTTAATAGCCCGTTGTATTAAAGCAGTGCGATGCTACTTAAAAGAACATACCATACCATTGAGTTAAAAGAAAAAAGAAACGGACTGGGATGTGTCAGGATTCGGCAGCTCGGTTTAAGGCCAAAAAACGTAAGTACGGCCATATAATGAAGTAGAGTGAAAGAAATTAATTCTACACTGTTTTAATTTTTCATGCATCAAACGTTCATCACTCCGCTCATATAGTATCCCAATTGGCACACTCTCTGTTGATGTTAAAAGCTGTGCCTCTAGAGTGGTCACAAAAAATCCATTTTCGAATTTCTACCGGGGCACCCCTCTAAAAGTTGCCAATGGGCTAGAAAATGTGATTGGCAAAGTTTTAGCTCATTCTGATAATATTAACCCGTGCCTCATTGAGTTTAAAGTTAAGAAAAACAGAGATTTTTAACAAAAAAAAAGTAGTTTTTACGCTTTAAAATCGAAACTATTCGTCCTAGAAACCTGGTTCTTGTCTAATTTCATAGGAAATTTTACTGACTTGGAAGTTTGATATCATCCGCTTTTTTTGCTAAAACGGATAGAATGGTATTTAGCATTTTGCAGGTAAAGTCATAGTGGATATCCTCAAAATTGAATTTTTATGCAAAGCCCCTAAAAACATTACAATATTCAATTACATCTGCTTTCCAGATTTTGCTTGCGTATTTTTCATTTTGTACATTATAAAGGCTTTAGTTAGAGGTATTTTTAAAAATAAATCAAACAACATTCAAATTCAAAATGAAGGAATTAGGGGTAAAGAAGAGGAAAGCAAGGAGTAAAAATGACAGCAAATAGTGTTCAAATGTATTTACTAATTATATTGTTGAATTATACATCATTATATTATTATTATTATTATTTAAATATACAAATTAGGTGGTAATTATAAATTAAGGTGGTAAAGTCTTAGATACTGTAGCTTTTAAAGAGTCTTGAAAATGTGCCTACATTCAGATACAACTTGTGAGTGGTATTTAGCATTTTTTAGACATTAGGTGATGACCCACAGAATTTAATTCCAGGTAGAAGTGCCATACGACTCCACAACTGATCTCATCAAAAATAGATTTAGAAATTCCGATTTACAGGGAGCTGTTGTGCATTGGGATGGGAAATTGCTTCCAGATTTGTTGAGTGAAGAAAATGTGGAGCGGATAGGGATTTTGATTACATGTGGCGATGAAGAACAGTTGATAGGTGTTACAATCCTTGAAAATAGTACGAGGATAAATCAGGCAAAAGCTGTATTATCAGCAGTTGAAAATTGGGGGTGGGGGCAGTTGGGAAAATCCAGGCATTGTGTTTTCATACAACGGCAGTAAATACTGGTCGCCTTAGAGGAACCTGCGTTTTGCAAGAGCAGTTATTAGAGAAAAGCTTTCTGAATTTAGCATGTCGCCACCATGTTTTAGAAGTTGCTTACAAAGCAGTTTTTAATTGCAAAATGAGCACATCCACTGGTCCTCAGCCAGATATTTTTCGAAAATTCCAGAGTGGGTGGTCTAAGGTAGACAAGAAGAAATACAAACAGGTATAGCAGATGAAAATATTAGAAATAAAATAAGTTATCCAGGCCAAATTTCAAGTTTTCTTTTTGAACAATTAAAAAACCAGAGGAAACCATAAACATCACAGGGATGATTATAAAGAATTCATCCAATTTTGCTTCATTCATTTAGGACGTCTTCCTCAAAAAGACATTACTTTTAGAGTACCTGGTTCTATTTATAACGCCAGATGGATGACAACTGCCATTTATTCTCTTAAAATGATATTTTCAGGGATCAATTTTCGTTAACTGATTTAGAGAGAAAAGGTATTGCATATATTTGTTTATTTATAATCAATATTTATGTAAAAGCATGTTTCAATGCCCGCAAACCCACTTTGGCCCCCAACCTAGACCTACAATTATTAAAATCTTTAGTAAAATACAGGAAAATTGATAAAGAGGTTGCAGACAAGGCCCTGTCTAAAATAATAAACCATCTGTGGTATCTGAACTCGGAGCAAGTTGCATTTTCATTTTTCGATGATACTTTGGGAAAAAATGCCAAAACAAGCATGGTTGAAAAATTAATGTCGGAAGTAGAAAATGTTGAAGATGATTGTGATGATAGGGATGTAAAACCAAATTTCAATCTCCCACAAGTTGTTCAATTATTGGACGAAGAAGTTAATTATTTTGTTTCTGCTTGAATTCTAAATTTTTTTAAGAGATTTGAAATCGATACAGAATTTTTAAATACTGATCCCGATGTATGGTATGAAAATCAACATTATTTAAAAGCTAAAAAAATAGTAAACGGTTTAAGGGTTGTTAATGATACTGCTGAGAGAGAAGTAAAATTAATTAAAGACTTTAATTCCTCTTTGACGAAAGACGAAGAACAACGGCAGTTCCTTTTACAAGTAGTATCTGAATGTAGACAAATTTTTCCGGACTCTTCAAAAGCTACAATATCTAAGACATTACCACCTTTGTAATTACCACTTAATTTTTATATTTAAATAATAATAATATAATGATGTATAATTCAATTATTTAATTAATAAAATACATTTGAACACTATTTGTTGTCATTTTTACTCCTTGCTCCCCTTCTTTACCCCTAATTCCTTCATTTTGAATTTGAATGTTGTTTGATTTATTTTAAAAAATACCTTTAACTAAAGCCTTTTTAATGTACAAAATTAAAAATACACAAGCAAAATCTGGAAAGCAGATGTAATTGAATATTGTAATGATTTTAGGGGCTTTGCATAAAAATTCAATTTTGAGGATATCCACTATGACTTTACCTGTAAAATGCTAAATACCATTCTATCCGTTTTAGTAAAAAAAGCGGATATTATCAAACTTCAAGTCAGTAAAATTTCCTATTAAATTAGACAAGAACCAGGTTTCTAGGACGAATAGTTTCGATTTTAAAGCGTAAAAACTACTTTTTTTGTTGTTAAAAATCTCTGTTTTTCTTAACTTTAAACTCAATGAGGCACGGGTTAATATTATCAGAATGAGCTAAAACTTTGCCAATCACATTTTGTAGCCTATTGGCAAATTTTAGGGGGGGGGGGGGTGCCATGGAAGATTGGACAGAAATTTTTTTCCCCGTATACCTTGTGACCACCCGACTGTGCCTCCTTACCAACCTCCATGGCTTCCATCATTCGATAATAAAACGTTCATGTCATCAGATAAGTTACTTGTATCGAACTGAGCGGTGGGGGGACTGTGCGCACTCGTAACAGGCATTTGTTCACATTTAAGGTGCGATGCCTATACTTTCAAGAACTTCCTCCGAGCATTGACACTCAGCATCTAATGTCCAGATCTCGTTGTATTCTCCATCTCTTGATCTTTCTTCCTGTTGACGTTTTCTATAATTCTTTTGGTGTTTACAATGCATATATTTGGACATTTTGAAATTTTTGCGATTTTCTATGAAGTCTAATATTTAAGCAAGTATTAAACATTTAGTTTTATTTCTATAATTATTTATAAAGTGCAAAAAGAGACGAAATAAATGACACCTCCAACGTCGTGTTCGCACAAAGTAGACCACGCCTAGACTAAATTATACAAGCGGTAGTGTGCATTTTCGTGACTCAACTTTGTACTGCGATTGCTTTAGCCGATGACGTCAGCGCAAGTTCAATGAGCATTTATTGTTGTAGTTGTTTCTAATCCCACTCATCTGACCGAAGTCAGACGAGCTCCAATAGGTTGTTGACATATAAATAGTCCCTTACAGTCAAAGGGTAAGAAGTAATGTCCTGCTTTGTAAGTCCAAGACACTAGAAGACATGCTCAGGCGATGCCTGATCAGCATAACATTTCCTGCAGGTCTGGTAGGTCTTTGAACCGTCCACGAAGGAAAGGCACTTTATATATCCACTTGCAAGTCTGGCCAAGGTGGTTTGCGTACTTCTGTCACATTTGATGTTTAGTAGAGTACCAGAAGTTTTTCTGCAGTACCAGTGATGCGTGGGTGGAGTTCGCCATGAAGTATTGAGTTTTTGTTTTATATTAGAGTAGAGTTCTTGATATGTTAGAGAAGTAGAAGTGATCGAGACACTCTTTGAACCCTCTTTTGCTAATCCATCTGCGATTTCATCGCCATGTATGTCCACATGCGATGGAATCCACTGAAGGTGTACGTCGTGATATTGAGAAAGTGATTTCAATTTTAGAAGTATAGCAATGCTAGTAATATTGCTTACTGAAATCCACTCATTCAGATGTTGTAGCGAGCTACGACTGTCTGACAAGATCCACAGTTCACTAAAGTCACTATCATAGGTTAAAACAGCAGCAAGCCCCTCATTAATTGCCAGTAGTGCACTTCTAAACACTGAGCAAGTATCAGGATTTCGCTGCTGAAGAGTAAAATCCTGAGTAGGAGTCTTAATATAAATTCCACTTCCTGCAAGATTGTCTGTTCGTCTGCCGTCTGTGAAGACTTGTATGGCATCTTCAGGAATACCGTCAATAATTTCTAGGGCCATCTGTCGGAGATAGACATCAAGATGAGTGTTCTTATTTGCAGAGGAGTTAAGGTCAAAGTGGAAGGAAACTCTCGGTAGGCCCTCTGATGGTTCAATAGAGCTTCTTAAGGAAAGAGCTTCTCAAGGAAAGAGTTTCGACCTCGTGAGAAATTATGCCTTGGGTCTCCGCCAAACTAAAAGGGCTGTACTTTTTGAGTCTTTGGTTGTTTTGCCAGCCATGTAGAAACATGGAAGTACGATTTTGCGATGCACAGCTGTAGATTTTATTATAATATTTGACTAGATTTGCCTTTCTTCTTATATGTAGAGGTTGCAGATCAGATTAGTACAGGGCAATATCAGAAGGACAGCTATTTCTTAGCCCCAATATAATACGAGCAGCAGAAAGCTGAACGCGCTACAGTTTGAGAAGATTTGTTTCGGAGGCACATAAGTAGATTGGGAATCCGTATTCCAGAATAGGCCTGATAATCGTGATATAAGTAGTTCTCAGAGTATCGGCATCTGCCCCCCAATCTCTTCCCGCTATATATTTAAGAATAATGAGACGTTTTCGGGCTTTGGCCACAAGATGATCAATATGCCGATTGCAGGTAAACTCTGGATCAAGAATAAACCCTAAATACTTAGGATGTTTTTCATATGTGAGTGGTTGTCCATTGAAAAGCAGTTTTGGTTTGTAGTTGTATAGATGCCTATTGGTGGTAAAAAAGGACACTATCTATTTCCCCGGGTTAAAAGATAATTTGTGAGTAAATGCATACCTCTCAAGAGTCACCAAAGTGTCATTAAGTATCCCTTCAATAACGGGTACCTCAGTTCCCGAACTCCATAAAACAATATCGTCGGCAAAGATACAGATGTCCACATCTTCTGGTATGCTTTTTTCCAAACCGGCAATAAAGAGGGAAAAAATTGCGGGACTGAGGACTGATCCCTGAGGCACCCCTTGGCTGAGTCGGAAGGGGTCAGAGAAGGACTTAGTGAACTTAACTCTAATAGATCTGTGACTCAGAAAATCGGCTATCCAAACTATAAACCTCTAATATTAAAAGCATCGTGTAGTTTAATGAGAAGCCTATCTTTCCAAACTTTGTCGAATGCCTTAGATAGGTCCAGCAGGGTTGCCACAGTATGGTGAGTTGGTTTGAAGTCATGTGCATCCCTGATCTTCTGACAAAAATATAGGACTTGGTCAGTGGTACAATGTCCTTTTCTGAATCCGTATTGTTCAGATGGCAACAGACCGTTAAGATCCAGATAGAATTGTGGTCTTGTTAGAAACATTTTTTCCATTATTTTACAAGAAATGCTAGTAAGAGAAATAGGTCTGTATCCATCGATGGAACAAGCTTCTTTACCTTGTTTTCTGATGGGGATGACAGTTGCCCTTTTCCATTCCAAGAGGAGTTTACCCCTAGTCCAGGACTGATTAATTATGTCTAAAAGTCGTTGTTTTCCACGAGGGCCAAGATTCTCAACCATTTGACCATGCACATTATCCGGACCAGGTGACTTGGTCAAATCCATGAACGCCAAAGCGAAAATCAATTCCAGAGAAGAGAAGCTTTTTTGTTAATTGAGGTACTCCAATATCAGTGTTGCGGCATCCATGAATTATATTTTTCGCTCTTCTTTTTATAAGTCTGTCCTCACAGGAAAAGCTCAATCTACTAGTCTTTTGATAGTGTGAACGTAGTAAATTAGCAGCAGATTTATCATCTGGTGCAATTTCTTGACAGAATTGCAAGTCTCAGTTTGAGGTTGTTCTCTATTAATGCTCTTAACAATTTTCCAGAGCTTAGTATTAAGAGTTCTAACATCGAGCCCGTTACATAGTTATTTCCATTTAGATCTCCTAAGGCGAGCGTATGTAAGCTTAATCTCACCATTAATTTTGTTGATGGCCGCCCTGGTACAGTCAGAGGTTTCTTGTAGTAGTTGTTTTCTCTTTTTCAATAGTGGTTCTAATAAGGGAGATTTATGAACGAAAAAAGGCACATAGTGCTTTATATTACCCCTGGGCACAAATGTCCTTGCATTGTTCAGTATAACGTTTTTAAAATTTTGCCAGTTGGCGTTTAAATCTTCAGTAAAGTTGTCAGAGGAGAGAACATTGTCCACAGAAAATCTAAAGGATTCCCAATCAGCTTTAGAAAAATTCCAAAAATTTCCCCTGACAATATGGACCTGCTGTTTCTTTCTGATTTCCACAAGAATAGGTGAGTGATCACTTCCAATGGTGTCCAAAACAGACCACTTGCAAAGAGGAAGTACCTAGTACTTGCAAAGGTACTTGCAAAGAGGAAGGAAATCTGAACTGACAAGTGTGATATCCAAGGCCTCCGAGGTGTTGTAGCTGTATGAGGAGTGGGTAGATGTGCCATCATTAAGTAACATAAATTCCTTGTTGTCCATTAATTGTAGCAAGTTCTCACCTCTGCTATTGCTTGATGAACAACCCCACGAGGGGTGTTTGGCATTAAAGTCTCCTAAAATTAGTGTATTGTCATCCATTAAAGATGTAAAATTATCTGAAAGACAAGTTTGGTTGGGAGGATGGTACGCATTGAAAATATGGAGCGCTCTACCTCTCCATGTAACAGTTATTCCCTGAATCTCGAGATCTGAAGTAGAGACGGAAATACTTATGCTCTGGTAATTAATATCTCTGACAAGGAAAGCCAGGCCTCCTCCTACCCCAGAGGACCTGTCGACTCTATAGATGTTGTACCTCTTGACTTTCAGTTTTGAAATATTCCGAAGCTTCGTTTCCTGAATTGCAATAAATTGAACATCATGTTGATTTGCAAGATCTAGAAGTAAATCAAGCTTTACTTTAGTTGCGCCAGTAGATAACCCGTTGAGGTTGCATTGAAGAATCTTCAAGGTTTTAAACTTGTGTGGAGACTGTAGCTTACTTTTCGAGCTGAGTCCTCTGCCTAAACCCAGGACGCACCCCTGATTATCCTGCGCGACGGACGATGCAGTATTACTTCTAGTTGTCAACAAAACCATGTGGAAGAGGAAATGTGCAGCTTCTGTTGAAATGGAGCACCCATGGGTAGAAGTATGTCTTAGTGTGATTATGTTTCATGTATTATATTTATATTCCTTTACTGGCAACACTGAGTTTATTTCTGCTGGTTGGCAACACCCAGCTGATTTTTATCTTTTATGTAATCTAGTCATGTAACGTATTTGTGTTTTACGTCTAAATAAATTAATCAGAAATGTCTATTCTTCTGACCCCTTTTTCTATTCTTCAAATTGTAAGCCATTAGGTTATGAGCGCAGAACGCTTATAGCGCGCATATACTATATAGAGCGGAAGAATACCGACATCGACGAGTTGAACTTGGCTAACCCTAACACGTAGACAGTTATATCGAACAATCCAATCTGCTTGGACACTTGCATCATCGGAAAATGGACCAAGGAAAGATCCAGATAAAGCCACTGCATGGGAAAAGTGACTGGCCGATTTGGAAGTACAGGATTAAATTCGTTCTGAACTACTTCGCAGATGCTTTGGAAGTCGTGGAGGGGAAGATGCAGAAGCCAGAAAAGCCGATTCTTGGTACGGACGAGGCAACTCAGAAAAAGTACTCAGATGATCTGAAAAGGTACAACAAAGCCAACAACTGTGCTATGATGGTCCTGACAAACTCTATGACCGAAGAAACTCTGCAAAAGGTCATGCTATTTGACAACACAAGACATGCATGGTCGGAACTACACAAGATATTCGAAGATTCATCTGACAACCAGTTGTATAATATCTGCTTACAGTTTTTTAAATTCAGCTGGGGAAATGAAAACATGGCAGCTCATTTATCGAAACACAAAAATATGTGGAACGACTTAAATCGAGAACTGGTGGTAACGTCCTTCAACTCTATCACGAAAGATGGGGACACCAAGACAAGCAACACGTGAAATCAATCTTGGAAAATGAGTTAAATATAAAAGTAAAAAATGACTCAAGATTATGTGAAGCTTCCATATATGGGAAGGCACACAGATTAATGTTTGGAACCAGGAAAAGGGCTACAAAGGCAGGAGAATTGATTTCCACATATATTTGTGGATCATTTGACCAGTCTCACAAGAAGTTTAAGAACTTTGCCATCTTCAAAGATGATTTCACAATATTCAGATATTGTTTCTTCCTGAAACTAAAATAAGAAATTAAAGATGTGCTTTTGTGGGCTTTATCGTCCATGCAAAGAATTTGAGTCACACTATAAAACAAATCCTCAGTGACAGTGGCGGCGAGTTCGAGAACCAAGCAGTCAAACAGATCTCAAAGAAGCAGGGAATATCCCAAAGGCTTACAGCTCCATACTTTCAAGAGAAAAATGACATCTCTGAAAGAGACAACAGAACAATTGTAGAATGGGCTCGAACTCTGAAGTACTCAAATGAAGAAATAGATTTCCCCAAATATCTATGGGCAGAATTTGTTAGCACTCCTGTCTATGTTTTGGACAGAACTGTCAAATTCCAAGTTCAAGTCCCTTTGAACTATGGATGGGTAAGAAACACAGACTAAAAGACATGCGCATCATAGGTTCTGTTTGCTATGCACATATTCCAGTCCATAAAAGGAGGAAAATGGATAAGAAGGCAACTGAAGGCCATCTTTTCGGATATGATGGAGACGAAAGAAATCGAATTTATATCAAAGAAAAGGGGATGGTCATTTGTTCCCGAGACGTCGTTTTCGAAGAAAAGCCATTCCCAACTGAAAATTCGATTTCATTACCTCTCCAAGATGTTGAAAACAAACCTCAAGATGACAGAAGAGAAGCTGCAACAGATGAAGAACCCAGAATGGAGGGAAACATAGAAACGGAAAGTCGACCCAAGAGACAGGTATCACCACCCAAGTGGACAGAAGATTACATCATGGGAGACTTGAATATTGCTAATGATTCTCAGGAAGTCACAAACAGGGAGGAGTCCAGCTGACTGATGGCGTCGAGAGATGAAGAACCCAAGACTTTTCTAAAAGATCCCGAAAGTCTAGAAGAAGCTTTAACTAGTCCTGATGCAGAACAATGGAAGTTAGCCATAGAAGAGGAACTAGAGAACTTAAAAAGAAACGAGACTTGGGAAGTAGTTCCTTGACCGAAAGAAAGAAAAGTTGTAAAATGTAGATATGGATTTTCAGGAAGAAGTATAAAGATGGAAGCGTGAACAGATTCAAAGCTCGACTAGTTGCCAGGGGTTACACACAAGTAGAGGAAATAGACTATAAAGAGACATTTTGCCCTGTAATAAAGTCAAAGTCTATTAGAACTTTGTTGGCATATTCAGTAGAGCAAAATTAGTTGGTGCACCAACTTGATATCACTGCTGCTTACCTGAACGGAAAACTAAATGAAACAGTTTTTATGGAACCACCACCTGTTCATCTGAAAGGAAAACCAGCAGAGGTCTGCTTATTTAAGAAGTCTCTTTATGGTCTTCATCAATCTGGAAGAGAGTGGAACATATGACTCGACAAATTCCTAAGGTCATATAAGCTTACAAGATCTAAAGCAGATCCTTATGTGTATTTCGACAAGGAGAGAAAGTTGATTGTGTGTGTATACGTGGATGAAATAGTAATGTCCAGCCTGGATACTACCATCCAAAAGTTTAAGGACAGTATTGGAGCTACCTTTGAAGCAAAAGATTTGGGAGAAATAAACAATCTACTCTCAATTAAAATAGAGAGGAACAAGGATGGCTCAATGACTCTCGACCAGAGGGCATACATAACAGATTTGCTGCAATCAACTGGCCTGTTGAATTGTAGGGGAGCATCAACACCTTTAGATCCATAAATGAGGTACATGTCAGCATCTATAGACAACATGTTCGATGCTGAAGGAGCATTCAGGTATCGACAGTCAATAGGAGGGCTCTTGTACTTGACCAGACAGGGACAAGACCAGACGGCTTTTCCCACCACCTACATGAGCCAATTTAACATTTATAACATTCTTTGTTTAGATATAATGCTTTTTTGAATGCAATATCGGTCATTTATGTATCATTTATATTTTTTAAGTAAATGATATTTTTCGCACTTACGCTTTTCTGTGACACTTAGAAATTAAGCGTGGTACCCCGGTAAGACTTATTCTACGTCAAAAGTTGAGAATTACAGTGAAATTGATAATCTTTTTGGGTACCAAAGAATAGACTGTGGGGAATACAGATGATTCACTCATACGGAAGTTTCATCACACAAGCTAATACAGACAGTGGGATTATACGGTGTGTTTCCAGTTAATCCTTCTGTACCTGTGCTACGAATACCAGAATTAAAAAGTTTCACAGTTCCCAGATTGAACAAATAAATTCTATATTTTGTTTTCCTAGTTCAGTTCTCAGTTCTATCTGTCCACGAAACTTTCAAGTTTTGAAGAATATTTCACGATCTGAAGTTTTTATGTGTTTTCGAACCTACAAAGGTATGTGCAAAGAATGAAACAATGATATTAATTGATTAAATGTGTTATTAAAACCATTTGTTTATGATGTGTAATGAACGGTTGCGTCCTTAGAGGAGCTTTCAGTACCAGTGAGAAGCCAACAGTCCTGCTGGCAGAATGCCGTTTCTAAATCACGCCATGCTATATGAATACCTTACCATCCAGTTCTTTTTTAATTGATCGTTTTTATATAAAATAATAAATTAATAAAATTATTTAAAAGTAATTAAAAAGGAAATTTGTTGAATTTACACTGTGTGATATTTTTAAAGGTAGAATGTAATAGCTCTTCTTCACATATAAGAAAATATATAATTTGGTTCCCTGATTTCTTTTCCATTCGCCTTTTGGTATTATGTTGCAATCATTTCTTTTTTCAAGAACACTTTAAATTTGACTTAGTTTTATTAAACCGATAGTTTACGCAAAACTCTACACTGAAACAAAAATGAAAGTGAATCTTGTGGGCGGGGTCTTTTCGATTTTCTGCAACACTCTTTCAAATAAAGTGAAGTGAGCTAATCGGGGTTAACGACGTTCGTCTGTTTTGGATGATCAATGTCAATCGAGAAAGTTTTGGTCCTGGAATGTATTACCTCTGCACAATTATCATTGACGTCTATTCATTTAAATGCTTATGATACATTGCAAAAACAAACACCACTCAAGACGAAATCAGCTGTGCAAAGAGTAACTTGGTTTTGATTGTCCCGAAGGGAGTTAGCGCAGACCTTTAGACTAATTACACAGGTAATAATTTAGATTCTTTTAGATAATATCATGACACCGGAATGTAAATATTTACCTACGCTTTTATGAATGCTTGTTGACAAATCTAGGTGACAGCTTTTGCATTGTCTGCAATGGCATATCGGAACTCGATTGACGGTAACCAATTACTTTACCTTTAAAGGAAATATCTGTTTTCAAGGTGTGAATTTGCATGTTTCACACATGAAATTTGTTACAAATATCTACCGTTCCTTGATTCTTTTCAATAAAATTTTTAATGTGCTTCATCAAACAAATCCAACAAAGTAAGCGATGCCAGTTAAAAGTTAAGATCTGAAAGGAATACTTGAAATGTTTAGCTTGCGAGTTATTTTTTAAGACATTTACGATAATTTTGTAAAAAAAATTCACGTGTTTAGCTTTTGGGATACATTTTAGTGTGCCTTTGATGTAAGATGTAAATTATTTATTGGAATTAATGTTGTATTAATAATATTTGACTGTGTTTTTTTTGTTATAAATTGCTTTAATAGCTATCACATTGTCATGCTCCTTTTGGGAGAATTATCACCAGCTGTGTAATTATACGTTGAGGTGGGGGTTTTCTTACTCACAACTATCATTTTATTGGATTATAAACTAATTTTTTTCAGTTTGCTATTCTTAGCTAGCTTATGTAAACGGTTTCAGGTTTTACATGAATTGTATAATTTACCTATCAGCAAAGAAAAAACACTTAAAAAGTAGTTCCAAAATAATGTGGAAATTAGAGCTAATAATGTTCAGGTAGTCAAAAATATTCTTTTTGTGCATTTTTTGTCATTGTAGAAATATGAAATTTTCAATTTTCAGAAAATCTATTTCATTTTCTTAAGAAGTAGTCATGCAGTATTTTACTTTTCTATTTTTCACATGCATGTATAACATACATGTTTGCATTGAAACTAATGCATTACTTCCATTGTTAGTTGGAAGAGAATTACTGTACTTTCCATTTAAAAATGCTTCTGTTTGTAAAAGGCCTGGCCTAATTAGTGTTCATCTTGCAAAAAAAGACCTCTAAACAACAAACCAAATAATATTCAAAAGTTGCAAAGCATTTGTAGCAGAAAAACAAAAAGCATTCCCTAGAAATGTTGCATTTTCTGCTAGACTAGTAACGCTAAAAGATTATGAAAAGTTCATTCTCACGGCATAAACTTTTTTTGTAGAGTTGCATTTCTCCATCCAGTTTTTTTTTTATATAAAATAATATCAAACATGTAAATTTGTTTGAAAATTATTCAAATTTTTAGTACCCCTAATTCTGTTTTTACACAATTGATACATTTTCTCGAAAAAAACTTGTCAAAATTTTTTTTTTGAAAAAAGACATTGTAATCTAAGGAAGAAAAGAATATTGGGGTTCTGAATCAGTAAAATTAATTAAATAAAGACGTATGAAAATATTCGTTTTAAGTTTATTATTTTATTTCAACAAATTTCAAAATTGCATTTAATAATATGTAATAAAAATGTATTAAAATAACAATTTGCGTTTGAAATAAAAAAAATTCTTTGTGAACAAAAACAATTGAAACATATAGTGAATCTTCGATTAACCATCAGAACTGGGTTCGATTAATCATGATGGTTAATCGAACAGATGGACAACAGAAAAACCTGAAACAACAACTACACCCCCTTCCCATCCATTGCATATGAACAAATGTTGGTTACATATGTTAAATGCTAATGCATGTTAACAAATTGGATATACATATAGTTTATTTTACGGAAACAATTTCCAATTTAAGTTAAGTACAGTGCATATTGTTATAGACATATTCAAATTTCAAAATAGTCTAATTTTCTGTGTGTATGTACTAATAACTTTTAATATTTAATGAATTAACTTTTAATAACAAACTGACAGTTAACAGAAACTGACAGTTAAAAGAGTGACAGTTAATCAAAGTTTCACTGTAGCAAGATTTTATTCATAAACATTTTCTGACAATAAACGGTGTATGCATTTCGTATGACTGGAATATCACTGCTATGATTAGAAATGTTGTGGACACCATCTTTTTTCTCTACCAATGAATTTCTTTCTGTGATCTCTTGAGCAAAATCCATTTGAATCTCCTCTGTTACTGATGTTGCACCAGTTTTGCGAAAAAATTATGTTTGTTAATTGTTGGGTTCGTGTTTTGGTTAGGCCGTTGTATAATTATCTGTAAGAGGCTGTCAACAACTTCAGTTCACGTAGAAACTTCCTATGGCGTCCCTCATTAGATATAGAAATGATACTACCATGCCACAAATAAAATTTTTTCTTAGAATTTAAGCAAAAAAATAATTTTTAGAAATTGGTTTAAGTGGCTCGTTTGTGTTAAATCAAAATGACTCACATAAAAAGAGAATAATAAACAGAATTAGGTGTAGCTCATTTAACAGATTTGAACAGGGGATATAAATTGCGAATGTTATGATTATAGGGAAGTAATTATCATGATGTTTAGAAACCTGAAGCATCTACTACTTTTAAATGTGTTTTATCTAATTAGACTAGTATTGTTGCTAATGATTTCAGTTTTATATTTAGTATTAAAAATTTGTGCTATGTACAAATTTCAATTAATATTATCTAACCCATATCACACTCATTACCTACTGCAAATATGATACATTATTGGATAGTACCAATTATTGATGCCCCATAAAGCTGTTCAGATTGATCTGTAGCAAAATCTAACACTTGTGTTCTGGAGAATAAATTAAATGAGAAATTCTTCAAATTTTGGTTCTTCATTTATTGAAAAAGTAGTTGTAAAATGTGTTCTTAATGGTTGCCATGAAAATAACTGATCATTTGCATTTTTATTATATGTAAAACATGAGCAATGCCATATCTCTTCAAAAGTGTAGATGGCATACTAAATCTCTTAGCTGATGCTATTATAGACACTATTAGCTGACAATTAGGTGCCTAGACTTCATATGATCATTGACATAATTTCTAAGTTTAATGCAATGCTGTATGGATTTAGAATTATGTTTTTCAGTCATGAATTCAGAAGAATATGAATACAAAGACAGACTGGTCCTATTACTTCTAAAATTATGAAAAAGAGACTTTGGAGTTGTTTCTGGAAACAATTTCAGTAATACTAACTTTTGTAAAAATTCTTCATCCTTATCAATTGTTTTCATCATCTCCTGTATTTTAAATCATATAGACCAGTGCTATTCAACCTTTTTCGTTTGCATATCCCTTGATAAAAAATTTCTGAACTTAGTACTTCCAATATTTTTTATGGTTTATGAATAATGTGCAATAATTTTTCAGTAGAAATATACGTTTGGTTACAAAACAATGTTGTCCAATATCATAAACATATATAAGAATTGGGAAAAGGCAATGTTTATTATGAATAATAAAAGTACAGCAATATATTAATCTTATTATCAAATAGCCATTTTATTAGAAAGTTGTGGATTTTTCAAAGCAAGAAGTTCGATGAAATATTCTGTGTTTTATTCCTTTGTATTAAAGCAGTTAATAACATTGAACATCTACCATGTTTGGACAGTGTTTGTTTCATATAAACAGATAAATTTCTCAAGAATATTAAAGTAGACCAACAGTAAATCAGACCAACAGCATACAGTGACTAAAGTAACAAGCTCATATGGTACACTGACCATGAAAATGGCAGATGCATCAGCTGACTTATTTAGGAGTTGTCTCTCTTGGCATTAGCTAAGTATGGCTATGTATGATCTTTGCGTCTTAAAATCCAACCAACCAACCACACATTTAGGAACCTTTCATAAACCCACCCCTCACACTCCAACCATTAATGCCTTATACTTGCACATTTCTTGCATCTCAAACAGTTTTTCTGATTTCGAAAATTGTTTTCTTAAAAAGCCATATTATGAATGAAATGATATAATTTAAATATAATTGCATAAATTATAAATAAAATTATGTAGTTGAAATATTTCTAACTGAATGAAAAGCATTTTGACACACCTTGGGATGTCTTCAGATACCCCTGGAGCATGCGCACTGTAGGTTGAAAGGCAGTGATATAGACTATACCTAAATATCATAAACTTTGAATTAACCATGGCTCAGTGGGTTTTCATACTGTGCTAGCAACCTTGTAGTAGCATATGTTTGATTCCTCCCTGAGTGTCTTTATCTCTCCTATGTTAGTAAAACTTTCTCTGTGTGTGTACGTCCATTAATCAATGTTGTCATGTATTAGGCACAGCTTGACCAAATATGGCCCTTATGCCACATAGGATCCAACAGGCAAATTTGTATTAAGATTTATTCCAACAATGTATTAAAAATTATTTTAACAATATGATAAGTTATTTCAGTGTGCTCAGCCTCTTGCTCTTTCCAGTGCTCTTTTTATATCCAACAACTTGACAGAGATTTTGGGCACTTTTAGACATTTGGGCGCCAAAAAACCTTATGCTTAAATAATTTCAATAAGAATGAAATCAGATTGCTATCCTGTACAAAATACAATGATGCAGCTACTAAATCTTGGTGACAATATTTGGAGCACTCGCACTTAATTTCCAGTCATAATTGAATAAATTACGATAAATATCACTTAAGATATATTCTTTTGAGTGATGAGGCTCACTTCTGCTTAAATTATGGAATGAATGTACAACCGCCATATTTGGGCAACAAAATGTGAGTTATCTGAGACGTCCTTAATTTGGATTTACGTTCATAATTGCCCCGGATTTTTAAAAGGGGGGGGGGGGTATACCCCATCTGTTCCATTTCCTAAAAGCAAGTGCCATAAAATTTCCCATTATCGCATTTTTTACTATTGACCACACTTTGCCCTCAGGCGCCATGTACATGCAATATAGTATGCTACTTGAAGTGTCCAAAGATTTCTACCTTCACTAGTGAATGGACTCGTCATTAGCTGCTTTTCC
Organism: Metellina segmentata; assembly: GCA_947359465.1. Taxonomy (NCBI): domain Eukaryota; kingdom Metazoa; phylum Arthropoda; class Arachnida; order Araneae; family Tetragnathidae; genus Metellina; species Metellina segmentata. The sequence continues at coordinate 55,466,565 of OX375881.1, forward strand.
AGTTATCTTGATCATCTCATCCCTGATGAATACGGGATTAGGAATGATATATTATTTGTGTTTTACCATCAAATTTTCAAGAGAAAGTAAGCATATATTAACTGTAGCCTCCTTTCGTATTTTTAAAAATAATGTAAGTTGTCTATTTTGCTTGGACCTGTATAGCTGTTTCACAAGTTTTGCATTTTAAACTTTGTTTCCTGAGGTGGTTTACTTTCTTTAAGTAAACGGGCAGCACACAAACCCAATGCACCCTGTTCTCCTACTTCTTGCTTATTTCCCTCCTATCTTGTGTTTGATGCTGTTTGGCCAAATATGGCAAATATGGCTCTTGCGCCATAAAACCCAAAACCTAACCCCAAAACCCAATCTAACCAACTTAAACTTATTTTATTTCGATGTTATAAATGTCAAAATTCTCACAAAAGCAAAGAACTTTATACTGTTTGCAGTTCGGAAAATCATTGCTGCAGAAATGTGAATTTTATATCCCGACTGACATTTTGCTAATCTTATGATCACCAAGGTATGACGAGGACCACCACAGAATCCATTCTTGTACCAGTCGCTGAATAATTTACTTTCATTCTCTTTCCCCTACGTTTCCTGTTCGTTTTTCTTCAGTTCGTTGGAATCCTTGAAGTACTATTGATTGATTTATTATCTTGTGAATGGAACACTTGGAACTGTTTCTTTTCGAAGTTTGCAAGTTTGTAATCAAACAATTCACTTCTCTGCATCAGCTTGATACGCTAATATGTAGTGATGGATACCCCCCCCCCATTCCCCCCCCCTCGTTAAAATGGTTCTTAATCGTATTTGCGACTACCTGAAGTCGAGGTTTGATCGACGAAGGTCGTTTTTGGAGAATTGTTCGCATTTCGTTATCACGCAACAGGACGCTTTGTGGTTTTACGTGCGTTTAGTGTTAATAACATTAAATTGCGACTCATTTTGTTCTTAACCTTATTTTTTCGCTGCTTATTTCTAAATCATGATATGTCCGGGTGACGTTTTAGCCTTGAAGAATTTTGACGTAGAATACGTCGAAAAACAGGGGTACCACGCTTAATTTTTGAGTATCACGAAAAAGCGTAAGTGCGAAAAATATTCATTACTTGTGTAAATAGATACAGAAATAAAATGTAACTATTTAATGCTTGTTTAGATGTGGACTTCAAAGTGTGGAAATTTCAAAATGTCTAAATATATGCATTATAAACACAATAAAAATTATAGAAACCAACAGGAAGAAAGATCGATAGATCGGGAATCAAAGAAAACCCGGACATCTGATGCTGAGCGTCAAGAGACTCGGCGGGAGTGCTTCAGAGTTTAGGCGACCTGCCGCTCACATAATTTAGTCTAGCTCCGGTCTCTTTAGTACGAACGAAGAAGTGTCACTTGTTTGCAATTTATAAATAATAATTAAAAATTAAACCCAAATATTTATTACTTGTTTAGATATCGGACTTCGATTTGTGGAAAATCGCAAACATTTCAAAATGTCCAAATCTATGCATAATAAACACCAGAAGAATTATAGAAAACGTCAACAGGAAGAAAAATTGAGAGATGGGGAATCCAAGAAGATCCGGACACCCGATGCTGAGTGTCTACGGGCACGGAGGAAGTTCTTGAAGGTATAGGCGTCGTACCTTCAATTCAAGGTGAACAAATGCCTGATACGAGTACGCCAAGTATCTCCACCATTCAGTCCGCCGCAAATAGCATATCTGATAACATAAATGTTTTATAATCATGGAGTTCAAAACCCATAGCGGTCGGTAATGAGCTACAACCTTCAACACCAACAGCGAGTGCACCAATTGTGATATATGTGCGGAGCGATCAACAGTTGATGTGTGAAATTAAAACAGTCTATTACTAATTTCTTTCACTCTCATTTACCGTATGGCCTCAGTGACGTAGTCTACGCCTTAAACCTAGCGGCCGTGTCCCGACCAGTGCTGTAGTCGTAAATAAATCAGAGGGTATACCATGGGGGCCCTGTTCTAGTATAGGCAGGGGCCCCATGGTATAATACCCTCTGATGGTACACTTTGTAAGGTACACTCTGATACTCGCAGAATTTTTTACATGGGGAGGCGAAACATGTACTTACTACTTACACTTTCCACGAGGGGGGGGGGCAAAAAATAGGTACACGCGCACATATATGTGTATATATGTAGGAAATCTTTCTAAGGACTAGGTATAGGTATTCATTAAACTAAACCCGCGCTCTCAAACGGCCGTGAAACATGGAAATATTTCAATTGTTCTTAAAACAGGCTTTCATTTTTCTGGAACAATTTGGGCGTTTTTATGGGTCCCTCAAACCCTGAATGGTGCACATTTCATCTATACCTAAACGTCAACAGATCCTTTTTACCTTCTTTTCTACTTGGCGAATATCCCCTGTATTTATATTTCCTGGATCAAGCATAGTTATATCCTTAAAACGTTGACAATTTTCTTCATTAATATCAGAACAAAGTCTGGATTTCATTCCATCGACACTACTTTGAATGAATTGCTTTTGATTAATAGGTACGATTTTGGAATTATGTACCAAGGTGATATCTTGAAATAGAAACTTTTCTTTTGCTTCTACAACTATCTGCGTTCCACGTTATGTTTCGCTCGATGTTTTCTTAGGATAAACAAAGCGGTGTTCGTAGTTTTTAATAAAAAGCAGAGTGTATACGGAATTTGCTGGAAAAACCAGAGGGTATACGGCGTATACCACCGTATACCCTCCACTACAGCCATGGTCCCGACCCTGCTCCAACCCTTTTTTATTATTTATCTCTAAGGTTTGTGTTTGGTGTAGATGCTATTGATCTGGTCTGACCAGCCCAAATTGTTATATTGGCCACCTTGACAACACATAATAATGCATTAAAATATAATTGTATTTCTGTAACTTGTAAAAAGGTGCCGATGTCCATTTTGCAAGTTTTTTGGAAATGCTGATGTAGTAATTTTTATTTCTTTAATTTTTAATGCAACTCACTAAAAATACTTTCCAATACTTTGATTCATTCATAATGTGGGCAGATGGACACTGGCCCTTTTTTCTATTTATTAGCTTTATTACATCGAAGTGATTTGTCAACGTAACTAAAAATAATCGAATTTGGACGTTTCTACGAAGGAACAGATTTCTTTTTCTTCTCGACTCTAAAATTTAATCACTAGTTCTTTGGATAACTAGTGATAGTTTTTTTTTAGAGAATAATACATTTTTTTTTCTGTGATCGCTGAATTGTTTCTTTTCTTTCAAAACTCAGATTCATTTTGAAAAGTTAAAAAAAGTGAAAGGTACAAAAATTCTTACAATTTTGGATCGTTCAAGCACCTTCCGAGATTAGCAAATTTCTCATTTATAGAGCTGCACTCTTTTAACGAAAATTTCCAAAACCAAAATTCTCATAAGGTTTAAAAATGCCGGATATTTTCATTCCGATTTGTAAGGGTAAAAAAGATTACTACTTGCTGCAAATCTTTTCAATTTTTAAAAAAGACTATAGTTTTGAAAGAGCACTGCTTATTTTATTTCATTTGTGTTCAAAAACCAAGCTCAACGATGCTCGTCCAAGGTCAAGTGTCATTATAAATCGTGGGCATTCATTAAATGGTTCGTTAAAAATTGTTTTTAGGACTTGGTCTGTGAGACCGAAGCCTAGCTTTTTAAAAACCGAAAGAAAGTTTTACCTGTGCAGTCAGGAGTGAATATATTGCGATCTATGGGAAATGTAACCTTAAATGAATAAAAAAATAACATTGGAAAGGTCTCGGATTTTTCTTTTGCTTGAAGAGTAGGAATCCTGAAAACATGGAAGCTATTAGGCAACCACTGCTTCCAAATACTGGGTTGTCATCAAGAAACTTCCCTTATTTATGAGCCCCAGCGACCTCAATTTTCAACGAATCGGTATGAAACTTCAGTTTTAGATATCAAGGTATGCGAGAGTTATGGAGGTAACACGAATCGAGCTCTCACGGTGATAAAATTGATACAAATTTCGAATAGCAAAACCATTTTTTTATCACAATGTGATCCCACAATCAAAAAACAAAAATGGTGTTGAAATTTTAGCCTTAACCTTTTGCTCACCTGTCTTTTTCTTTACCTCTTTTACCACAAGCTTAAGCTTAAAAAACGCTGCACAAGAGCATTCTCAATGATGAATGTGAAAGATAAGAGGATAGAAAAGCTTTACCTTTATTAGACTAGCCACTGCGTGGCCAGCACGGCGTTGCCCGTGACAGTTCTTTTCGTGGGGTCAGGTGTGACCATTGACGTGTCACTGGTCGACGGAAGCAAACGGACAAACAAGAAGTGACGGAAGCAAACAAATTTATATTTGAAAACTATTTGATTTTGATTCACTCGTTTTGAGTTTTGTATGTTATGAGATCTGTCAGAGTTTTTTTGTGGTTTAAAAAACTTTCTTTCTTCCTCTTATTTTATTCTATTTATTACCGTCTATTTTTGTTATGGTTTCAAAAATAACTTGGCAGGCCGTAAAATATAATATGCTGTCCCGCATGCGGCCTCAGCTGGCTAGCCCCGCCCCGCTCCTAATGATGAATAGTTTTCGCCTTTTTTGTGTCTCGTTTTAAATTTAGCTCTTTATGCGGATGATGATAAATCATACGAATTCCTCAGAAAAGAATGGTTTAGGGTGAACGATGCTTTGGTCAGTGATGCTATTGGTTGGTCTGCTTCATTGACTTGGTTTGGAGGCTCGATAGCTAAAATTACGAGGATGCCAATTTTACAAGGATTACTACCACAATTGTCATTGCATTATTTTATAGAACTAGGGGGCTCCGCCCCCTACTCGCTTACGCTCACCAACCCCCGGGGATTGCTGGGCAATCCCATTTGGTTTGCTTCGCAAACCAACACTCCTTTCACAGATGCCATTTAGTTTGCTTTGTAAACCAACATTCCTTTCACAGAGTGAAACTATCTGAATAATTCGTATTGTCCTGATTTCACTTTCCGGTACATGACGTCACAGCGAGAGCTTCGCCCCCTGCTCGCTTACGCTCGCCGACCCCGTGGATTGCAACGCAATCCCGTTTGGTTTGCTTCGCAAACCAATACTTCTTTCGCAAGTGATTTCACTTTTTTTTTGCTTTAACACTTAATGCACCCCAAACTAATAGCCGCATCAGTAAAAAATCTTCTGCATCTTGTTCCCTGTACAATTTTAAGTAAACAGTGTCAATCTCCAAACTTTACGATCTGTACTTTGTACTTTGACGGTAAACTGTCTGAGAACAGAGCGAAAAAAGCGAGACTTTTTCCTCGCCAAATAAAAAGAAATCGTTTTTATGGCAATTGTTGCTACGATAAATTTGATATCTGGCAAACCCGATAGTCAAAAATGCAACCGACTACTGCTTGCGAAACCTGCTATACGAACTGAAAAATACGAAATTTGTGTCACCAACTTTTGATTGCATCGAATTTATTTATGAACCAATTTTAAAAATAATTGTACCGTAAGAAAGAGTACATTCTGAGGTATACTGCGATATTTTTAAAATTAAAAACTAACAGTAATACGATGTAGATATGACCGTTTTAGTTTTGTATCGGAAGTTGCGATCTGAAAGTTCCGAAAATTGTATGACCAACTTTTAATTGCATCGATTTTATTTATTAACCAATTTAAAAAATAATTGTACCATAAGAAAGAGTGTATTGTAATGTATTCAGTGATGTTCTTAAATTAAAAAAATAATGGGTTTTGCTGTATATATAACGGTTTTAACAAAAAGTAGCGAAAATATCCAGATTCCGAACTTTGTATGACCCACTTTTGATCGCATCCAATTTAATTATTAACTGATTTAAAAAATAATAGTGCCGTAATAAAGAGTACATTCTGAGGTATACTGCGATATTTTAAAAATTAAAAACTAATAGTGATAAGATATAGATTCGGCAGTTTAAAAAAAAAGTAACAAAAATGTCCCGATTTTTCCCGAATTTCAAAAAATATTATCAAGATCCAAATTGAAATATCAAAAAAAAAAACTCGACGAGCTGCAAAAATTTACGTTGAGAGGTACTCTTTAAACAACACTCACGGCTGAAGACTGAAAATTTGTATGTGTTTTGCTCACTCGCGGAAGAAATTTCGCTTCTTCTATTTTGACACTTAATAAACCCTAAACTAATAGCCGCATCGAAAAAAAAAATCTTAATAATCGTCCAGGGAATACGATGAAGAACAAACCATGTTAATTTCGTTTTTTCCCGATCAGTACTTTCTCGGGAAATCGTTAAAGAATCGAGCTAAACAACAGTTTTCAATCCTGCGGCGTCGGCGGTAACTTTTTTTTAATATAGAGAGACTATTCACCTTCCCCCTCAATTACTTCATTGCATCTCTTTTTTACCCTTGTCTTTATTAATACAATATGTTGTATTCAACTATTTGGATGAAGATTCTTCGCCTTGTCTGTTCAAGTACTAATTTTAGAAAAATCCCCAATCACGAAGTAAACGCCTTAGCATGACTTTAAGATCGCTGGAATATTCATTACTAATATATTTCGTTGTTATCAAGTGGCGTATTATCAACTCACCGTTGTATTTATACTTCAGATGTCAGTTCCCTGAAATGTAAGAAACTTCTTAGTGCTATGTGTATTTCTATAGAAAAATATATCGATGCAAAAAGCTCTCGTTTTTATAGATTTCTTAAAATTCTCTACTAATTCTCTATCCAAAAAGGCTTTCAGATGCAAATGTATCTATTCTAAAATGGAACAAGAACCACTCAGCGTAACATAAAACAAACATGTGTTTTTATGTTTTGTTCTGCTGCAACTTAGACAACTATCGAAATTTTAAGCAAGTCACACATTGAAGCAGCATCCTCTATGAATCCATTCAAACATCCCTGCGAACCCCGTTTTTGCACAGAAATATCAATACGCATGCGTCTTTCAGCTTATTTAGCATCGCAGGACTGATGTTGGACCAATGTGCTGCTAACGACACGAAACAGTCTGAAATAGACATGTGTATCCACATGTTTTCTCTACAGAAACTCATGCTTGTGCGTTTTGTCTCGTATCGGATCAATGTGTGGGTTGACAGTTTGTCTACTAGGTTTCAGCAAACAAAATATTAAAACCAGGGTGTAAAAAAATCATGATTAAAAAAAAAAATCAATTAATCGGATTTATTTGATTTATATCAAAAATCGGATTTTTTTATTTAAGTTTCTGTAGGGCCTATAAATTTGTTAAATAAAAAATTGAGTTTCTGACATGACATGTAAACCAATATTTATTTAAGTAAACAATCGGAATTTGTGATATGGTAAATTAATATTTATTTTACTAAAAATTATTGTGTGTTACATGGTAATACATTTAAAAAAGGAATTTTCAAAACAAGAGCTAAAGATAAAACATTTGTTTAACTTTAAAATACAAGTTGACATCCTACAAAGTTTTTCTTGAGTAAATTAACATCATCATGCTAACAAATGTATCAGTAAGTGTAAGTGAGACCTAAATTAGTCTGATTAAATAAATATTTGTTATGGGTCACTACTCTTAAAGTGAAAGGTGACTGTTTCAGGGTGCATTTTGCAAAATGAAAGATGTTCATAGTGTCTAAACTTTCATCCTTTTAAATAGAAAGCTCAGTTTAATTTTTTATTTAATAAATTATTAATCACATTAATTGTGTTATTTTGTATTTATGTCTCAATTTTTAAAAAAGTAATTGAAAAATCACTATAGCTAAGCCATTGGTCAATCAATTAAAGGGGTAACAAGTAGTTTAGGCCTACTTTGTGGGGATTTTCTTTGTCTGTCTTGACAATTTACGTAGATGTAGGCCTACTGCTTTATTGTTTGTAACATAAAATTATGCATGAACATTGTAAAACCTTTCAAATAGATGTCAACTTATTTTTTACTTTACTGTTTGGCAGAATCCCTGACTCAACACTCAACAGATTACTTAGTCCATAGACACCTCAGATTATTTGCAAGTGTCCAGTGCCAAACATTTTTTTTTTTTTAAGTTCATCAGTACGAGGTGTAGCCATTAGTGCTGAAATCACCATGAGTGCAGAAAGTTCAAAGCATTTGACGAATTCTGTGATTTTTCTAGGGTGTATTTACTTAGTTATAAAAATGTAAGATTGGTTGTGATTTAAATCAATGATTTAAAAAAAAAATCATTTGATTAAAATCATGATTTTAATCGTTGATTTAAATCAAGTGATTTAAATCAAGTGATTTAAATCAACGATTTAATCAGGATCTTTACACCCTGATTAAAACACATTGTTTGTTTTCTTTTTCGCAGTGGTTCTTGTCCCATTTTATTTCCAAAATTAATTTATAATTATAATTTGTAAGATAAGTTTTGTTATGGAAGTTCCAAATTTGGAGTTCCGTCTCAAGAGATAATAGCAATAAATATCTGAAAATCCTTCAGTGGTCATTAAACTGTCTGAGCACTGCAATGATTTCTGCATCGCGTGTCTTTTGGAGATGCACGCACACGAATTGATTGAGAGTTCTCGAAGAAATAAATATATCTACCTCTCGTGTTCAGAAAAAATAACTTGTTATTTCATTAGCTCTTGTTGTTGAAAAAGAAAATTTACACCGTTATTAATATCTTAGTACACATGCTTTGCAAAATCTAAATCAGTTATAGAGTTAAAATTGGATGTTTCTTTGATTAAAACCAACAAAATGGAAGACCTAGAAAATGAATAGAATATGGCGTTTTTTCTACTGGAATCTTTTTAGACTGAAGTTTTTAATGTGAATTGGGGTTATTATATTGACTATCTAGAATGTGAATGCTGGAGATTATGAATCAATATAATAGTATTATTTTCTCACTTATCAACACTTTGTCACGCAAGTATAAACTATTTTGAATATAGGCGAATTTTCACGATTTGAAACATGTCTAGCCAAATCTAAAACCAACCGCTGCGGGCCGCTTAAAATAATAATTAAAAATAAAACCAATAATATTGTGATGTTTTATTTCATTAATACATCTTATAAATTTATCAATGAGGTATTTTCATTTCGACTTCTCTGTGATTTTTAGATCTTTTCTACATTGCTGAATCGCATGTTTTTATAAACTTTGTTCATTTGTAAAATTATAAAAGCCAAATTGTAATGATAGAACAAAATTAAGAGTAGACTGGTTGTTTTTTATGTCGCAAGGGCTAAGTATGGCCAAGCTGCTACAAACACAAGCTAGCATCAAGTAAATGGACACACTTAGGAAAATTTTACTGTCACAGAAGATAGAAACGCACTAAGGGTAACAAGAATCGAACCCGCACAGCCTGTAATTCTCAGGCTGTTAGCGCAGGGGTCTTTAAATCAGGTAAAGAGAACCTTCCCATTTTTTTGCATTTTTTTTTTCGTTTTCAAAGCAATTAATATAAAGTAACTTGAATCAGTGTTATTAAACTACATCGTTTTAGAATGTAACTGTTCATAATTAATGAGTAATCTCTTTCGTGTTGTTATTCAAGGTGCATATTTTGCATGTCTTTTTTTTAGTCCCTAATGTTGATAGAAATCCGTATTGAGTGTTTTTAACAATTTGCAAAAAAAAAAACCCGAATTTGTTTTGCATATTTGGGTTGTTCTACATGTTTTATGCATATTTGGACAGTTTTTTTTTCCATTTTTAAACATTTTTACAATTTTTTTTTTTCAAAGAATTATGCTCAGCGCGTTTGGAAGGAAGGTTTTCAGAAGCAATCAAATTCAAATCAACTATGACTCAACCAAAGAGTAGAAAAGGCGCAAAAAGATGATATTATTGAACAGCCTGTCATTGCGTTGAAGTTTGAGTCAGTGTCCTAATCTTCAGAGAAGAACGATTTGTACCAAGATCAAGGCAATGTTGAAATCCAATATTGCTCTTTATAAGTAGGATTATGAACATTTTAGAGCCTTCTTGAAGAAGTACACAAGTAAAGAAATTCCTCTTGAATCGACACTCAGAAAGAACTACATTACGCCAGTGTACGAGAAGGTGATACAAAGAATACAAAATGAGATGAGTGATTCCCCCATCTGGATGTGGATGAAACGATTGACCCCTGCTGGCGATACCTCATTTATGTAGAGTTGGGAAAAACAGATCAATCCACGATTGCCAAGACAGGGTGAAGCGATAAATAAATAAAATTTGTAATTGAATGAAAGTGTGGCTCATTTTCACTTTATCCTCCTTACTACCTTTTTTGTATGAATAAAAACTTTTTTTACAATTTCGCATATTTTGGGATTTTGTAATGCATATTATAGGTCAAATTTTTGCATATCGATCCGAGCTCAAGAAATGATATATGTATTTCGTGTTTTGTATGTTTTAAGAGCTGTGTCGTGGGTAGTAGGTGATTAAGAATAGTAGTTCTTATTTCTTTTTTCCATGTTATTTTTAAAACTAATTTTTTTCTCGACTTTTTACGACACGGCGAGTTGAAGAGAGAGAGAGAGAGAGAGAGCGGGGACAATGTCAACCCTCAGGCCATCGGGTTGGCTAGTCCTTTAAAAAAATTGTGTATGTTTTTTTTTATTATTTAATCAAGAGTTTTCTTCGCCATATTAGCGAATTTTCAGGCATAATATTAATTTGATAATGTTATTTTGAACGAAAATGGATTGAACCGCGCCTTTATTACTTTTATTTGCCAATGGCGTCCAATGTTTACTTATCTGACTTATTTTTCTACCATTCCTGTTAAAATATTTCTTGACCTGCTTATCGAAGTGTGAGGATAGTTGGAGATCAAACCCATTTCCATAAGTTCGGTCAATGCCCATACGCTATAAATTAGGGTGTTTATTGGAAGATTGTTGTTTTTGGGGTGGTCTAGTCTTTCTTATCAACTGAATGTCTTTGTTCCGGGTACGAAAAATCGTTATGCTTTGGGCGCTTTCGAACATTGCGAAAATTAAACTCATTCGACGTTTATTATCCCCGATACTTTATATCAGTAATAAAAATTGGACTTGCTTTATCGGAAACATCAGTCAAAAAGCACAGAATGTAAAATTAAGTTTATGCAAACAATGTTTATGTTTAACTTAAGCATCCATAAACTTTCCTTCTAATTCTGCAGAATCTATTAAGATTTTTATCATGTGCTCACCACATTCTTTTCTTGATTATTTTAAAAATGGACATAAGAAATGGATTGTTTTTCAAAAAAGTATTTTTCATATATTTTACACAATTCAAATACTTATTTTCGATTAAAAGATACTATAAAAAGAATAATTTATTCATACCTATTGATGCGAAACTCGTATTATTTAATTGTTGCTAGTTTTTTAAACACTTGAAAAAGTTAATTTTATTTTCCAATTTTATTGGAAAAGAAAATGAACTTTTATTATGATTATATTTTTATTGCGTTCGCTATTGATTAAAACAAATTGCATTCATATCTTTGTTCATTCTTTATTAGATTATTGTGTTACGAACTTTATGGCACTTAGAACTTAAGTTATATTAGGATCAAAAGCTTTTTATTAAACATGCGTTAGTATTAAATTATTATTTTTGAATATTCAAAGGTCAACGAAAATTAAGTTCCCCTTTTATAAAACAGAAAATCAAATTTCTTTTTTTTTTCGGGAGAAAATTTGCCAAGGGAAACCAATGTCGACGCTGTAGTAGCAAGTCGTGGCAACCATGAAAATACAAACAATTAGATCACCAATTAGCAACCATCTGGTTGCTATTGTATTGTCATGAAAACTTTATTAAAAAAAATTATAAAATTTTATTGAAAATTTAAATTTTTTGGTGAGATTTTCAATGTCTGTTCCATACCGAATCAGCACAGTTTGTGATTAAGCTCATTCATTTTGTATCTGAGCAACTAAAATTGCTACTTATTTAAAAGGAGGCTTTACTACCGCTATTTTAAAGAATTTATGCCACCATCTCACTACTGCTTTGGCTCTGGTAGGTTCTCCATTACTCATTCACTTAGATATCTATGTTTCGCCTTTAAAGACTAACCAGTTATACAAAAAGTTTGAATGTTTGTATAGTATCAGATTGCGTTGAACTATCGAAACCCTATTCTCTAAAATTCTCCTCGAATTTTCCTTAATTCTCACTTCCGACCTGATAAAGAACATCTGCTTAAACCCATTCTGAGGGTAGCATTTTTTGTCGACTTGTGCTCCCCTGTGAAAACGAATCCTTACTATTGACACCAGCTGCGATATATCTCCTCTGTTGTGTCTTGTTTCACTTCTCTCCCTTTACTGCATTGGTTGAGGTGCAGTCCAGGTGTACAGATGTATTCGTCACTTCCACTTACACTAGGTGAGCAAACACAAAATTTATTTTCTTTCCCATCAAAATTATGATTTTGATCGTATATATATTTTTTTATCTGATCTCATTTTTTATGTGTTGGTTGGTAATTGGGTGAGATTGTTTTGAAAAGTATGAGAGTATTCAAAGGGAAATGTTTTCAGTCGTATTCCATTTTAGGACGGTAGGGGTAAGCTACATGTAGCGATGCACTACTGCACCGTCGAGACCATTATAGTGGTTCATCAATATTCTTGAGAACTGCTATTCCTTTTACTGGAACTTTTAAAGATTATAAAATTTTAAATTCATAAATAAAGTACTTTCGAGGAGGGAGTAAACTATGCCTAAAATTGCACTCACTGAATAATAGAATACTTTGTATCGAACATAACGAAAGGAAAATTCCGCCCCTTATCTCTTTCCTAAAATTATGATTCGAATTCATGATTTCAGATCAAAAATGTTCTCGAAAAATGCAAATATAATGTAACATTTCCTTCAAAAAATCATAATTCATAGGCTTCTGATTGCGGATGTGTGTATTTGACAAATCAGCTGGAAAAAGTACATTTAAAGCTAAACCCTATGAAAAGCGTACCTATTTCAGAACTGCTGGAAATATATTTTCGTTTTAAGTTATCAATTTCACTTTCTCACCTTATCAAATTTACTTTTTGCGTGGGCTAGATAAATAGATAGATATGGCATGACAACGTTTAAAAAAAAATAAAAGCATCCTTTTCACATTTGAAATCCTGCAATCCTTTTTCATTTCTATAATTTTTTTTCAAATCTAAAGCGATTTGTGAAAAATATTTTTTTGACGTATTTCTTTTTATGAATTTTATTTCATATGTATGCAAAACTAATACACATGTGGTTTCGCCATAGTACTATCTTTCATCAATCTAGATAAATTAAAATCCTTCCAAAGAATATGAAAAACAAGGAAGCACACAGCAAATTAAACTGTTAAAACAATGCATATCATTAAAAATGTTTGGTATTGAAAACAAATCTGTCTATTTTCGTCGTCTTAAAATTTTGGTTCAATCGTACTCCTAGCCCTTACGTTGCAAATCGTGGTCTAATTTAACCTTCGGGTAGTTAAAAATGACCGCAGTGCAAAAGTCAAATTTCTCAGAATTGTAAGATTTTTTCCGTATGTGTATTGGAGATGATGCTATGGGACTAATGAAAAATTAGCATTGTATTTGATTCAAAAGTTTTAATAGAAAAAATTTGATTTTTTTTGTGTGGAATATTCAATGGTAAACATTCTTATTTGTCAAAAAAGGAATTTCACGTCTTTTCAGTTTCAGTTACTTTATGATTGCGTTTCCATCAAAACTGGCCGCACCTCGCATCACTAACACACTACGTATTTATCATGCACTCCCATAAGTCATCTCAAACAGACGGCATCAAGAACAAAAAGAAAACGTTTAAAAGATGGAAGAAACCATCCCTTCATCTTTTTAAACGCCGCATTCGAGTTCAGACAACTGAATCTGAAGCCTCTGAAAGAGGTTGAGAGAACCAGTTCCTTAGGATGTTCGATTTCATTTCGGTCACTTTTATTGAAGAATTTGAGCTATTCTCCGACGGTGGTTAATCGATTAGTAGGATAACCGGTACCCGGGGGCGTCACGTTTCCAACCGAACTTTTTACTCTCGATTCTACTATGTATGTTGGATTGAAATGTAGTATCTTTAGCAACCTAATGGAGCATACGGTGTGTCAAAATGTTCCTGCTTTTTAAGATTGGATTGTGGCGTATCTAGGGAAAATATCATGGCCTTCACTGAAAATGTGCCCTTGGCCAAAGATGTGTGGTTCCTGAAAGAAGGCAGTCTAGTCACGTGGTTTTACACTAGTCTGTTTAAATTAGAAGACTGGTGGTAATTGGAACACACTTCCACAATTGATGTCTTTAACGCAGATTCTGTACGGAGTTAAAATGTGATGTATGGAGCTGACCTATCAGCTACCATACATCAATTCGGAATTCATTCTTTGGCATTTGAATTGGTGAATTTAACTGATGCTGATTCGTTGACTATCATTTATCAATTCGGAATTTTTGTTGGCGAAGTGCTGAAATCGTATCTGAAAGACAAGCCAACTGATTTCACGCTCAGAATGTATACTGGTAACACGTATCGCCACGGAAACACTACCGCCATCTATATTTTGCTTTTTTAAAATAATACTTATATGATGACTTTACCGTAAAATGAGAGCTAAAAAAAACAGTCCCAGCTCGTTCATTTTCAGATTAAATAAGGGCATGTAGAAAATCTATATCGCTCTCGCTTTTACTGATGCAAATTGCCATCAAATCATGTGGTTAACATCTCAAAAGTGAAAGTTACTTGGGCTTGGGAATCGACTTGGGAAGATTGAGTATTGATGCTAACCCCAATACTGACTTTTTAAAAGCATAACTTTTAAATTTGTATCATTTCTGCAATTTTGTTTATAATGTTTAATTTGGTTTTGATTTCGCTGTGACATTGTCATTAATTTACGTTGTTTGTCGCAAATCAATGACGTTTTGCGTTAACACTTTTTAAAAGCATAACTTACTTTTGAATTTGTATAATTTTTGGAATTTTATGGATCAGTGAGGTGACAGGCGACATGTCGGGAGGAGGTGTGGGACTCATTCTTAAAATTACTATATTTTCTTTTTAATGTTATCAGTATCAGTAAGGACATGACAAGAATGCTGTTATATATAAGCTAGTGATGTATAAAATAAAGCACACTGTAACCAAATATATGGAATAAAATTCACGTGATGCCTGTACAAACACAAAATCGAGCATAGAACGGAAAGACGGACAGTCTTACGCAGTGCTGTAGTCGTAAATAATTTCATTGTTGTGTTAAAAAAAATACCATTTAAGTTGTAACATTTAAAAAATAACACTAATTTTTTTTCTGTTTTTAGTAAAATAAGCATTTTTTCTCACTCCTTTCACTATTCAATTTTCTCAACTGCCTTTTTCAAAAACTTAAAAACTTTTAATTCTTAGAAAATACAATTGTTTGACATTGCAGTAAAATGTGTAAAATATGCATGTGTATAAAATGGATTATAAAAATAATACAATCAACAGAAATTCTACAAGTTTTTATTAAAAATTTCAACGAATTTTAAATCTGAGGAAATTTGTAATTTTAATTAACATTACACAATGGGCTATTGACGAGGGTCTGGGATAAATTCCCTAATTGAGAGATCATAGGTCATTTTTAATTATCGTACTGTAGCAACTCAACGTGCTATTCACAACGGTCCCAAATCAATTCCCTAAGCAAAATATCCAAGGTTATTTTTAACGTCGTACTATAGCAACTCAACGGGCTATTTACTACAGTTCAGGATCAATCCCCTAAAGAAAGTATCCTTGAAAATCGGGAAATTTTTATTAACGTTCTCAAGCAACGCAACTACCTAATAACTAGAGTCGGAGTTAAATCCAATAAGTAAAATATACGTTTACAATATCGTGTAATTTTCAACCACGGTCAAATAATAACAACACCTTAGATGGCACCCCACCCTCTAATAGATTGTGACGTCACACCGATTGGATCTTTTTGCAATTCCAATTTCGTCGCATTTCACAATGACTAGGGCATCACGGCGTTGTCCATCGTGTTGGTTTGCGAAGCAAACCAAATGGGTATGCGTAGCAAACACCGGTGGTTGGCAAACGTTCATAATTAACACACCTAACCCCACAAAGTACAGCACGGGCAACGCCGTGCTAGCCACGCAGTGGCTAGTCGTAAATAAATCAGAGGGTATACCATGAGGGCCCCATGATATACCCTCTGATGGTACACTCTCTTTGTATTGTACACTCTGATACCCGCAGAATTTTTTACATGGGGAGGCGAAACATGTACTTACTACTTATACTTTCCAGGGGGGGGGGGCAAAAAACATGTACACACACGCACACACACATACATGTATATATATGTGGGAAATCCTTTCTAAGGACCGGGTAGGTGTTCATTAAACTAAACCCGCTCTCGTAAACGGCCGTGAAAACATGGTGATATTTCAATTGTTCTTAAAAGAGGGCATACGGCGCGTATACCGCCGTATACCCTCCGCTACAGCCCTGGTCTTACGCAACCAAATTCAGTCACTCAATGAATGTAAGTATATTAGGCCGAGTTTCATGAAAGTATATTCAAACCGTTTAGACACCAAATGCGTTAGAGACGGATTTTGCATGAGAAGGACCCCAAACTTATAGAAAATTTGAAATGGATCGAAAGGATTCAATGTATAAAAAATTTGGTCTCTTTTCTCTAAGAGCGAAAGGAAATTTTTTTCTTCGGATTTTTAATAGCAAGATTGTTCCAGGGACATCAGCTTCGAAGTTCTGGCGTCAAGCCGTGACAACCATGAACGAAAAACATGGAATCTGGTTGCTAAATCATCATGAAAAACTTATAAAGTACATAGTTTTTAATTTTAGAATCTAAATTTCTTGGTGTGATCACATCTGTTTCATACAGCACAGTTTGTGTTTTAACCGATACATTTTGCATGTGAGCAACTAAAATTGTTACTAAAATAAAAGGTTGATACTTTTGCTACAGTTCCTAAAAATTTATGTTACTTCCCCTTCAGAAGTGCTTTGGGTGTGGCAACCCTGAGTATAATGTTTTTCACATGCCTATTTTTACAGATTGGTATTTTAATTAACCTTGCAAGGGAAGCAACACGACGGGTTATTGACGGCAGTCCGGGATGAATCTCCGAGGGAAAAATCCTAGGGCAACGCCACGTAATTATGAACCACGGTCAGATAACGGGCCCTTTTTTACAGAAACTGCTTATTGGTTGAAATATTTTATATATTGTTACGAAAGTTATATAATAATTATTGTACAATTGTTTCCTATTTTACCTCATCCGGGTCTGTTTAAATGAATAAGTACTCAGGTTCTCCCATATAGGTAAAATTTTCAACACTCCCCGTTTAATAAATTTACTTTATTGGAAACCTACAAATGTGAATAGAAATTCATAGGTATGTATTGTATGTAGCGTGCTTAGATTAAGCCGTACAAGCAAATATTTATTCCTTTTATTTTAGAACTTGTGACGAGGACGTACGATATTTTATAAAAATGAATGTTTAGAGTTCAGACTGGTGTTCTCATGAAAATATTCTTCCATTAGTCAACAGTTTAGTCTGTTTTACCTTCTACGATAATCGAACTTTTAAAATCCATGCCGACAGTGAATTACGTATCGATTTTTTACTGAAAATGTCCAAGTGTGTAAAGTGCTCTAATTTCGTATTCTAATTATATTGTGAAAGGACTTAATTTTATATATAGAAAATGCTCTTTCAGAGAATTTAAGAGTGATGCGCTGAGTGCTTTTAACAAATCAGATTACGAAAAAAAATTTGACTAAGAACGGAAACACCAATGTTCATTAAATAATACAAAATGTTCGATGTTTTTCTCCTTTTAACCTCAAGGAAGGTTCAAAATCATTGCTCCAGTGTCTACTGTGGTTTATATCAGATAGAAATTGCTGTTTGCCTTCGTGTGAATTGTGCTGTGTTTTCTATCTTGCATCCCTTTATGAAGATTCATAAATAATTGAAATTAACCTCGATAACATCATTTAATAATCACAGAATCAAGGATAAGAATTTGAACTTCGAAATGAGACACAGACCCAAGAAATTGGAAAATAGCCACGAAGGTAAGTTATTTTCTTTACCAACGTTTGTTTTTCTGCTGCTTTAATTATAGTATCAAACAACTGACGCCAAATTTCCCTAATGGTCTTTCAAACAATTGTTTAGAGGTACATCTTAAATGTCAACTCTGAAGCTGCATGTAGACATAGTGAAATTGAGCTTAATTGTAGAGATTAATTTCGTTTATATAGCTCTACGTTAATTTTTTGTTACACGAAGGTAAAACAGACAGCGTCGAGGAATGTTTTACAGTGGCATTAAAAGAGATGCTTTCGAACCTGAAGGTAAATTTTTTTGAATTTATGATTTCTGTTTAAACAAGTGAAAAGCTAAAAATATACGATTTTGGTGCTCCAATAAAAGTATGAATACTGATATTTTTTTATAGTGTAATATATAAAAGAGTAATTGGCGGTGGGCCCACTTAAATAAAAAATTGAACGCATTGTACCGTTTCGTATTTTTTTTTTATCAATTATAGTGCCGCATTTCTAAAGTAAACTGGATAGACCTCAGTCTATAACTGTAGTAGTGGCAGTATTAGGGATGTTTTACACCGAAAAATAGAACACTTTTCAGTAAAGTATTCATTCAAAAAATAATTTTTAGTACACTAAAACTACAAATTCATTGTGGTGAATTCTGATAAAAGTTAAGACTCAGCATAATTAGTAATTTAGCTGGTAAAATACGGCCCGAAAAAATCATGATTCGATTTTAAACTTAAATGTATAGGCCAAAGGCACGTAATATGAATCACCTGATTTTATATATCACCAAAAGTACAGGTTTTTGAATGAATCAAACGTCAAATTTTGACAAAATTGGTTTGCGAAGTTGATTAGTTTGGGAATATATACATAATTTATCCAAGTTTAAAAAGTTTTTCTAAGGCGAAAGTCAAAAATGGAATCTTACATGGAGTAACACCAAAAAAAAAAAAAAAAAAAAAAAAAAAATTGTCAAACACAGAATATAAAATGAATATTGAATTAAAATGCTTAAGTACAAGGCCACCATAACTACAGGGCTATATGGGCTATGCCGGGGATGCCAACCTTTTTGGAGCGGCAATTTTGCTTGCCCTCAAATCAGTTTGACGGCTGGAGACCAGCGCGTTACTGACTCTATTGACTTTTTCTAGTGCTGAAACTTAAAACTTCACAGGTCAACCCTCTCTCCCGTGTATTTTTATGAAGAGGGGGGCATTATTGTTAGCTCACGGGTGCCAAATATCTTTGGACGGCCCTGCTGAAGTACAAATTAATAAATACCTTTCATTTGTTTTTGTTCAAGTTTTACTGATTGGAAAAGGTTTGAAATAATTTTGATACGCAAATCAAATGAATCTTTCATCTCCAACCAAAAACACCTAAGAGAGTTACATTCGGCGCAAGTTCGTATTCTCTTCCCCTGAGTTACTATACTAAAACTTTTCTTGTGTGGTCATTACTTCAACGTTATTTCTTTTATGTTTGTCGCAGCATCCCCAAAAATGTGACCCTTGTATCATTAAACCCAACCAACGTATACAGTAGAAGATTGTTTTTAGCTTTGACTTTAAAAATACATTTTTTACCACAGGTAATTGGTGTATTCCTAAAATCATTTCAGTAAGAAAAAATTAAGCTGTGCAAATAATTAATTTTTTGTATCTAATTAAGATGTAATTAGCCAATTCGCATGTTTATTGAAACATGCTATCCGAAATTCTAATTTATTCAGAAAAACGATTCCTGTTGGAAATTATTCCTAATATTATTTATCATGTCTTGAATCTACATCAAGTGTCTAGAAGAAATAGTTTTTTTTTGCAATTTTTTTGATCAAAGAAGCGTAAAAAAAATCCAACATTTTTTCAGAAATTTCAACATGTAAAAATCAATTAAAAATCCAAAACATCCACTGTATTATATAGATCATAAATGATGCAAAAAATAATTGATAGGTTCATTGTAGAGTTATCACACACGTTTTGAACAAAGCATCCTATTGCACAGTCCTACAGGAATCGAGTTTAAAGTTTAGTTAGCATTTCTGGTGACAGTACCTAACAAAAATCCTTGTAACTTGAAAACTGTTTCGAATATTTACAAGATCTTGGCATCGTTTGAAAGCTTTGAAATTAAAAAATATTTTGAATTGATAAAAAAACATTGATATTGTGGTCGATTTTCGTGATTTCTAGTGTATACATACACCTTAAATAGATGCTACATTGAACCTGCTTTGTCTTTAAATTTGGGACGATGTAGGTTTCCTACCTATTGGTAATTTACCAATGTTAGTTTGTGGCTCAGTGGATTTGTCTATTGCGCTAGTTGTAGGTGGCATAGAATCCAATAATCCCTTGGTGTATTTGTCTCTTCGCTGGCAGTAAAGGTTTCCATGTGTATATGTCCATTTACTTGACGCTGTTTGGCTCAACTTAGCCAAACATGGTCCTTGCTCCGTAAAATCCTACCAACCGATATTGGTTCAATTTCTCCGGCACTCTACGAATACTTTTTTTACACACACTGACTTGTGGTCTTGAAGTTCCAGCCCATTGCCTAGCTCAGGCCTCGAAATAGATTTTATAATACAGGTGCACCTTGTGCACCTAAGTTTTTAAATTAGGTGCACATGTTATAATTTAGGTGCCATTTAAAAAAACTTAATATAAGAGCATTAATGTAATGTAAACTACTAGATAGTAAATAAAAATATTTAAACATCTATATTCTCCCTTCTCTAGCACACGGCTGTCGCGACAGTCGCTTCAACCGAGCTATTTGGAAAATGTTTCGATCATCGGAAAGTTCTTGTGGCAGTGGCACAAGTAAACCTTCCTCCTGTATAAACAGGTTATGGCCCAGCTATTTTGTTTTCGCATAGTGTTCATTTAGGAATTTTAATTATGTACCTTAAGAGCAAGAGAGGTCGATTCTAATATTTTGTTCAAACATCAAAATAACATAAAACACGTTTCCCCTCCCTTTTTTTTAAACTTTATGTGCATTGTGTGCACCTAGCGGGAAAAAATTAGGTGCACAGTTTTATTTTCATGTGCACAATGCACCTGTGCACCCGGGTATTTCCAGCCCTGGCCTAGCTCTCCAAGGTCTATAAATTTCTTTTCTAGGTATGTTTCCATGCGACTTAAAATTGAACGACTTCTTATTGTTTCAGGTAAAATAAAATACGTGCTCTGAAGTAGGAAAACAATCCACAAGATTCTTACTAGGTAGCTAAGCATTAATTGACGCCATGGAAGGTGTATGTTTTCTTTTATGCGAAAATGAATAATGAAAATTTACATGATTTTTTTCTATTACTAAAAAACAAAAGGTCTTATTTCTATTCCTATTTATTTCTATCTACTCCTTATCTTATTTGTGAAAAATGAAAGATCCCAAAATTATTATTTTTTAAATTTCGGTGTTCGAAGTACGAATTTGAGAAATGAAGTTTGAATTTTCTTCCAAAGTTTTTATTTACTTCGGCTTTTTAAAAAAAATGTTTGTCATTTTTTCCCGATAAATTTACAATTTTGGTGTTGAAATCATTCTCACTCATCAATATGTCAGAGCCGCTGCTGTATTTATAATGAGTTCTGCTTGAATGTTCCAGCAACTGTTTGATTTCTCAAATCCTTTTCTTTATTTTGTTTGTTAAATAAATCTTAATCTTTAATGAATGTTAATTTAACTATCCGTTCAACTGAACCGTCAATAGACCGAACGTGATCACGATGTTCATTGACACGTAAAATCCGGAATCAACATTGCAGTTGTACTGTGAGAAGGAGCCATCTCTAAACCTGTGAATTGTTCGGTTTTATTTAAGAATCGAATTACTAAAGCTGTTACGTGCCGTTTATCATTTTATTGTTATGTCAATGTTTTACGAACGCGCCGTATTTAGTCAAGGTCAGTTGATGTTTATAACTGTTGTCTCGTTGGGGGACAGAGCTTTTAAGATTTCCGCCTGTCCTATAAATAATGTTCCCGTGCTTTTGTTGCATGACGTCGGATACTGTTTTATCGGAATTATAGTATTTGCTGTTAGAGCTTTGGATCTTTGAAGGTGTTTGCAGTATGTAAAACGACTACATAGCTTGGGAATGAAATAAAAATGGAATTGAAGCATTGTTTGAAATTAGCGGTCGCTAGTCGATTTGTCACCAAAAAATTTGATTTTGATGACACTGAAATTGTTACACAAAAGAATATAAAAATACCCGACAAAAATAAATAGTAAAATTTAAAAATTTCTCTGAAATATAGAATAGTTTTAATTATCTCATCTAGATACTAGTTTCAGAATGAGTTACTGGACTAGTTTAGAGCCACTCTCCAAGACGAATAGCTGTATTGAAGTGAAAAGGTGCCAGCTGTTAATCTATTGATATAAAAGGAAGTGTTTGTACTTCACTACGCAGAATAGAAACTGTAACGCTAATAGAATCTGTATTGAACGGAAAATGTGACAACGTTTCAATGAAATATTAAAAATTTCAATTCCAACCCCAGTAAATAAGAAATTGAACACTTGTGAATGGGCAAAAAGCAATGAATAAATATTAGAGTTGACTGCAAGGAGAAAATATAAAAATACCTTTTTTCACGATTTTTAACGAAGCAACCACTGAATTAAATAAGGTTATTTTTTCTTTTAACACGATCTGGGAAGGGGGGGGGGCCTTAAGGCTTCTCCCTAGCCCTCCACCCCCGCATGTACCGCCACCACGTTACTTTCCCCCACCTTCCTTTGCCTTATGCCGGAGTTCCCAAGAAAACAAAGCATGTCGTTGGTTTCAAGTACACGTAATTCTGTTGTTACACGATAGATACGTTCCTAAAGAATATGTGTAAAACAAATTCGTTTAAAAGACTGGATGAAAAGAAGGATTGGTCTCGTATAAAAAAATTATTATAAATTATTTATAATAATTTATAAAAAAATAATTTAAAACACCATACGAAAATATTCGTTTTAAGCTTATTATTTTATTTCAATAAAATACACATGTAGTATGTAATGAAAAATGTGTTAAAGTAAATTTGCATCTGAAATGAAAATATTCTTCATGAATAAAATCAAAATCTGTTTTATACATAACTAAATTTTATTCATTTTCACTTTCTTTCAATAAACGGCGTTTGCGTACTACTGGAATGTCACTGCTATCACTGGAAATGTTGTGAACATCGTCTTCCTCTATTAATGAATTTCTTTCTGTGATCTCTTTAGGAAAATCAGCACAAGTCTCCTCTAGTGTTGATGTTTCACCGGTTTTAGGAACAAATTCAGTTATTAATCGCTGTGTTCGTGTTTTGGTTATGCCGTTATATAATTCTCTGAGGCTGTTGACAACTTCAGTTCATTTTGTAACTTCCCAGCACGTTCCTCATTAGGGTCAATTTTGACTAAAATTTAATGGGCTGAAACGATGACGCCGTATGACGTAGATGAGCAACAAATAAAAAAAAAAGTTAGTGCATACATAGATATCTAGACGTACACATTGGTAAACGAAAGCACGCGTTTCAAAACGCATGCACTAGCTGTTATGCAATCTATTCGTGTGTGTAATATAAAAATGATACTACTATGCCACTAATAAAATCTTTTTCCTAAATTTTGGCAGGAAAAATAAAATTCTTAGAAATTGGCTTGGCCCGCTCGTGTTAAAAATCAAAATGACTTACGTTTTAAGATAATGAAATATTTATTTTGAATTCTTGTTAAATTAAATTAGTGTAAAAAAAAGGTTCGTGCAAAAGCAGAATTAGGTGTGCACTAGACTAACATATTTCCCTATGAAAATTAAATTAATTTTTTATTAAAATAACTAGATGTGCTTAAACGTTTTCCCTGAGAGAATGCATTTATCTGTCGCAACAGAAGTTTTAGGAACGGAGAGAAATAAAAAATCGATTTAGATGGCACTACGTGACTTTCAACTTAAGCATTCAATAGAAAAAGTGGCTTCGTGTATTCTGAAGCTTTCCATAAATTGCTATCGAAAAATCTTTAGGAGGAATAATTTCGTCTGTCTTTTTTAAGTGATGGAATACTTTTCGTCAAGTGCCCGGATTTCGCATCGTAGCTATTGGTTCTAACCTTAAAACGGAATTTTTTCTTTTCCATTTTATCGGTTTGGAACATTATTTTGAATTGAGTATTCATGTATTATGTAGTCGAGGCATTTTCTGTCAAGCTAATATAGGTTTCGGTAGTGTATCTACGGTGATACGTATTTCCTGTACATATTTTGAGCATGACGTCGGTTTCCTTGTTTTTAAAATACGATTTTCAGCACTTCGCTAGTAAAAATTCCGAATTGATACATAATAGTTAATGGATTAGCAACAACTAGGGGTCCCGCCCCCTGCTCGCTAACGCTCGCCAACCCCCGGAGTATTGCTTCGCAATCCTCATTGTTTCGCTGAGCGAACCTATGATCGCTTCGCCCGCATTAGTGAAGACATGTGTCCTAGCAGAAGGGATTGTTAAAAAAATATGATATGCCAAAAATGTTTTTCAAATCTAAAATTGCTGTATTAGAGAAAATATATATACAGTACCTCTAAAATCAAAATTCAAATGAAAACTTTGAGCAAATTTTGACTTGAAATGTGAGCGCTGCTTTGGAAATTGTATACCCAGCATGTTGTTTGTGTACATTTCCCCAGCACTCGAACCACCCACACTTTTTCATTGAGTTCGTTGCCGAAAGTTGTAGCGCAAGCGTCTTGTTGAACTATAATTGTTGGCCCTGAAAAGGACCGTTTTAAAATGGCCCTGAAAAGATCCCCCGCTTTTTTTTATTTCAATTATAAACTGCAACAACTCAACTAAAATTTTTTTTATTCAATAAAGTTTCATCCGATAACGCTTATAAATTCAATAGATGCTCGATTCCTTGTGGTAAACAAACAATCATACAATGTTGCCAAAACGCGTTAACAAATAACGTCTTTTTTGCGTGCAACGTAATAGAATTATATATATAGATAGATTATATTGAACGCCAAAATGGCGGCAAACTACGTTTTAATTGTAGTTTAATCCCTTGTGGATTGGAAGGTTCCTGGTTCAAAACTGGGTTCGGGCATGGATGTTTGTATGCGTATGGTGTAGAGGCAGCTGGTGCACCTTAAATCTGTCGTGGAAGAAAGTCCTCACATTGTGTTGATGTGAAAGTTTGGAGAGTGGGGAGCCAGCTCAGGTGTTGCCTCGTCATCTGACCGTGATTCAATTACGAGGTGTTGTTCTCGGTTTTTTTCCTTAACGGTCTGATCGCGGACCGTCGTCAATAGCCCGTTGTGTTGCTCTAGCACGACGTTAGTTAAAAATTACCAATCACCCTTTGGGATTGATCCCGGACCGACCGTCGCCAATAGCCCATCGTTTTACTCCAATGCGACGTTAATTAAAACACCTACCGTGTTACTACAGTTGACCTTTTAAATATAAAAAAATCAAAACTGCAAGCTGTTACCTTTAGTTGAATGTTAATACCGGAAGACAGATTTTTCTCAAAGCTCGAATCAAACAATTGTGTATGCTAATTCTGTTTAGTTTAAGGTATCTGCATACGTTCGGAGCACTTAAAAAAATGCTATTCAGAAGTAATTTAATATTATTTTTATAATTATTTGTGTTCAAAATTAATTTTACACTATCAACAATTAAAATTAAAAAAATATATTTAACAAAAAGTGAAATTTTGTGTGTAAATTTGAAGTTTATTTTCGAAATTTTGAAAAATGATACAGGGCATACAATTTAAATTAACAGCAAAATAACAGGGATCAGAGTACACTTCTTGATGTTATCTAGTGCTTCTACTAGAAGTAGAAAGATATATATATATAAAAAAATAAAGGTTTTATGATTCATTGACAAATTGTTGAAGGATTTTTGACCATTTTCAAACCTTGATATTCAGATGCATGTTCCTAAATAAGAAAAAAAAATAAAGATATCAATTTGATTCTAGTGCTTGCACTAGCACACACGATTTCGAATGTGTATAAAAAATTTTATAAATATATATCAATAACTTTTTTTTTGTTATCATTTCTGAAATTCAATGTTTATACCTAAAATGTAATTCTGAGAAAAATGCATGTAAACAAAATCCAAGAGAGTAAAAAGATAATTCGAAATTCTTCTAACAATTAAATGGATTTAATTAAAAAATTGTAGTGGCCAATTTATCAAAACATAATTATTATTTGTTTTAACTTACTTAACAGTTAAAAGGTAGAAATTATGGTAAAAATAGAATATTCTTTATTATTAGTTCCGGTTTCGTTATGCTACTTCCGGTATAATTAACGATTTCGTTCAAATTTTAAATTGACCTAGCTTTTTTTCTGTTAGTCGCACATTGAAAGTTTAAACTGTTTTAGAAGCACAAAAGTACAGGGAATTTGTTAGTAGAATAATAAAAAAAAATTGCAAATTTTCGTAACAAATTGACTTTTTCAACGTATGCAGATACCTTAAGCAGTTGTCCTGGTTTTATAATTATCCCTTATGTGGCTAACAGTGATCGTTGAACGGCAAATCGAACCGACTTCAACGAATAAAACATAATGAGATTGTTTTCTAATTGTGCCGCCCCACCCTATTTCAGCTTCGTTTCAAACTGGTGCTGTTTGAAAAAGACCCAGCACACACATCTGGGACGGATGTCTTAAACTTTATCTCTGTGTAGACAGCTGTTTTATCTGATCGCTTTAGTTCCTTCATGAACAGGTTGTAAGAAAACAGAAATAAAAAGTTAACTTTCGATGCAATATTAAGTCTTTTGTTAGTCTTATTTATCAGTCGTGACTTCATATTTTTTAAAAGAAAGAAGGCGTCCGAGATAAATTTTTGAAGATTTTTTGCACGTATCACACACACACCAGCAACAATTTGCCTCGGTTGCGGACATCGACATTTTTGTTTGGAAGCGTTGTTCCGTGATTTGAACCGCGTCCGACCTTATGTAGGCCATAAGTTATTTAAACCGTCCTTTGGTATCCAAACAATTTCTTCTCTTTTTAAAAAAGGAGTCAGTGGAGAAGCATTGCTTGCTCCACTTTACAGATTTTCATACTTTATTATTTTTAGAGCTTGGAATGCGTAAACTTGAATAGAATATTCAGTCATGAGATGGAATAATCGTGTGGTAGATTTTGTTCTGGTCTGTTGAGCGAGTATTTTACTTTCTTTTAGATCAATTGCTACAAATTTTCGAAAACGTTAAAAAAAATGTCGTGGAAATAATTTTAATTAGTGTTCTATGCAATTGTAATTGAAACTCTTAATCGACAAAGCTACAATGTTGCGAATGTGATTTAAATTTGCGTAACGATGTTGTTGTTGTTGTCGTATGTTCTTCTGGGATGCATATGAAAGCAAGTGGTGAACAGAAACATTCAAGACAATACAGAAGAAGAATATTTTTATTATAACAAACGATGATCCCAGCAAAGAACAGAAGGTGTGCGCTGCTTTCCTTTCAAGACGGGAATCCATTCCAGGCGAAAGTCCGACTTCTTTCCCAGGTTTTACATCCATGCCTTATCCGGGATTCGAACCCGGGCCCACTCGGTGACAACCGAGGATCATAACCACCATACTGGCTGGGCGGCGCGTAACGATGTAGTTCATGATTATGAAATTTATATTTTACGTCGTTTGCCAAGATAATATTTGCCAACCTTCCGGTCTGGTGGTTAAGATGTTACCCTCTAAGATCAAGATAAGATGATATCTAAGATAAGATGTTACCCTCTAATCAGAAGGTTCCTGGTTCGAATCCGGGTCATTGCATGGATGTTTGTAAGCGTATGGTGTTGCGGCGTGTGCACCTTAAATCAGTCGTGGCCGAAAGTCCTCACGTTGGGTTGGTGTGGAAACTTGGAGAGTGGGATGCCAGCTCAGGTGCCACCACGTCATCAAAATTACGTGGTGTTGTCCTCAGATCTTTCCCTTAGGGGATTGATCCCGTACTAGTGATGCGACATCGACAGCAAAACATCAAACATCGATGTTGATAATACATCGCCTCCAAACCATCGATGTTTTTAAAATTCAGTGTATTTAAACTTTCCCCCCCATTTCTTAAAACTGGTTTAGCAACTAGTGATGCGACATCTTCCCCAATACATCGATGTTTTTTATAAAAACATCGACATCGATGTCGCATCCCTACTTTTCAGACCCTTCACCCTTGGCTACTTTGGTTTAAAAGTATGTTCAATTTGCTGATTATAAAAATTTTGCTACTTGGTTATTTTTAAAAATTTTTATAACGGTACTTTTTTCATTTAAAAATAAAACTTTGATAACGTAAAAACATTGCCAAGTAATAAACATAGACTCCAATACATCGATGTTTTTTTTTATAAAACATCGATGTTTTGAAAACATCGACATCGATGTCGCATCCCTATCCCGGACCATCGTCAACAGCCCGTTGTGTTGCTCTAGTACGACGTTAATTAAAATTATATTACCTTACCTTACCAGGATAATATTTTTCTGATTTTCACAATTTGTTTCAGAAAACTCCATTGACGTATTCCATGAACTGCTTTTTTGCATTAATGATGCTCTGTTTAAGTATGGCTTAAAATTACGTTTTAAATCTTGCTTACGAAATAATATACTTTCAGGAAATTAGAACTCGGGAAAGTGGTCATACATGTTTATCGTAAAACTGAAATTGACAATCCGTATGTTTCTGCGTCGATTAAGGAAACACAATCGTCGTCTAACTGGTTTAGTGGCTGTAGTGTTGTCTGCCTCCCTGCTTTAGGTCCTGGGTATTTTCCTGGTGTGTGAGTGCATGAACCGTGGTGATTGTTCCTGTTGGGAGTAACGGTGGTTGTGTGCTCCTTCACAAATAGCCATCAGTTTGCCCCTTTTATTGTCGAAGGCCGGATACCCGGGATCAGAAGAACGTGCTTAAAACTGCGACGTACATCGCAGAATCTAAGTCTTTGCAGAACAATTTTTTCCTTCATTTTATCTAAATTTTGGCCGATTTTTTTTCTTCTCAATCATAAGTTACGATGTTCTGCAGTGCAAAGCGCGCTCCATTCCACACTTTTTTCTTCTTCTCTATCTACGGAACAACCTCCCTACCATAGACTAAGTCTATTCTATACTTATTCTAAGTCTATGCTCCCTACACATGGACATGATAATTCTAAGATTTCACCCTTCTGTTAGCATTTCCAGAAGATTATACGCGACATAGATTCGCTGTTAGATCAATATTTTGAATAAGAGGAAGAAACTGACATCATCATATGGCACATATGTTTAATTTTGAATATTTAATGTACCTAAGATATGATGTCAATTCTGAGCAGAGGGAGTTCTTCCTGATTTAATTTCATTTGTAAAATATTTTACATGGGTTTCGCATTACTGCGCGAAGGAAAAAAAAAAGATTTATATTTTGAGAACACTCATTTTACTACATGGATTTAAAGAATGTAGGAAAAGTGAATGCTTTTTCCAGCTGAAGGGTCTTCTTTTATAGCAAGCCATAAATGAATTGAAGTCAAGAGACTCCCAAATTAATTAAATTTCGTGTTTTTGTTCTGTCTGTATCTGTGAAGCAATTGAGGGAGGTGATCCAGTCACTGGAACAACTGTCATGCTTATGTTTATTTTTCAAGTGATTTACCACCTGGCCATAAAACAGGAAGGAAATTATGTAAAGGCAGCCCTTGTTTCTACGTTTGGACCAGATTACCACAAACACTTTATATAACATCTATATCAATGACAAAATATTTAACTTCAAAAGTTATCGACAGAATTGCAAAATCTGAAAGTATGCCTTGGTTTTAAATAAATAAAGTAAGTTAATTAATTTTGATGTTTTATTATAAATATATAATACATATATTTAGCCGATAATTGTGTTTTGATTTTACTGCAGTTTTCAAAATTCGGACAAATGCCTGCAGAACAATTGCAAATGCTTGGAGTTGAGTTGCAGAACACTGAATATAAGTCTATGGTCGACATTAAGGGGAAAAAAATAAGCAATAAATAGTAATAATAGTAAAAACGTCATGAATGTTACTTCTACGTAAGTTTGATGTCAAATTGAATCTTGACAAATGCTGATTCCGATTAATTGGGGCTTAGTTGTGATGAATGTTTAAGGATGAACTTGCAGATTAATTGTCTTGGATTTTCTTTTCAAAATTGGAGTTAAACACATGTGGTCAATGGAAATGCCACGGAAAACTGCACACCTATAATAAAATAATGAAGCCTTGATGCTAAGAATAGATGTCAGTAGTATGCCCGCCACATTCAGTACATTCCAGCCTCATTCAGATTTCCCCACAAACCAGTTTCGCATTGAAAAGTACGGAATACAAATATAAAATTCAGTAATTTTCAAAAATTAGATATTATCTAATGCATATTTAGTGTAAATTAGTGACGTTTTGTCAGGAAATCAAACAATTTTTCTGTTCTACAGAAATACAGTAGAAAGATATTGATTAAAAATCCCACTTTGAATCTAGAGCTTCAATTCCTTCGAATTTTTCGGATCTTTCCTTTAGGGGATTGATTCCGGACCGTCATCAATAGTCCGCTGTGCTGCTGTAGTACGACGTTAATTAAAAATCACCAATTACCTTCGAATTTTTAAAAAGTACAAGTTTGGTCTTCCCCGAGAAGGCTGTCGAGTCATGTGATTTTGAACGATTCGATTCTTTAAATTAAGTGATACGTCAGAACGCAAAGACAGCGCTTCCACAATTGGCGTATCCAGCGCGGCCTCTGATTCCAAGTTGATTGCTGTATGCCGAAAGCTATAAAATTGATAAAGATTTGGTTCGGTGTAAACCAACCACGGCAATCGTGTTTTGGTATAGCAACCCTTATCCTTATCGAGCTTTCACCCCTATTTAAACAACAACTGACCCATGGTCGACTGCCTATTCGTCGGAGTCGCACTGCACAAGAATCCGTTTAGTTATTCATTTAAAATTAACTAGGGGGCCTGCCCCCTGCTCGCTAACGCTCGCCAACCCCCGGAGGATTGCTTCGCTATCCTCATTGGTTCGCTGCGCGAACCTATACTCGCTTCGCTCTCCTCAATGAAGACGTGTCCTAGCAGAAGGGATTGTTTACAAAATATGTTACCAAAAAAATGTTTTTCAAATCTAAATTTGCTGTATTACAGAAAAAATGTATACAGTATCTCTAAAATCAGAATTCAAATGAAAACTTTGTGCAAATTTTGATTCGAAATGTGAGCGTTGCTTTGGAAATTGAATACCCAGCATGTTGTTTGTGTGTACATTTTCCCAGCACTGAAACGACCCACACTTTTTCACTGAGTTTGTTGCCGAAAGTTGTAGTGCAAGCGTCTTGTTGAACTATAATTGTTGGCCCTGAAAAGGACCGTTTTTTAAATGGCCCTGAAAAGATCCTCCGCTTTCTTTGATTTCTATTATAAACTAACTGCAACAGCTCATTAAAATTTCCTTTTTCTTCAATAAAATTTCATCCGATAACGCTATAAATTCAATCGATGCGCGAGACTTCGCGATAAACAAACAATCGTACAGTGTTGCCAATACGCGATTACAAATAACGTCTTTTTTGCGTGCCACGTAAGAGAATTATATATATAGATTTTACTCAAACACGTGATATCTGGCTCGACCAGTTGCGCTCTCTACTGGCAGGCAGCTTCTGGAGCGCAATGGACGTCCTAACGATGTGCTCAGATGGCAAAATGTTACAAGTAACTTTTCCCAAAAAAATGACTAAGTCATTTTGTTAATGTTTAGAAGGTGGCAAAATGTCGTAAGTCTTTTTCTTTCAGTTTATGAGAAAACAAAGGTGGGAAAATTGTAATACACAAAAAACCTCAGAATCACTTGTTAAATCTTAAAATTGCTGTCACAAAAAAAAAAAAAAAAAAAAAACATAACATTTTGCCATCTGAGCACAGAACTATGCTATTACTGATTAAATATAACATTCTAAGAAGCTGTTCATTGAGAAAAGTGTAAATGCTCACCTTTGCATGACCTTTTTCTGCATATTTTTCAAATGAAACTAATAATATAGAAGCTGTTTTATGTGGGAAATTATTCTAGGTTCTTGTCCCTATGTTCCCCATCAAATAAATACATGTTAATCGTATCAATAAATCAGACATTTATGCTTTATTTCTTCAAAAAATATGAACAGGAATCAAGAGTGACTCGTCAATCCTACAATAAAAGCTACCATAAAAGCAATGTACGCCTCAAAATGAATTATATGTTTGCAGTTTATTCTTTGCTGGTCATTGCCTCTGAATATGACATCTCGTACGTTGTAGGTTAATATAAAATATGAATTTTCTGTACACAGAAACTATATTCGTTGTCGTTCATCCTTTTTGTGTTCAAATCTTTTATCGAGTTTGAATTCCCTTTTAGTGCAAATCAACTTTACTATCTGTTTTTGGTGAATGTCAAAGGACATTCTCAAACAAAGGAGAATCGGAATCTTGAAGATCGAATGTAGTACTTTTATTCCAAAAACGTATTTCTTTGTGCATTTTTTTAAACTTTTCCTTTTAAAATGCAACGAATACGGAATGCAATGATCGGAATTGTTTGAATCATAGATTTTAGTTTCACCAAAGGATATGTGTGCCGCTGTAAGTTATAGTATCATAATTGTCAAATGGGTTTATAATTTGTTGATAGGATTTACCCTAGGTTGACAACATTAAGAAATGTGTTACCTGTACCCTTGATAATAGGATATAGCGTAATTAATGTAATAAATCCATTATAAATGTTAATGCTGAAAAATTTGGTAAATTATGTTTACATTTTCCGATAGATATTTTAACCTGCGTTAATTTCTGAAACTTAATACCAGTTCTAATCATGTATGTATGCTCTGGTAAAGTTCATTAGACAACATTATTAGATAGAACAAATAGATTTAACATTAAATATTCGTGTTTACAATCCCATTTTTTCAAATTACTCTCCAGTAACTACAAATATAGTCGTTGCACCATATATAAAACCCCTGAACCAACCACTAACCTCTCCAATGCTCCATCCTTGCTAACCAACTGTGGAAGTACTGGCTCTAGTTAATTTCAAATACACTGGTGTCCAAAATTATCTTTACATGCATAGAATCACGGATTTCTCAGAAAGTGTGAACTATAATTTTATTAATCTGTGGAATGAGACATAACATGGTAACACATATATGCAATAGAAAAAGTTAAGAACACTGCATATGATATAAAGCTATCATGAAACAATAAAAATGTAAATAATGTGTTACAAGGAGAGTTCAGAAAAGATTAAGGCTTATGAATTTAGTATGGAATGTGATCGCTCCTGACTTTTACACACATATCACAACGTGATTTCATTCTGGCAATAATGTTACTAACGAGTCCGCGGAATTAAGTTTCACTCCTCCAGCAATGCGGTCTTCTGGGTATTTATATCTCTAGGAGGAGGATGTCGCCGTGCAACATCTTTTCCAAACTAGTCCTATAAGTTCTCTATCGGGTTCAGATAAGGAGATTTTGCTGGCCGTATGCGCTCAATGGCTTATTTTCAAGGAAAATTTCAACGAGGTTTACTCGACGTGGACGAGCATTATCGTCCATAAATAAAACAATCAGATCCATATGCACCCCTGAAAAGTCTTGCATAACGTTCTAAGACCTCATCCCGATATCTCTGCCCGGTCACAATGTTATTAGGATTGTCTTTCACACATTCCCTGCAGATGGATTTCATTGATTGGATATTTCATGGAATATAATTAATTTTGGGTATGTACGATTATTTTGGATATGAGTGTTATTGAAATGACTTATGCTTAAGTAACAATTACATCTGCGATCGAAATTCTTTTTACTGCCAGCTATTTTTCTACTATGAAAGAGAACAACAGACAGGTCTAATTTGTACAGAGATGATATCGAAATATGCGATTGAGATTTTTCATGTGTGTTGTGTCATGTCGTGTGTGTTCATACACAGTCGTAGTTCGACAAAATTCCTCTCCTCATTCGTAATCTCCTTTTCTCAATTATACTTATGTGATATTTCAGGAAGGGCAACAATGTTTTACAACAATTTTAAAAATCTTTTAAATGGTTTGACAGTTTTATAAATTGCGGTAAAATTGTGGTTTTTATTAAAGCGCATTGAAATTTCGCATGTCTTGCACTTAGTCCTTTCTTAGGTCTTGTTGAAAGGGACCTCTGTGAGAAAAAGTTTACGTCACGTCTTTCTAATACCTCTCAAACTTGACTTTCACAGAGGGAGTGTTATCAATCAAGAAAGACTCATGAGGTGAACTTCCTTTTCTTTTCTGGGTTAAGTTGGTAGATAAGTCTCATCACTAGGGCAAGTTTTTGCAACGAATGCAACTTTTTTTCACACATTTTCTAAGCTGCATGTAAAGTACTAGAAC
This sequence comes from Metellina segmentata, assembly GCA_947359465.1. Lineage (NCBI taxonomy): Eukaryota > Metazoa > Arthropoda > Arachnida > Araneae > Tetragnathidae > Metellina > Metellina segmentata. The sequence goes on from OX375881.1 coordinate 55,501,180, forward strand.
TAAAATTCCTCCTACATGGGGTGTGTTTATTGTAAGTGAGTTATAACCATAACATCAATGAAACTTTCTGCATAAATGCAACCACCTGCAACTTTTAAAAATTTAGCTTAAAATTAATTAATATGAAATTACTATAAAATTTTTTGCCCTCTGAATCAACCCTTCGATCACATGTGTCTGATCTTGCAAACGCCGAAGTATTGCGGATCAAACAAAAAGTTCATGGAAAGAAGGTGTTCTTCCCAACAGACGAAAGAATATAGATGGCAAGAAGTACTTTAACACGTTAGTTGACACTCTTAATAATCCAGACGAAACTTGCGTAATCGACTGCAGAGTTTGTGAGGTGAGTGTCGATCATCAATATGTTCGCCTTGTAGATGTTGTTTTAAAATCTCTGAATGTTGAGCGAAAGGATTTTGCATTTCTGCTATCCGATACAACATATTATATGACTGTGACTGGAAACACACTCATGGTGCTTTAACAGTAATTCCTCCAAGTTATTTACGTGGCACACTTGTTTCACAACTGCAGAAAAGAGGTCCGCGTATTTTACACAAATGTGGGCAATCTCATCGCTTGTGTTAAGGCAGCCACAGTACAAAACAAGCTCCGAAAAGCCGCTTTTCAGACTATCAGTCAACTGACTGAGCCAGTACTCAAACGCTGGACCCTTGTGGCTTCGGACAGCAATGTACTACGCTGACCACCTTCGCACTGTAAAGGACATTGCGAACGGTTTTAGTGGCGACGGCATTTTTGTGCGTCACGTGTTGAAAAAAAAGCAGCTTGTGACCCAGAGCTACCAAAAAGTTTGCTGAAAATCAAAAGCAGCTACGAATGTTTGATTCGTCTCGTAGAAAAATCGGAATCGAAAACGTATGAAGATATCAGATCGATGGATTTTAAAGAAGACCCTTGCAACCTTAAAACGTATCTTAAAAAAAAAAAAAAAAAAAAAAAAAAAAAAAACCACGGTATGAAAAGAATGATAATCTGACGGTTATTGCTACACTTTTCCCCCAAGTTCGCATATACTACTGCAACAATGTTAGGCAAAGTCAGTCTCTGTTGAGTGCAGTTTTTCAATGTTAAAGAAATAACTGGCCAAGGATCGGCCATTCAACGACATCAACGTTCTTCTGTATTTAATGATGTATTATACTGTTGTACACGACTAAAATTGTCAATAAATTTTGAATTTTTTCATTTTTTACGAATAATTTATTTTAGATTTTAGTGTATCAAAAATAAATGCAACTTTATTTCCATAAATGCAACTTCAGGGAATGGTAAATGCAACTTTTCCACATTTTTACTGCAACAAAAAAGTTGCCCTACTCACCACCTGTCTGAATGTTTGAAACAAGACGGGAGTCACCACGATTGAACCTATGTAGCTTTTTTTGGCACACTTCCATTCTTTGCCGCTGAAATTTAGTTAAATTGTGTGACACCCACCCGAGAGGGGATTCTCATGTTGAGGTAGTTGTGTACGATTGTTGAAACTCTTAGTGAACTGATTCTTTAGAGTGGTTTCAGTAGACTCACGGGCTGCCCCGATATTGTCGTGTACCATTGCCTTCACATGTACATTATTTACCTTGATCACTGTTTCAGTGTCACTTTTGGCATTTTCGTTCATCTTCAAGGAAACTTAGGCTCCTCAAATTCTTCAAATCATGTGGATACTATAGCATGAGAAGGAGCAAGGTCCTAAAAAGCCTAGAAGCCATCGTGGCGCAGTGGAATTGCCCACTGCTCTAACAACCTACGGATTGTTGGTTCGATTTCTGTAACGAACTCTTGAGTGTTTCTCTCTCGTCTGTGCCAGTAAGATTTCCCTGTCTGCATGTCCATTTACTTGACGTTGTCTATCTTGTGTTTGACGCAGCTTGGCCAAATATGGAACTTGCAACATAAAACACAAGAACCAACCTTAAAAGCCTATACCATGCACTCTGATTGCAATGGGTGCAAAATATCATGACTTGGAAATGTTCTCTCATCAGTTCCATAGCAACATTTGAATGTAACGGGATTTCCGAAATACAACTACCTGCTGCCTGCACTACAAATTTAAATTTACAAAAGGAACTTTTTTATTGCCACATGCTGTTTGTCCAGGTATATACACCAGTACAGTACCTCCTGGTTTCACAGTACTAGCGAGGTTTAAGAAAATCAAGTCAGAAAATTGCTCCCGTGGAATCAGAACACCCCTGTTTGCCACCATTACAGCATCATGGCATTTGAAGACACCTGCTGACCACTTTAAAATCACATGGCTCATGAACATTGCATGTAACAAGGGCTGGAGCCCCTGGATCCTAAAGAGGGTTCCAGGAAATGTGAAACGTTTTTATATTATGGTCTGTCTGGTTTAGTTTGTCGCTTTCCGGCTATTTGCTATATGATTGCAAATCAGACCTGAACCTACGGCCAAATGTGGATTATAAATCATTACGAAATTTAATTCCATGCCCAGGATTCGATCCCAGAGCGGGTTTGTCAGATAGCTAGGTTAAAAAAATTTATAAATCATCGTCGTTTTTATAATAAAGGTGTAAAATTGTGTTTAATGGAAAAAGAGAAACATTTACACTTCTGTGCAAGTTATATATAACTTGCACATTTCTGTTACCCCTATTTTATACCTATTGCGCACTGCGATGCATATTTTTATTTCATCATCACCCTGTTAATTAAACTGGTACTAGGGCCTGTTAAAAGTTACTCTCGTAGTCATATAATTTTTTAGTTACATTTTGCTTTTTATTAATTTCTCGAGAATTTTAATTATCTCGTTTTAATGTTATTACCCCCCCCCAAGTGGTTTCAACGAGATATCTCGTCCCTCCAGATCTAACCAATTTTGCTATTGACATGATATCCTTAAGAAGGTAATGAGACGCCATGGTAACGAGATCAAGATCTAGTTAGTTTTCCTCCTATTGACAAGATATCTCGTCCATCAAGATCTGGTCAGTTTGTTTTTGTTACTATTGTTTTTGAAGAGAGCCTCGTCGAGATATCTACCTGGAGGGTTAAGTTACGGAGTGATTGTTGAGTTTAATGGGGAAAGAAGTTTGTAAATATAAACCCCTATTTTATTGTACCCCTGTTACCCCTATTTTATTCACGGTATCAAAATTCAATTTGATAATTCAAATCAACTTTATTTTTGTGTTTGCATTTGAGTTATGTTGACCAGTAGTAGTGTAGCGTCCATGAAAACTCCAGAAGACCGTACCAAAAAATACATTTGGTGACAAAATGAATGAATAAAAAATTAAATAAAAATTGATAAAACCTGAAGCAGAAACTTCGATTTTAAACGTAAATTTGAGTGAGTCGTCAGTTTCTATTTCAACGTTCTTGATTTTCACCGCAAAAATCAACCAGTGACTCATGACATTTCAGCCTCCAATGGTTTCTTACTGTAATTAGTTAATGGCGTTTTTGAAGTGCAATACTTACCTTCAGTAGACTTTTCTTTCTGTGTTTTCGACTGAGGCTAGCATCCAGTCCAGATAATATTCGCTGTTGGTTCTTGCACGTAGTCGATTATTCTTGCCTCATTTTCCCTAAAAGACGAGCTCTATAACAGTGCTTGGTTCTTCGAATTGCTAGATTGAAAGCAATCGCTCTTTTTGGGATCCTTTTTAACATAAGACAAAAGAGATTTAATATTTTATTGTTTTTGAGGCTGAGAAACAATGGCGAATTGAGTTGACTTACAAGGCTGTTCAAAGCTTGGCATTATATATTTTTTGCTTTCGGTCCTATCTCGGAAGCATCAGTGATCAATGTTACGCTACTGATTGTTAACGGATAGTGTTAAAATAAATTTAAACAGTACTGTTTCTGGTCGTTACAACCGAATCCACTTGCATTAATGACTACCGTACATTAACGTTGGAAATTCCTATTGGATACGTCATTAAGTATGTGAAGACAAATGAAATTCATTTGGTGCCCAATAGCTATGATTCTGCAGTACGATTGATCGACCAATTTGTGATATAATTGGAAAAGCTTTGATATTATCTCGAATACCACACATTTTTTGTTGAGAGTAAAATTGTATTGCAGCCATGTTTAATTTTATAATTCGATAGATTTAACATGACATCTGTAAAGAGGGCCGTTGTCGCACGGTAGAAAGAGTTGCGGGTTCGAAACTCAATCCCACTGAAAACCGTTGTGTGCATGGAAGGGGGGAGGGGCTGGGTCACGTTAAATCTGACGTGGCCTCAAATGTCCTCACGTTGACTTGGTGTAGAATTTTGGAGAGTGGGTTGCCAGTTCAAGTGTTGACCTCATCATCCCATCGTTCTCCAAAATTACCAGGTTTCCTTGGATTTTTCCTTTCGGGATTGATCCTGGACCGTCGTCAATAGCCCGTTGTGTTGATCCAGTTCGACGTCAATTCAACTACGTACCATACATATAAAGTTTTTTTTTTTTACCTGATTACATGAAAGTTACATGATTCACATTTCATCTCCTCTCACGGCGTTCCCCCATTATATAATAAATTAAGAAATTTAAATGACGTCTGATTCTAGTAGCATTAATTTTAAATTACCGTTGAAGTGTCCGTACAATGCATTCGATCCATCATTTATATTTGTTGTTACCGATTAAGTTTTAAAATAGATTTAGCATTATCGTGTTGGTTTTTCAACGGATGACCTAATTTGAGATTAGAGAAGCATGGAAAATTCTTGAGGACTTCAAATAAGAGTTGACTTAATAAAATTCTTTGAACATCGTAAACCGTTAACATCCGGTCTGGGAAGACTTATATTACTGGCACTAATAGTGCCCATACACTGCAAAAATAGCGGTGCTTGGTTATAAGCCAGGGAATAAGGCCATAAAATTAAGCCAGTCAGATAATAGTCTTCAGTGGGATAAGCAAGTATTACGATCGATAGGCGACTCAAACTTTCCAGTGAAGAAAGTGCATTTTTATGTTGAGAGAGTTGACATTTTTGTATTAACCGAAAATTTTGAGCATCGGGTTGATAGTTTGGGGGGTTTTGCGTCACAAAGGCCATATTTGGCCAAAATCCAAGGTATGCAATGTCATGTAAATGGGAATAAACGCGCAAGGAAAGTTTGACTGACAAAAGAGAAATGCATCCAGGGTAAGTTACAGGAATCGAACCTGCGCCACTCGTAGGTTGCTGGTGTACTGAGCACACTCACTTCATCACAACGATTCCTTTAAGCATGAAATTCATTTTGTTAACCTTTTGACTACGACTATAGATGTAACAAGCGCGATTCTTTTTTAACGCTATTCTTTCTTGGCGCTGTTCTTTCTTGGCGCGATTCTTATAACCTTCAAGGTACAACTGTTGTACTGGCCATAGTCTAGATTGCTTCTTGGCGCAATTGCCGACCAACCGGCATAGTGGTTAAGGTGTTAGCCTCTAGATCGGAAGGTTACTGGTTCGAATCCGGGTCCGGGCATTCATGTTTGTAAGCGTATGGTGTAGAGGCGGCTGGTGAACCTTAAATCTGTCGTGGCCGAAAGTCCTCACGTTGGGTTGGTGTGGAAGTTTGGAGAGTGGGGTGTTAGCTCAGGTGTTGCTTCGTCATCTGACTGTGGTTGTCCTCGGATCTTTCCCTTAAGGGTCTGATTCCGGACCGTCGTCAATAGCCCGTGTGTTCCTCAAGTACGACGTTAATTAAAACTACCTTAGCGCTATTCTTTCTTGGCGCGATTCTTATAACTTTCAAAGTACAATTGTTGTACTGGCCATAGTCTAAATTTCTTCTTGGCGCAATTCTTAAATCTTTCAAAGTACATTTAATGTACTGGCCGTCTAAATTCTTTCTTGGCACAATCATGGTACAGCTGCTGTATCGGCCGTAGCTTAAATGTTAAAAGATTTTCCCCATTAATGTATTTATTAATAGGAAATCCCGCCAACGCGCGCGCATCCTAGATAATTTAATAATGGTATGAATTAATTAACTAAACTAATTTGGTAGGCTTTTCCCCTCTCTGGCTACGCCATTGAATGGGAACTCGCTTCTTGACTAAATCTAGAATCGTTGTAATATGAAATTCTTCATATTTCATCAAATGTCGAATCCCAAATCAGAATTCAGTCCCTTCGTTTATCCTCTTTGAGCTGCATGTACGTCAGTTGTTTTTCTCGAAAACTTGCGAGTGCGATTTATTCTCTGCGATGTGCAGTGGCGTTTGCAAGACAGAAGAGCTGTCTTCGTGGAAACAAGTTCAACATACTACTGTTTCAGTAGCAGTGCTGCCGTATGTCTTTTAAAAAGAGCGTTAACGCCTTTATTTGGTCCGTGTCGCAAACCTGAAGGTCACAGACGCGGTGCGCTAGAAAAGACGAGCTATGCCCCCCACTATTTATGCAGCAATTAACGCAGAACGCAAGATAGATGGGCAGAATTTTTATTACTTTGCCTGTCTACGAAACAGCCTGGGGCCCAGAACATTCTTCTTGTAATGACTGAGCAAAGAGAAGGGATAGGGAGGAATGAAAGTGTAGAAGAGTTTTCGGCATTATTTTTTCGTGTGGGCTAATCTGATTAGAAACTTTGATTTTGATGGAAGAGGATAATTTAATAGTTTCTAGAGCTCGTTCTGTTGGTGAATCGGAGAGTTGTCGGACTGACTTTATGGTAAGATTGAGCTTTTTTGTGTTTAATTGAAATATCAGCATTTATTTTTTACTCGGGTACTTGTGTTTAGGGATTTTCTTTCAAAGTCTTGTGTCCTTTAACCTGTTTGGGTTGAATCGTAAATTCCGTTGTTTGTGGGGTGCCATCTCCGGTGTTGTCTTGTCATCTGACCGTGGTTCAAAATTACGTGGTGTTGTCCTAGGATCTTTTCCTTAGGGGATTGATCCCGGACCGTCGTCAATATCCCGTTGTGTTGCTCAAGTGCGACATTAATTAAAATTACCATTACCATCCGTTGATTGTGAGCTTAACTCATTTGCATATCTACTGGATTCTGGCGTGTCAAGCTTTTCTCGGTTGGAATTTCGTAAATTTTTTATCGTCTTTTATCCATTCTTGTATGTTTTGAGAAATAAAGGCCGGTCATTTCATGCACATTTTGTTAAAACTGTTTTTGAAAAATGCCGGTCGTTTGACCTCTATTTTGACAAATGTCGCACTGGCCAATAGACCACGTGCTCCAAAATTTTCCCACAGTACAATTAAAAACCATTAATGCAGGTCACTCATCCCTAATGTTAAACAGACATAGACAGTCCTAGGTCGCATAAATTGCAGTCTGATGAATCAGCTGATCATTTTCGGTGGAGAAGGGCTCGGAGACAGTCTTGGCCAGTACAAAATCTGAACTTTGCAACCGCTTCCCGTCGAGGCGTCTGAGACAATTCAAATGAAAATGATGATTGAAACTATGTTTTAAATTATTTTTGAAAAAAGTGTTCAGAAGGATAACCAAACCGAATTTGCATTAGTATGAATTTTTTACAGTTGTTAAAAATCCCACATTTTTATGCAAGGCTGACTCATTATTTTCATTTTTCGGCATAATTGTTGAAATTGAAGAATTTCGTATCCTTCAATTTCATTTATAGCCGAATAAAAAAAATTTCCGTCAGAGCTTGAAATGAGATCTTTTATTCTTGCGAAGACACATCAGTTATACATACAAATATAAAATTAGTTAATACCCTTCATATTTGCATTGAGTTGTCTAATTAGTTTTAAACAGAAGTACTCATACTAATTTGAAACAAAAATAAAATGCAAAACTAGAGCAATTGTAGTTTGTATGGTTTTGAATACTTTTCCAACATAGAAAAATTTGAAAACAAGATGTAGATCAACAAACAGAAATTCTGTTTAACTCATTGGAGTTCAATGTCCCAACCTTTTCTTCTAGGATTGCTTTGTTCTCTCTAACTTAAGTTACCTTCCGCTTGTCCATACTTATGGCCTTTCTATTTCGCAAAAAAGGTTTCTTACCTGAGCATAAAATGTATCTTATTGTGGAATTGAAAACGTTTTTCTGCGTACCTAAACATCACGCGTTTCAGGTCGATAAATGCAATCTTATCGCTGAATAAAATCGTCTATTGATATTCGTGCAAATAGTTCGTATTATCGTGCAGATGTAGGATAGAAAAATCCATTATCAATTGGAAAATGCTTTCTTTTTCAAGTTAGTGAATCAACAGGTAAATGCATTTTTTGTGCAAATGCTTGTTACATGTCTTCACATTAGTTTATTTTTTGATAGTTGCGTGTCGTGTCTACGATGGTTATTGATCAGTTTTATTTGTGCTACACGAGATAGCGATCCCCGCGAAGTGTAAAATTTGCCACGTTTAAAAACTTGTGTCTCTCAGATTAACTAATTCTATTTTGATGAAATTAGAGTTTGGGGAAATTTTTAATACGACTCGGTCGGAAATCGAGCAGGAATAACAGTTGAGTGTACTTGAGTTACCATTCGGAGCAGGATTAGATTGGCAGTTCACAGGTAAGTGACACCGCTGTGTTTGTTCAGGATTTCTAGTGAACAAGAACAGGTGAACAAGGTAAATAATTGGATTTTGAATCGACGTGAATGGTATCGAGTGGAGTTGGTCGCGTTTGTGACTTCGCTGCAATGTTGACAAGAAACTTGAAATTGGATTGATTTGTTATTCCGAGTCCATCGTTGCTTTTCATTTGCGCATTGATCAATACAGAAAACGTCAGGAATTAATGAAATTATTTTCTATGCCTTTGCACCTATATTGCTTACACTTGCTGTGCAATATAAAACAGTTACCTTTCCGGACAACTTTATTTCCCGCTCTGTGATCCCGTTTAAAGCTCGTCCGGTTTAATGAATGAATTTCGAGTACAATGACTGCGTTTTGCAACCGAATGAAATTTAATCGGTGAATGAAATTGTGTGATGAAATGTTTAAAAGCATCGCACAGAGATAAAACTAATCAATTTATTTGTTGTCATTCCTGAGTATCTGACACCTAGGTAAAAAAGATTGAGGTGCGCAAATAAGTAATACGCTTTATCTATTTCTTTCCGGACTGGAATAGTACAATTCATTCCCGTTTACTAATATAATGGATACGTATTTCTATTATTTCATAGATTTTTATTGCATAGAACAATATATTCCGGGGAAAACACGAAATTGTTTTTACTTATTTTTTCTCCTAAAGCATGCAATGAACCTTTGCTCCCGAAACAGATTTAACGAAGCACTTTTGCATCATAAAGTTTCTTTCCTTGATATTTGTACATTGAATATCATTTTATATTTGTACGAGCTGAGTGACTAAAAAACTTGGGGATTTTTTTTGTCAATTGTACTTTTCCAGAATTTTAAAAAACCTGTAGAAACAAGTATTTATTGAAAAGCTTTTCGTCAGAACCATACATCATTTAACATACTTATTACTTAAATTATATCTTGAAATATAAATGACGTTATATTTTAGTTATATTTTAAATTAAATTAGGTACCTCTTTTTTTTGTTTTCGATACTGCTAAAAATGTAATAGGTAATAATTCCTACGAAGGAATTGACCAATGAAGTTTAAACTTTGACTTTAAGATTTTGAATTGGTATATTGAACTGTTTTGTGATAAGTTATTTGTTGTTCATCACCTCATTTTATTCTTTATTCATTCGTCAACAAAATATATTTCTGTGTATATAACTCAACGAAGTTCCTTCCGACACCTTACAAAACTTCCCGAGTCCTTTGTTTTTAAAAAGACTTCATAATCTACCTCGTTAGAACTCCGCTAGTTGAATTCGTGTATTATGAGGTGGTTATACGCATTTATTTGTCCAGGAGGCCAGCTGGAGTGTACTGTCATAACTCCGTTAAACACGGATTTCTGTTCTGTATTGGACACACTTGCTGTCGCAGCGTGCTGTATTCTTTAATCTGTTTGATAGTTTTCGGACTTAGATTTGAATTAAAATCGTCAGCCTCGTGGAAATGGATCTTTTAACGTACGTTGAGTATTCCTGCACGATCTGAGACCGCTTTGTTTCGAAACCCGAGGCAAGTATCGAAACCTAAATCTCTCTCTACGTGGCCTCTTCGGAGGAGCATTACTTCGCTGTTTTGATAAACAGCTGAGGAAGAGAGTGAGGGCTATGAAACGTCTCAAAACACTCAGCTGGGAGAAACCTTCTACCTGAGCGCCAAACTGGTTTGTCCGCTCAGTTGCGTTTACCTGTACATCAAGGCTTCCCGAGCAGGAATGTGTGATGCAAAGCGACCAGTGCATAATAATACTGGGCCACCCGTTCCGCCGTGCAAAAACGGCTGTAATTTAAAACTCTGTTTTTCCCATTCCGGAATCCAGCCCGGCTTTGGAAACACAGCGATGGTGAGATGGTCCACCGTCAAATGTCCATCCTCGGACCCCTCGGAAATTTAGAATCAGACCATACAGGGCGATAGCTATTGGAAGTGGCTCCGCTCTATTTACGAACTTGAGTATGGGAAATCACCACTCGGAGTTGAGAGAGAAATCAGCGCGAAAGAGAATGGGTGAGTCCTTTGAGTTGTGTATGTAGTACCTGGTACCGAGGTGTCTTTTATTGGTGTGGCGTTTTTGTTTCGTTGCTTTTTACTTCCCCCTTCCGCTTTCTGGCAACGCTCATCTCAGATTGAAGAAATCGGAGGAGCCCCGCTTTTTTAATTTGGTGTGACTTCTGTGCTTTTATATCGTAAACAACCAGCAGGGGGATTGGAAGAGTGCATGGCTAATGAGGAATGAACCTTGAGCGTAGGTCGATTGCTATGCCAGTTTTTTAACGAAGGTCGACCTATCGCCGAGTGGAAATGCCTCCGAATAAAAATTGAAAGAAAAAAAAAAGTTCGAAAAAATAAGAAAGAGTAATAATAAAAAAAAAAAATCCACATATTCGCGGTGTTTCTTCCAAAAGGGACATTCTTTACCAATTAAAAGGGTGCTGTTTGCACTTCCTTTAGAATTGGAACGAAAAAATAATCTGGGAGTGCAACCTGAATGTGTGGGAATTTGAAAGGATTCACTCAAGTTGTGTTGTGTTTTATACGCTGTGTTTTCGAAAATATATATGCTTCCAATGTGCATCTGATGTGTGGAGATAGTGTGTTGGATACTCCATTTAGGAGGCCAGCTGTAAACTGGTTTTTAACTGGGAATAATATTTCGGTTTCCTCTTTGTCAAAGTAAGTTGCTGCAATTTATTCCTCTCCCGAGAGAAGGTAAAATTTGGCAATTTTGTGAATGTGTTTTTGATTTACTAATTGTAACTTATTTGAATATGTAATTGTTTTAAAATTAGTTTTCAGTTTCTACTTAGAAATCCAATGTGTCAGTGATTTTGTCTTCCAATTTTTCTGTCTGTAAGGGGAAAACTGACCACTCCCTAAAAATGAATTAAGATAAAACAGCATTTTTACTTTTAAATCCTTAATAAGTAACAAAATTCGATCCTCTGTATTCCATCTATTTATCAAGCTAGAATGAAAAATGATGTGCTTTACTTCAATTCGTACACTACAAACAGTTCTGTTTTTTTTTAACTGTCGCTTTTTTTTACCGTGCGTTCACACCTTTCTCCATTAAACTATACTAATCATATTTTTTTTTAAATCCAAATACATACTGTTACAGTGAAAATAAGACTGGCGGACTCTGAGTTTTCCCTTTCCAAAATGTAATGGGGCGTGGTCTACAACCATGTGCATACAGTTTCATTAAAATTAATGGACACCATTAGTAACATCTTGTTTATGGCAGTTGTGCAAATTAGAATTCTCAAAACCATCTTTTTTATGTCATACTAGAGTAAAAGGAAATGACTATTAAATTATCATAAAATTAGTTTTCATTTTTTTCAAACTGCATTGTTTGTTGAAAGTTTCTCTTCGTTTTACCGATATTTTGTTTTATTGAAATACATTCTGTTATAAAAGAATAACATAAAGACAACTGGCATTTATTTTCACATACATACTCGAAGGATGTTGATTGTGGGTGTGGTCTTGAAACGCAAGCAAAACTGCTTCCAAAAATATGTTTGTTTTTTTTAATTGACAGACTAATAAATTTTTGTTTTTTATTTTATTTATTATACTATTTCTGCATTTAATCAATTTAAGTTGGTTTTATTATCAATGTTTTACTTATAGATGTTTTTGGGGTAAAACTTTTGTATTAAAATGTTCCGTGTAAAAATGAACTGTGAAGGACAAGAATTAATAAGCAAGTTTATTGAATACTTTTTTCACCGGGTATTAAAAAACAAACTTTAAATGACCTTGAAGAAAAAAAAAGATTATAATTTAACACGTTACTTTGTTGATGTCACGAGGAAGTGACGTTCATAGGAATGTGAAAATAGATTTGAAATGCATATAGAATAGAAGTATGTCAATACTTGAACTAAATATTTGTAATAAGGTGGCTTATTACCAAGTACTGTCTTTAAAATACAGATGCATTGTACGGCTTTCAATACTGGGAAGACAAAACGACTGGGGTCCTGATCTGTCTTGAGTACATGCAGGACACAATCATACGAAATTCGCAACAACCTGCGTTTACTAAATTAAAAAGTATGTTAGAGATTTCGATGGTATTTATTGAGATGATGAAATAATAGTGAAATTAATATTACTAAGTAAAGTGACTAATGATAGAAATTTGATTTTCTATTTTGTTAGTGAGAGGATTGCTGTTTTGACTTTAAAGTGTACCACTTTCTTGACTAAAAACGTATTTACCCCATGATAACTACCTTGTTAGTATTAATAGTGTTTTGATTTCTGTTATTAAAATTTAGCCTGATTGTTTATTTTTAAGTCATTTGTTTGAATATTTGAAATTACAATAAAGTGAAAAACACTTTCAGTTTGAGGAAGGGATGATAGATGTTCTATATTCTTTCCTAGCATCTGAGCAGTTTTTAATGGCAGAAATATACACTAAACATTGTCAAATTTTCTTCACTATCACAAGTAAATTGAAACCTGACTTGAGAGTATCTGCAGAGATTTAAACCAGAGATTTTTAGATAGTTTGAGAGACATGTTATTGAAAGGGCTTTAGTTCGTAAAATACAGAGGTTGCATATTATTTGGGGATCATAAGAAGCAATCCATAAATCCATTAATGTCAAGAACAGTTACTTTGAAATTGAATTCGAAATGTATCAAAATCATAAATTACTATGGTTCTATTTAGTACTAAATTTTTTTTGTATTGACTGTGCTATATAAACGTTTTATATGTGCTAAGTGAAATAGTGTCATTTGCTACTTTAGGCAGACATACTGCATTGTATTTTTATTGCCCTGACTTGTAATGGTCAGTTTTAGCCCCTTTCATTAACCTTCAACCAATAAACATTGAAATGTAAATAAAGTATATTTGAAATCCACTGTAAAGACAGATTTATTCCAGTAAAAGATGTTAGTATTTAGTGAAATCAGTATAATCATAAGTTTGTTTAACCACACTATTAAGCTACTTCTGGCCCATATTCAGCTCATAAAATAAGTGAGGCTAACATTTATGGATTGTCTAACATTCATAATGTCTAATTCAGACCTAATAAGTTGATGAATTTTGATTGTTAATGAAAGTAAAAATTCCCAACTGAAATTTTACTTTTAATCTTTCAGTAATGGATCGTCTTAGAAGAAGTTTACGTGATAGCTTTCGTCGGAAAAAAGATCATATTCCCGAATGTAGTAAACCCCATCAATGGCAAGCTGATGAGGCTGCTGTGCGTGCTGGCACATGCAACTTTCCTGTTAAGGTATATGTTTGACATTGAACTAATTTGATGAACAATGCATTTGAAGAACTTTTGTCATGGAGTAAAATAGTGTTTCTGTCCCATGTATTGCAAATTTTTTATGGGATCATATGTTAAACTTCTTTACAATGGCTGAGTTGGCTATGTGCTTGATGTGTAAAAGTTGAAAAAAGTATACCAAGAGGGGTGTTGCAAAGCTGGATTCACTCTATTCTAGCATTGGAATTGAGACAACTGTTCTTTATGCTTTCATTGTTGAAATTCCCACTGTGTATGATCCAGTTTATTTTCTTATTGCAAAGATTACATTGTTTATATGCTTGGTGTGTGGAAGGCAAGTACGACTTAAAATTGTTACCCACTTCAGGTTATCTAACTTTAATGATTAATTAGAATTCATATTCACACAAATAATTACAAAAATATGTCAAAAATATTAAATAAAACTCTATTGCTTGCTTGATGATTCTCTGAAGCTTAATGTGAATATTTTTATGTCTATCAACTTTAGAATTCACTGAAATTAAAAAACTAAGTTATGAGCATCTTTGGTTAAAAATTAATTGAATTATACCATGCAAATTGGCAGTAGTAGAAAAATAACAATTTCCCATTACCAGACAAAATTTTTCATTTACTTTTTGAAATAATTTTTTTTAATTCTTTCTTATTTGCTATCAATTTCAAACTTCAGTTCTTTTTTGAAATTGGTGTTTTTTTAAGATATACTTATTTGTAATTTTCTGTTTTGTAATTAACTGTAATAACTGCCAATTTAACTGCAATAAATTAGATAGTGATTGTTAAAAAATGCTTAAAAGATTATTCCTTCCAACATCTCAACTTAAAAAAAAATCAAACAATTTGTCTGGAGCTGAAAATAAACAAAAATTAGACTCTCATTCACACATGTTTGTACTTTGCATTTGCATTCTTGATCCTTTAAAAAATCTAGCATTTGAGAGAATTTGAATCCTTTCTTGAGTAGTTGCCATGATTATTAAATAGTTTGGATTTGTTGTACTGCACATCACATACTTTAGTAACAAGAAATAGTGTTGAAGATAACCAGTAGGTTATATTACCTCTTGTTCTACTAAAATTTAAGCTTTACAAAATATGTAAAATTAAAGCTTGTTTAACAACCCCTTTATTTTTACTCATTCTTATTCTTGTATATTGCTATATTCAACCACATAATTTGGATTTTAAATATATTTATTTATTTTATTCATAACAGTATCAATTATTTATGTCATACCACTCAACTCAGTAGCTGAAATTTACTATCTATATAAACAAAAATGAGTATGTACCTTGAAGTGACAGTTACTTAATTTTTGAATTGAAGAATGTGCTATAGGGATTTGTTTTGACTGTAACAAATTAAAGCAAATTTGTGTGAAATGGAATTTTGCCGATATTGCAAAAATATTATTGTAAGAAAATATCTAAACATAACATGAAATGTTTACAGTAGGTTAAGGTTGTCTACTTTACAAGTTGAAGCTGTTCTTAAATGACTTATACTTATTAAAAGTTTAAAAATAGTAATTTTCTTTAAAAAGAAACCAGATGTCAAATTGGCCTACTGTTTTCTGAAAAATGGTAATCTATTGCCTTTTGTTTTCTGAATAAAGACATTCAATTTTAAAATAAGATCCTTGTTTTTGCATGTGCCATTAAATGGTGGAAAAATGTATTAAAAAAAATGAGAATTGTGTCAAATAAATTTGTCATCCTTTCATTAATGATGATTAAATTCGGATGTATTACATCCCAGTTGTAAGAGTGCATTGGTCAAAAAATAATGATAGGAAACTAAGTAGAAAATTGTTTACCACAGATGAGCTGATTCGATGATTTTAGTTACAACAATTTCACAGGAAATTAGTTTTAAAAGAGGCTTTTCTGACATGATAGAGAATGATTATTCTGAGTAATTTGTCAGTTAACCAATTCAACCTGAGTAACACCCATGTGTGCCTGTGTATTAAGAAAATTAAAAATTTGCTGTTGTTCTTTGCATGCTTTGTTCACTTGTTTTTTAAGCCTTGGAGAATTGCAAATTATCTATGAATTAGGCTTCATTTGGCATTCTTAATATGATAATTTTTTATTCACGATAATTGTTTACAAATTGTTTTGTTGATGGATTTGAGTTGTTCTTATGTTCTTTTCTGTCAATTGGGTGATGATAGAATACATGATACACATTTGTATTCATAACTAACTAATTTTTATTATCTTTTGTGCAGTACCTTGGATGTGTAGAAGTATTTGAATCTAGAGGGATGCATATATGTGAAGAAGCTTTAAGAGTATTGAGGGTAAATATGATGCTTGTAATCTTGTTTTAAATGTAATAAATTTAAATTTACTTAAGTACTCATTAAGGGCTTGTATAATTTTGTGGTGCATTATTTTTTGTAAGTTCTGTATCACATAATGTCATTAGTCAAGAAATCTTATGATGAAAGTTTTATAAAAATGATGAAATTGCTTAGTACAGAAAAGAAAACTAATTGAAACTACAATTTCATAAATTGGAAAAATTGATAGAAATAAACATTACTAGATTTTAAACTAAATGAGAATTTGACTGTCTAGAATTGTTCAAGGTTCTGTTAAAACAAGATGATCACTATGAGAAATGTTAAATTAATGTTTCAAAATTTACTTATACTGTCAAGTATTGTAAGCCTAATGAATGAAGTTGCACTCACTGAGCAAATGAAACAGTGAAGCTGTAAAAAGTGAATAGACAGAAGCAAATTGTGTGTGCATTTTAAATGCCATCCAACACTTAAGATGTTTGTGTTGATTGAAGTAGATTTTATAAATATAGTGCTGTCATGGCAGAAAAGTTTACTTGCTGAAGTTATCAAATTATCATCTTGATTATGATTCCTAACATAGACTTGCACTTTTAATTATTTTTTACATGTGTTAGGTGATAGTTCATAGAATAACTAAAGATGACAATTCTTCAGATCAGTATGTTTACTGTTACAGAATGCTAGTCAGTTCTGCATTCTAATTTTGTTTTTTCTATTCAAATAATTCTTCTGTTCTCTTTTTGAATAATTATTAATCACTAACTTCATTTCTTGTAAAACCCTTTAATTAGATATACATCAAAGCCACTAAAAAGATGAACATTGTCAGTACCCTAAATAACTAAATATTTTAGCATTATACCTCACATTTAGTTGAACATAAAGACTCTCATATATTATGTGTATACCTCTCTGTCAGTACTTGTACCTTTGAATGCTTTTTCTTAATGTTAAAATAGTCAAAAGCTTGTTCAAGTATAAAAGAAGATGAAGTTGTATGTTTTAATCGTACTTTGAATTCATTCAGGTTAGAAAATTCTTCCAGAATGTATGTTGAATATATTTACGTGATTGAGAGCTACATATCTACTTACTACCTACATGTGTATAGTATGTGTGTAATTTTCATTTGTTTTTCAAAAGATCGTCATACATAAGGATTGCAATCCGATCCGGTAATCCGCCGGATCCGGTATCATTTGGCTAACTACCGTATTCAGCAACATCTATCAGATCTGTTAATAACCAAATTTTAAAAAAATTAAATAATCGATTATTCAAACCCAACTTTAAAATTGCAAAATCGTTTATTAAGCAATCGATTGTGAATTAATTGATTTTATATTTTTAAGTTATCAGTTTGGAGAATTCTAGCAAAAATAATAAATTAAATGATCAATAATATTTTTTTAATGAAGAGGTATTAGAAAAGCAAACTCTGTAAGAAAATGAAGACTATTGCAAAAAGACAAACTTTAGAAAATAAACAGATTTTGAGAAAATAATGAAGAAAGAAATGACTTCATATATATGAAATGGAGTCAAAGGAAAATATTTGTCTCTTATGTACGACTACGTAATGACGGTTAAACCAACTAGTGTCGAAGCTGAGATGGCCTTCTCGGCCACTAGTTATATTTGCAGTTCATTGAGAAGTAGGTTGGGGGAAGACACATTTAATACGATTTGTTTCCTTAGATTGTTCTTTCAAACTCAAAAGTGATTTTCATTTCTATATTACTTTGATTTAAGCAATTAAGAAGAATTAAGAGTTCCCTTGTTTGTTATGTTTACCAATAACTGCCAAAGATATGATTTTTATGTTAGTATGAGGCAAGGTTAGATACAATTTATGTATCATTTGCTCAACGACATTAGAGATAGAGACTACTTTATTTTAGATAAATAGAAAAGTACTACGTTTTAAACAAACTGATGCTTATTGGTGTGTAAACTAGTTAGTCATCATCATCAATTGGTTTAATACTTGCTACTAGTAGTACTAACAGTTACTATAATTAATTGTTGGTGATTGATTTCCTACCTATGGATAAGTATTAATAAAGTTGATTTCCCAATGCTAAAATAAATTATTTGTTTGTCAATTTGGAATAATATCCTTTTTACTTAATTTCACTCCGCCGATTTAGAAAAAATACATACTAGACTTACTAACAAAGTACCAATCCAGCCGGAACTGGCCGGATTGAAAATCGTACTGGATTGCAATCCCTAGTCATAAATCAGTTTTGCATTTTTGCAAATCATTGCCTCCGATATTATCGCCAGCACAGTTTTTCTATTTTCCTGATCAAAAGCAATTTTTCAACATGCTCTAATGTCCTTGATCTTTGTTACATAACTGATTTCACCCCTTTCGCAAAGTTAGCAGATTTAATAACATCTTTATTTTCCGCAATCGTAGATACTGTCGTTCTCGGCATACGTTATGCAGCAGCCGAGTCCGAGATATGCTTGCCCACGTTCATACTTTTCAACAATCTCTTTTTTTAAATCCATGGTGATCCTAGCCATTTTTTTTTTCTTGCATGGCTCTTCTCATTAACTTTCTTAGAACTCATGGTTGATGAGATTACAAAAAATGTATGTGACAAAATACAAAATAACTTGAAAAAATTCAGTTATGTAGCATGGGTTGTTCACTGAAAGGTAGAAACAGTTGTACTGACGCTTGTGGACAGTCATGGCAGAGATGCCAGATCGTACCCCTTCTCCAAAATACCTTCTTGCACTATTTGATGCATACAAGTCATGTTCCAAACGAAGGTCGTATACCAAACAAAATTATTTGCGTTCAAACAGAATGTATATCAAGTTGAACTTATTCCAAAGTGGATGTTTACCGAGGTACCACTGTATTAGCAAACCTGCACATTGCATCTGCACTAAACTGTCTAAATTGTTCATAACTATTGATAACAGTATCGTTACTTGCATTTCATACCTTATTTAATTCCGTTTGTAATGAATATATACATCATAATCTACATTTGTTACCCCCAAATGTAATAAAATATAAAGCAGCATTTGGATTTAAAATAGCAAAGTGTTAGTACATACTAGTGTTCATTTTTACTTCTAATACAGTGCATGGCAGAAAGTGAATTCACCAGTCATCTTATAATAAGCTTCTGAATGTCCAATTCAATTGCACATCATTCACTTGTTAACACAAATTCAATATTCTTTGACATCTAAAGTCTCTTTTAATCAGACTGCTGAAGAATTTCATTAGAACAGCAATTTCTTATGTATAATTTTAGCAATAATATGCATCTCCATAGCTAAAATCAAGCACATATTGAAAGATAAAAGTTACCAAAATTCTGCATTTTTAGTATTTAAAAAAGATGTTTGTTCTAAAATTTTAAAATAATATTTAAAAAAAATTGTCCTAATTTATTCTTAATTTAAAATAATCTGTATCTAAATCTGCATTTCTCTTTACATGCAGGAGGCAAACCCAACAAAAGTGTTTGAATAAACCATTAACTGAAAACCTCTAATCATAATTTGTAGAATAAAAATTGTTATTCAAAAAAGAATATAATTGTGTGCAATTAAAATGCTTATGGTAAAATATTATTAAATAATATTGGCAGCTGTTTAGATTGGTGCAAAAGTATTTAAGCTTTTTTCCAAAAAATATATACAACTCATTAAACAGCTCACTTACATGACTAACAGGTCATCACCGAATGAAGCTTCGGAGTTGATTTAGATATAGATTGACCAAAAGATAAAATTGTAGAACTATTACTAAAATAATACAAAATATTAGCAATTGCCATCTTGTTTAATTATATTAAAATGTCACATGACAAAAATATGCAAATAACTTAAGTGATTTTTAACTGCACTTTCAATTTACACATAACCTTTTCCATTTGTATGAAAGAAATGTGCTCTTCATACAGAAATTATTTAACTTTTATGATATATGAATAAAAAAATGTGTTTATTTTACAGAATTCTAGGAGACGAATCATTAAAGGCACACTATTTGTCACAGGGGATGGATTACGGGTTGTAGATGATGAAACAAAAGTTAGTAACCTAAGTATTCTAGTTCTTATTTCTTTTTATCCAAAAAGTATATATTTTATAGAAATAATTTTCCTTCTTTGTTTTGTTAGATACTTTTATGTGAGTCTGAATTTATTTTCTTTAGTGGAATATTTTTGTTTTAAAATACTTTGTTGTGAAAGCAACATGTGAGAACACATCTAACAATTAAGGTGTGTATGTTGAATATGACGGAAGTGGATTTTAGAGCTTGTTATCGGGATTGAGAAAAATGCAAAGTGTTGCCATGACAGAAAAGTTG
The DNA here is from genome assembly GCA_947359465.1 of Metellina segmentata. Classification (NCBI taxonomy): domain Eukaryota; kingdom Metazoa; phylum Arthropoda; class Arachnida; order Araneae; family Tetragnathidae; genus Metellina; species Metellina segmentata. The sequence goes on from OX375881.1 coordinate 55,521,688, forward strand.
TTCAGTTGTCAAATTACGGTTAAAACAACTCAATTGAGACACTTGCAATGTTAATTGTTTTAACGTGTAAAACATAGCTTAAAAGATATCAAAATGATTTTGAAAAACGTACCTTCTTGAATAAGATTTTTATAAAATCTATTTATCTATTATGAAAGAATACACAGAAATTGTTCAGTGTGTGATTATATAAACAAGCAGAGAAGGATGAAAATGTGTTTTAAAATTTCCGCCTTTGGGAAGACTTTTAACTGTTTCAGTGCAATGCTTTAAAAAATTGTTGGCTCATAGTAATACCAAAATCTCAGGTTTTATCCATTTTTTCCATTAGAAGTATTTAAGCTTATTGAAATGTGTCAAAATATTTTATACTTAAAATTTTAATTCCTTAAAATGGTTCTCAGTTTACTCTACAAACATAAAGATTACCTGAAAAATGTAGACTATTTTACACATTTTCAGACATCATCTTAAATGAAATATTTTCTACTACTTAAGATTGTCATATGCTTTGCCTATTTTAACATCTGTTCTAAATTGCTGATCTAGTATCCGTTACTGCTATGAACTGTTTCATAATATACTGTAGAAGTTTTTGAGATAACCTTTTAAAGATTTCGGTTATTTAAATTCAGCTCTTAATTAATTGTCGATTTCAATAAGAGTGCAAATTTGAAGAGCTATTGAAGAATGCCCTCTTAGTTTTGTCCTCCTTGATTAATTCCTGATTTTACTACTATAATCAGGAGTAAAGGAACCTTATACCCTACAATTATGCAGAGAATTTAAAGTTAAATTTGCTTGCTTGTATTTAATTGAATAGGTCTGACTTAGTTTAAAATAATAATAGTATTATGAGTGCTGTTTGAAAAGTTATGTCCAAGGTAAACAATTGATTCTCCCATCTAAGAGTATTTTTTTAGATTTGTCTTGCAGTGTTATTCTTGATAAATAATGTAATAATGTAATCTATAAGGTTAGTTGCATTTTTATCAAAATTCATAAGTAATCTGAACTGTAAATGCCTGCTTTAATTTAATTATCAAGTATGTCTTTTTTTATAAGTGTGCTCAATTAAACATTGCGCTGAATTATATTCTTGCAGAGCCTTCTGGTGGATCAAACTATTGAAAAGGTTTCATTTTGTGCTCCTGACCGTAACCATGAAAGAGGGTTTTCGTACATCTGTCGCGATGGTACTACTCGTAGGTGGATGTGCCATGGATTTTTGTCTCTGAAAGATACGGTATGGATATTTCATGGTTGTTTCAGAAAAGTGTTTAAAAAAAAAACAGTTATTAACTTTTTGCAATTTTGGTTCTGTAAGCGTTATTCCTCCCTGCAATCCAGTTTTTCCAGCGAGGTTTATAATTAGTTAGATTTCTTAAGCTATACAATTTTCCCACCATTCTTTCGACCAATTGATATTTCTCTTCTGTCATTAAGTAGATTATTGTAAGATACAAGCAATAATAGCCTTGAAAACATTGTGACACAAAGAGGGTGTTAAATTATGAAGGTTTTGACAGTTTTGCTTTACAAAATTTGAAATTTTACCTCAAACTTTTCGATTTGTTATCAGCACGATTTAATTCGTAATAAGAATTTGTAATTTACTTATATTTTTTCTCACTGTTAGTCACCAGAACTTTGATATACCTTTTAAGGCAAGCCAGCATTCAACACAAACTGCATACATGTATTCTGTTGAGTATTGAGTGACAAAGACAGATAAAATTAATCTCAAAAGTGATTATAATAGGACAATCCAAAGCATCTCTGCAGAACACATGGCAGGATTTCCTTGATCCTTAAAAAACCTTAGAAATATATGATTTTTCATTTTAGTTTAAAAGGGCCCTTTAAAGGCCTTAATATTTGCTTTAATTCTTTAAAAAACTGTAAAAGAACACTGCATATTTTATTTGGTATGCATTTCAAAACCAAGATCAATGATACTTGTCCAATGTCGTGTCATGAGTGTGTAATATTTATAGATTAGCAAAAAATTGGTCACGTTGGGTTGGCGTGGAAGTTTGGAGAGTGGGGTGCCAGTTCAGGTGTTGCTTCGTCATCTGACAGTGGTTCAAAATTACAAGGTGTTGTCCTCGATCTTTCCCTTAAGGGACTGATCCCGGACCGTCGTCAATAGCCCGTTGTGTTGCTCTAGTACGACGTTAACTAAAATTACCTAACTTACCTACAAAAAATTGGATGTTTTTAAAACTCTCTCCGAGACCTAAACCTAGCCCTCACAATAGTTTCTTCAAATGTGCCCTTGTGGGTGTTCTATGTAAAATGTAGCCTTAAAAATGAAAAACGGTTTTGGAAAGACTCTAATTTTTCTTTTGGTTAAAAAGTGGTAAGCCTGCAATGTATTACACCTGTGTTCATCTGTTGTCGACTCAATGTATGGCTTGCCTTGGAGCTTTTTAATTAATTGAAACTTGTATTCTAGGGGGAGCGATTGAGTCATGCTGTTGGGTGTGCATTTGCTGTCTGCCTAGAAAGGAAGCAAAAGCGAGACAAAGAAGTAGTGACTGGTTACTATGATCCTCAGAATGCCACTTTTACACGTACTGGATCTTTTCGCCAAGGTTCTTTAACTGAAAGGCTGCAGGATCCCCAGGACTGCAAAGTAGCTGGTAATTGCTTCTTTTTTAATCCTTATCCTTTTCTGGTTCAAGAACAATTTTTTTATGAAACTAAGCATTTTTTTTGTAATAAACAAAGGAGTGTTTGCCTTCTTCAAAGAACAAGTGGATTCATCAGTTAGTTACCAGTGGCGTAGTATCTGTGGAAACCTGGCTTAACCATCCCTTAATAAAAAATCTATATATATATATATATATAAAACACTAACGTACGTGGACCCGAAATCGACGTTATTTGTGTATCTTCGAATGGCAACAATAAAATAACCCAGATATTTTGAATTCTTGCTGTTTTCAAATAGTCGAGGTCAATTTCTGTGCAAAATAAGAAATTAAATTGTAATATTTATGTTTGAACTGACTTTTAATTTCTTCCTTTGATGTAAAAATAATTTATAAATACTTGATTGAAGAAAGAATATTTAAAACATTTAATTTTACACAACTTGCATTTTTGTAATGGAACATGAAATGTTCCATAAAAAAACTCATAGATCATAAAACGTAATTTTGCTACCCGGTATCTGGCCCCGTCAGAATTAATGTTTACTTTTTTAATTTGATTTATAATTCCGTGTTTGGGTACTTGAGTAGACTGCGAGATGTTGTGGTCATATTTGAGGATTACCAAGTATTATAAATATGTGTTCTTTGTGTTACTAAATCATTATTGTCTTTGTCAATATTGTTGAAAAGTCTTTAGTCGATAATTCTATTCACGATCATTCTATTTCACAATATATTCAGGAAGTCGAAATTCAACACGTTTGAATGTACGTGTTTTTTTTTTTAATTCAGAATTTTGTAATTTTTCAAATATTGGAATTTTATTATTATTATTATTTTTTTTTTGCATTATGTGATCCGGTATATTACTTATTGCAGAAATATTATTTAGGAGTTAGATTTTAATGATATGTCTATTTCCTGCAAAATATCACTAGACATGGGTAATTTTGTAGCAGTATATGTATATTTCGACCAACTTTCCTTAAATATTTGATTGAATACGCAATGATTTGAAGAATTGTTTCATAAAAATAAATAAAATATACAAATCAAAACATGTTTAATTACGGTGTGTAAAAAAGTTTAAAAAAAGCACTATTACACACCGCCGAGCGCTAGCCGGCGCAGCCCGGCTAGTAATTAATAAAACCTGAATCCAAAAAATTATTATTTTTAAATGTAATATGAGTTAGACGTCAGTTAATTTTGTATTTTATTGTCCTTGTTTTTTTCACTGTTAAAATCCAACACAACGGATCTGCTAATGTCTCATCCTTTCTCCCTCCAATCGTTGCTTTCTATCATTGGTTAATGTTGTTTTCCATGCACAAAAGGTACCTTCGACATACACACTTTTTCTTTGCCCATGATCCTTACTGAGGCCAGATAATATGCAGAGTTGTTTCTTGCACACATTCTTTTACTCTCTCCTCCATTTCCCTACCTTTGTAAAAGATTAATCAAGCTCTAAAACAGCATATAAATCATCAATATATAGTAACCAATATTGGTTGCAATAACATCTCTGAAATTGTTTAAAGCTAAGAATAAGATTGGTTTTGCTTTCTATTGAATCTCGTCATCCCTACTTATCAACGTTACCTTACGATAGTCAGTTGCCTTTGATGTCATTCTAAACAGCTTTTCTATGCTGATAAAATTTTCTTTGTCCTGGGCGAAGGCAGTGGACTTTGGGTCAATCGTCTTGGAAGTTTCCTCCTGCCAATTTCTTAACTTTGCCATTGGTGTTGGTACTAAATGATAAACTTAGAATCCTAATCTGTTAAAGATGCCTATTGGGAAAGGATGTGTTTTACGTTGCCATGTGTCCAATAATTTAACTACAAGACTCGTTCAAAACCACATGACTCAACTGCCTTCTTCTAGGAGCAATACTATACTTATGAAATCAAAATAAATTATTAGCATGCAGTTGAAATGAGGGCAAATTTAGGAAGTTTGTAAATATATCTATTGCTTATAGGAGAATAAATCAGTCTTCTGGAGAAAGAACTGCTAAAGGAAATTGCTATTCATGAACCTTTCTACAAAAAGCAGAATTTTGTGAATGTGCCATCATTTCTGCACTATGATGTTATCTGATAAAGTTTAGAGTTTGTAAAATTGGTTGGAGTAAATCTTTTTTGCCTGCTTCATCACTAGAACAGGAAACTAGGTTAACTGACCTTGGTCATAATTTTGTTACATAAATTAGGAATTAAAGCAATCATGAAATTCTTTGTATCAAGTCAGTCCACAAGGATTGCATGCGTAAAAGTTGGAACATTTCTCTTAATAAAGCAAATTGTTAATAAAAACTGATTTTTCTTTGATTTGTTTTACATTTCTTAAAAAACAAGTGTTATTCATTCACAATTGAAGGGTTTCTGCAAAAAGTTGATAAATACCAAATAAAGTAGACTCGACTCGCAAATTGCATCAGCACTACGGTTGCTAAATATTTCATATCTACTGATATCAGTGTTGTTACTCACCTTGAATGTCATTCCAAGCTATTTATAATAGGTACTGTGTATACATCAATATTTGCATTTCTTACTTCCAAATGATATAAAGTTAGTCAAAAATATGAAGCTGGATTTTATGTCCTTGCTGGTGTTAATTCTTATTTCTATTACATGCTTGAAAAATGTGCACACTTCGGTTGTTAGCATAATTGGTTTTATGAACATCCACTGCAATTGCATCCCATTCTTTTTGGTCCTCCCTCAGTGGCACATCTTTAGGTGCATACAGGCTCGGCCAAATACAACCCTTGCTCAATAAAACCTTAAAACAATCAACAATTCATTTGACAAAAGCTTATTTGGTATTTCTTAGCATCTAACTCAATTTAGATAGATATGTTCAAGGTCAGAAATATTGTACACTTGTCTATGTATTTTTATTTTGGACAAATGAATAGCTATTAAAATAAGTTGCATTTGTAATTCTGGTAGTGAATTTTCTATTAGTAAATCAAAATCTGATTTGACAGATCCTCCACCTGCAAAGCAAGTACATAATCCTTATGCAATTGAGAGACCTCATGCTCCCCCAACTATGCTACAGAGGCAGAATTCGTTCAGAGGGTTCAGTTCGCTGAACCAAGCGTCGCCTTTCAAACGACAACTGTCTCTTAGAATAGGTGATTTGCCTTCCACTCAAGAAAGACAACGATCCATGTCTGTCGGCTCTTCTGATATGGCTTTGCATCAGAATGGAATGACAGGTAATAGATTTTGCCTCATAGAAGTGTTCAGACACAGGCTTGTATTTTTAAGTGCATATTGCTATAGTGTCGTTCTCTTCACAGTTACTCCTATCCCGGAATCTTCTCCTCTAGTTGAAAGACAGGATACTATTAGCAATATGTGCCAGCAGCTCTCCCAGGGGTTGTCTTTTCTTTCCAGCCATAGTGGCGATCCATTTGATCTGGAAATGTCAAAAGCACAAAAAACAGATGGTATAGTAGTTTTATTTTCTTTGTTCTACTTTATATAAATGTGTTCTTGACAAATACTGATTGTTTGCCTACACCGGTATTAGATCACATGCTCTCCGATATTTTTCATAAGTGCTGGGCTGCACAGGTGACTAAAAGACACGTTTTATTTATTTTTCAACTTTGGTGACTTGGGGTATCTGTTTAAACAAAACTGTCTCAAAAGCTACTATTTTAAAATTTTGACGACTGAAAATTTTTATAAATTATTCTTGAAAATTCACACAATATCAGTGAAATTTTAGTCCCTGGTTTTTAGCAGATCAAAGCAGATTATTATCAGACAGAAAAAGTATTTTTGGATTTTTTACTTAAAGAAAAAAGTTTTTTTCCGAGGTCTGCCAATTTCAAAGTATTGGCGCCAAGTCGGGGCAACCACAATAAATGTCACAACAACCTTATTAAAAAAAGTTTTGAATTATTTCAACATCTGCTTCAAACTTAACTAGCACTTTTTGTACCTAAGCAATTAATTTTATATCTGGGCAACTAAGGCCAAATTTAAAAATTCAATCGCGAACTTTTTTGAAAGCAAAACAAATAAAAAAAATTTTTACTGGTATTGTAACTGATTTTTGTAAAATCGGGATCATTAACGATAGATTGAAAATTTCAACAGATTTGAAATCTGAGGAAAATTTTACTCCATATAGATACTTTATACATTTTATTTTCTTTTAATAAATTATTTTTCAACGAAATATTTATAATTTTGCAAGAGATTGTGACGTCACGCCGATTGAATATCTTCGAAATTTGAATTCGGCCGCATTTTCTCTTTTGTAAAATCGTGATCGTTAAAGATAGAGTATAAATTTCAACAGATTTGAAATCTGCGGAAAATTTCACATAAGATTGATACCTAAAAATATGATTTTCTTCAAATAAGTAATTTTTAAATTGTAAATTTTATTTTATTTTTCCCTATATGACCTACGAGATCGAGAAATCAGATTCCATTTCCTGCACTGAAACGTTTCCATAGAAGGAAAGCAAAACAAATTAAAAAAATTTTGATAGGCATTGTTAGTTCTTTTTTGAAATATTGGGATCGTTTAATATGTATTGAAAAATCGCCGTGCTGGCCACGCAGTGGCTAGTAAAGAATATAACTACAGTTGTTTATTTTACAAACTGTTGCATTTTTTCATAGTTTAAAAAAAGGAATAGTAAAATTGGAGAGACATGTTTATGTAAAAATTACCAAAATATAAATATTAAAGTGATTTACCTATTTCAAGTGGAACATAAGATAAAATGTTACTTTTGTTCTTCAAGTTTGTCAATCACATTTTGGAATGCATAGTGCTCAACTTGTGACTAATACTGTCTGAAAATGAGAAAATAAACTCAGGATTGTGAGAAAAAAAATATGTGTTAAATAGTAATTATTTCTATGTAAGACTCAATTAAAAATTGTAATTTTGAAAAATTAAGGTTCACTTGAGTTTTGTATGCTTAACTTCAACTGTCCTCGTAAAACAAAATGTGTTTAATTTATGCATTTATTCAACAAAAAATACATTTATGCACAAATTCATGCAATTCGTACTGAACTTATCCAAAATCCTATGCATTGGTGCTTCTCACTTGGTATTAGATAAAATTTTCACCAAGACATGGAGTTGGTGCAGAATAAATTTTTCATCTATTGTAGGAGACGGTATTTTAGTTATTGACGTTGATATAATTTAGGATGTGATGTGGAGAGGATAGCTCTTTTTTGCAGTTGGGTTAGATTTAGTCCCATCTACAAAAGTCATTAGATATTCAGTGCATAACATGGATAAACCCTTCTCAACATGTTGAGATCTCAAAGCTAATTCGCGAATTTGAACATATCCAATGATGGGAAGGTACAATTTTGGTGTAAAGGTTGGATTTTAAGCCAGACGTAGATAAAGGCATTCGTTCGCGTGCGTGAAGGCATTCTTATGTTGTATCCCTTTTAGTAACTCATAAGCTCAATACTAAAATAGGCGTTATTTGATACATTTCTCATCTTTAGAAGAGGCAAGCCTGTTTAACAAATGTTTCAATGTCTGTTTTTAGGATCCTCACGAGCTGAAGAATGGCTAGCTAGCAGCACAAATATTGTCCGAAAGAATTCACTGGATAGAGGTGTGATAGCACCTTTCCCAAACTGCACTCCTGGAATCGGAATGCTGACAAGCCATGTACCAATGGGAGTTCCTAATCTTCCTAAGCCTCCTTCCCCCCAGACCATTCAGCCTCCTGTGCGACGAGCCAGTCCAAACTTTGCCCACTTGCGGAGCAGCTCACTTGGTTCTGCTGAGAATTTCCTCACACAAGCCAACTGGAAAGCCTCCTCTCAAGTTGCCGGAGATACAAGCAATAACATTCTAGACATGCAAAGAACTGAGAAAGAGTCTGAAAAATCAGTCAATCCATATGTGGACCCATTCAATGTAGAATGGGTGGAAATAGACAAGAATCGTAAAAGTAGCACAAATCCCTTTGTCGAGAATTCTGTGAAAGCATTTGAGGTTCACATGTAAGCACGATTGTGTGGAGATGTTAATAACGTAATGAGGTAACCTTTGCCTGATAGATGCATTTTTAAACACCGTTTGTGTAATTGTTTCTGACTTTTCTGCCTGCTGTTTCTGTAATGAACGCTTTATTAATACCTCAAGTTTTAAAACAATTTTCCGCTTACTTGACTCTCCTCTGCAGTCCATTTTGAAGCCCGATGGCACCTTGTGAATTTGTGAGTGAAAGCGGACACTTATGTTAACACATTGTTAACATCGGTGTAAGTAGAAATGAATATACTGCCACTGTAATGTATTGGTTTCATGAAGTGTATGGAAAAGATGTAAAACTATTCAGTTTTTTCTCTTTCTTGACTTCAATTGAAAATTTCACTTTTTGTTGAGATTTCATGTTCTGTTTCTGTCTAGAGTATTGGAGTGATTTTTTTGTATGACTGAATGAGACGTTTTGGGCGATTCTATCTTCAAAATGAACTACTGAGGGTAGAGAACTGCATTTCTCTTTACTTTATTTCCCAGCAACACTCAAAGATATTTAACTCCTATTAAAAATGTTCCGATTAATATAATTTTTTAGCATACTTTTCTATTAATGTTACTATCTAACTGTGAAAATGAACTACGAACTAGTTAAATGGTCAAACGTAAAAGATATTTAGATCTAACAGCAGAATTAGTGCATTCTAGCTTAGTAGATTAGCTTAAGTACCATTAAAATGCTCTAAAAGCATCAAAACATTGAGCACCTTTTAATATTTTGTTGCTGGTTCACAAAAACTAACATTCTAAATCTATTTTTATGCTATATGCAACCATTTTTAGATGTATATTGACTAACTAAAATTGTATATAATGTATTCAACAATGAACATAAAAATAGTGTATCATTCTTATATTTTTCTAAAAGTTGATTGTTATTTGATACTGTAATTAATGCACTTTGATGGTGCAACCCAGCTGTTTCAATGCCAATCTCTAATCAATGTGTTGTTTGACTGTTTAATAGTAATATTTCGGTGAATTCTGTTTAGTGAAAATTATTTATGGTAAAAAATATAAAGAAATTATGAAAACATTCAAATTTTTCTGAATTATTATTAGTTTTGATGTTTGTTTGATCAGTTTTTGAGATCCGTAATATTATTTATTGATTGATTTGTTCAAGAATTATAAGCTGACATCTAGCAGTCTAAATTATTTTGTTATTACTTGTGTATGTGGAATATTTTGTGTTTTGTCTTTGAGTGTACATTTAAATCATTTATTTATATGGAACAGGTTTTGCCTGTGTTTAGAAACTAATAATACTTGGTATAAATAAAAATTATACCAGAAATTATTTAGCGTTGTCAAAACATTTTCATGAAAAAATATTACTTAAATATAATCTCGGTGAAGAGGGTATGATTTTAATAGAAGTAAATTAAATTCTATTGCTGTTGTTTTTCAAATATTTTTACAAAACCGTTTTATAAGTTATTTTGTAATTTCATCACTTTGCTAGAGCCCAAGTATGAAATTTAAATCTTTGCTTTGAAATTTTGATCTCGGTGAAAAGAAAGTTTGTAGTTATTTTTACTTTTGATTTTAAGAAGTTCATAAAAAGAATTTAAATGGTAGAAGTGAAAATAAAGCCATAATTGCGATTAAAGAATGTGCCTTGTTTAATTAAACTGCATGTTGACTCAATGTTTTTAGATACTTTATCTTTACTGTTGAATGGAGTTGATGTTTGTCTTTAGTCATTCATTTGGTATCCATAAGTTTCGTATCGTATGGTATCCGGTTATCATTTACGTGTGAACTGGTACAGAAGAAAATAAAAATAAATAAAAAGAATATATGTAATAATTCTTATTACAGTTAAGTATCAGTTTGAATAAGTGTTTTTAATTGTCTATTTATATATAAATATCTTTCAGCATCTATTTCAAAAAGCAAGTAATACAAAATTACAATTGGTTTCACAAAATCATGTCATCTAACATTTACAGTCAATGACCACTTTGAAAATGCTTTTTAATCTTAACTTAAAAAAGCTTCAGGTTTTTCAGTATAAAAAAAGTCAAAGTGCAAAATTCCTTGCAATTATAGTTAATATTCCCTTCTACAACTGAATGTAGCATTAAAGGCATTATCCTAATAATACAAATGTGAAACTATGCATTCCATTTCTACTAATTATTGCGTATTATTTTTAAATCATGTGTATCTTAAATGTCATGTTTTTAGCAAATTGAATTTCTTAGTAAACGTCATTCTTTTTTTTATTAAAATGGTTGTGAATGTATCTTGTTTTAAAATCTCGGACCCCTTTCAGTTTTATACTTCATAAGTGGATGTCTTAAAACTTTTCCCAAACTCTTTTAACCAAAATACACTTTTGCTTTTACTTATGTATTTATTAATTTTTTTATGTGTGTGTACGAACTTGGATCCTGGTCCCATTCCACAATATTTGTCTGATTTGACGTTAGCTCTTGTATATGGTCACAGACATCGAGCATCACTTTGATAGGTTTAACTTCTTATTATCTGACCAATATTTGCTTTTGAATATGCTTGTAAAAATGTATAAAATAGACCCTTTGTATAGTTCCCAAAAAATTGCAACGATTCATGTACAAACTGGCATCTAATATTTTTTAATCTTGCATTCAGTTTTTTGATTGCTCACTAAGACTAAAAACATGTTAAGAAAATAGTGCTAGTGATTAAAAAAGAATGAGTTATGTAATTATCTTGTAGTTTCGTCTGAAAATTTATGTATATATTAGCAACGTAAAAAAGCCATATCAACACTGTTAGTAATAAGCATTGTGGTTGTTCTAGATAATGTAGCATGTTCTGTTAAATTTGTTCATTGATAGAAATAAAGCTGTCAACTTTTTTTATTGTAAGTATTGCACATTTATTATGTTCTTGTTGTATAGCCCATTGAGATAAAAATACAACTAACTTAAAAATCACTTTGGTAACAGCTGTATTCTATGTTTATGAGTGATGGCAACGGCTTGGCGATTTTTTGGGGCACTTCTAGTAGCGAGTTACGATAAATTAAGTCAACCCATCTATCGTTACGGTTGTTGTGATTTTCATGGCAACCTCGGCAAACGGAAATTTTCATTTTGAATATTCTAGAAAGTTCTTCCAAAATCCATTAAAGTGGTTTGATTTCATTGGTTCGTTTGAAAATTTTTCTTTGCTCCCATTGGTTATTTTGATTTAAAAATATTCTTTGATTGCATTGGTCCTTTTAAATCTTTTTCTGTGATATCATTGGTCCATTTATTTGTACTTCGACAGTTGTGGAATTTTTTATTTTGTTATATTAGTTTTCACGCCGACCAACCGGTATAGTGGTTAAGGTGTTATCCTCTAGATCGGATGGTTACCGGTTCGAATCCGGGTTCGGGCATGGATGTTTGTAAGCGTATACCAGCTCAGGCGTTGCTTCGTCATCTGAACATGGTTCAAAATTACGAAGTATAAATTGTTAGGGGCAATGATGGTCCTCCCACTGGGTGCTCCTTCACAAGTGGCCATCCCTTCCGGCCTTGTAGTGGCCAATGACTTAGGTCAAATGTGCCCGCCATTAGAAAAAAAAATATTAGTTTTCACAAGATAATTAAGTTGTTTTTTTCCATTTTCGATTAAATTATTTTTTTACGCAAGAGTTCTGACGTTATCAGATTGTAATATTTCTTGCTTTTTTTCCTTTTATAAATCTTTTTCTTTTTCAACATGCCCACTGTATTTAGTATAATTGATAAGTTTCAGGGTATATATATATATATTCTTACCCAACATTCGAAGTTTAGTTCTGTTGGAAGACAATTATGTTTTGTAATGTATTTACTTTTTGTTAATTTTAAAAGAAATATACTTTTCCAAACGTTTTTAAATGTGTTTTCAAACTTTCATTTTCAGTTGTGAAAAGAAAAATATTTTTAAAATAATTCTTTCCTTGGCGACTTTAGAAGTGCGCCAAAAAAAATTGCCAAGGCCGTTGCCACCACTCATAAACGTAGAGTATAACCGTTCCATCACTTTTTTTCTATTTAAGCATCTATTATATTTTGCAGGGTAGTCATATAATGAGTGCTTTGAAACACCATTGATATACAAACTTCATTTATCATACGTCGAAATACAATGTGCTTTTCCATGTCTTTTTTTTTTTTTAATCATTTGAGGGTTTTTTGTATGTGTGGCTGCAATTCCCGTGAAAGTAGTAAAATATTTTATGTAACAAATCGTGATAGGGGATGAAAGTGATCTACATCATTGCCATTTTTGCTGTAGGACTAGCTGTGAAACCCATCGCGATAAGACAGCTAGCTAAAGAAATCACTTATTGCTAATCAAGCGTTTTTTCTTTTCCTTTGCAGAGTAATCGTTAATAATGAGTGTGCATGGGATATTCCCTTGATATGCTTCATTGTTCAAGAATATTTACAACTCAAAATACTCAGAATAGTATGTCAATTAATAAATCTCACACCTCAAAAATACATCTGTCTTGATACTAATCTCTCAAAACTCAGTAATACACATCTCAGTTAAACAGCTCGAACCTGCATCTCAATTAACGAGACTAAAAATTAAATGTTTTACTGGTGTTGCAAGATATATCCTTATATATAGAAAATTACACACTTATTAATAATTTAATTTAATACCGCATGCAGTGTTGTCTTGTTTAAATATTGCTTGTGCTTTCAACTTATTTTATCATAAATATTATTGCTTGCACTGTATCCTTATATCTATATCATAATTTAATATTTATTCATTGTAACTGAGCAATTTTTCGTGAGAGTATTTAAATAATGACCTTAACAAGTGGGAGAGTGTAATTTAACCAATCAGAGCAAATATAAGAAGTGGTCTATACATTATTGCAGCCGACCAACCGGTATAGTGGTTAAGGTGTTAGCCTCTGGATCGGAAGGTTCCTGGTTCGAATCCGGGTCCGGGCATGGATGTTTGTAAACGTATGGTGTAGAGGCGGCTGGTGCACCTTAAATCTGTCGTGGCCGAAAGTCCTCACGTTGGGTTGGCGTGGAAGTTTGGAGAGTGGGGTGCCAGCTCAGGTGTTGCTTCGTCATCTGACCGTGGTTCAAAATGACGAGGTGTTGTCCTCGAATCTTTCCCTTAAGGGACTGATTCCGGACCGTCGTCAATAGCCCGTTGTGTTGCTCTAGTACGACGTTAACTAAAATTACCATTACCATACATTATTGCAAGTTTGCTTTTTTCTGTCTACCTTGGTAGAAAAAAAGGCTACTGTTCACTTTACAGATTTTGATAACTGATTTAGTAGTTTTCATTAATTTTAGTTTTAATACAGCGTATACAAAGAATACTTTCCAATGTTTTGGTTGTTTCACAATGTATTTGGCTGGAGGACATTAGCACTTTTCTATCAAGGTATAGTTTGGAGAGTGGGATGCCAGCTCTGGTGTGACCTCATCATCTGACCGTGGTTCGAAATTACGTGGCGTTCTGGATCTTTTCCTTTGGGTTTGATCCCGGTTCGTCGTCAGTTAGACGCTAATTAAAATTCTACCAAGGTATGATGAAAGAAAAAGATTTTTAATATTGCCAAATATATATATATATATATATGCTTGGACAATTTGTTTGTTAGTTTTGCAGATGCTCAAAACACTTTAATAAGACCAGCTACTGGCTATCAAACACAGCCAGTTACTGGTTTTGCCGTAGTTGTCAACATGTATATATAAAGTGCCTATGTAATAAGAGTGGCGACAAGGGACCAAATTTGGCCCAATGCGCATGCGCGGCATCCACTTTTCTACCAGAATCGTCTCGAAGAAGGCTGCTGGGCGAATTAATACATCATTTCAGAGAGAACAAAACGCGTATAATTGTTATAATAGGGATACATTCGGTATAAATGAATCATAAAAACGCTCAATGATATGCGTAATTGATGAGATGGATTGCACAAAGCGCTAACTTAGATTGCGGGAAACATGTTGTTCAAAAAAAGCTATTTATTTAAAAAGTCTTCAAATTTATGCTGACAAAGCACTAAAATAATAATAAATAAACATTCTAGAACACGAAATGGAACATGAAAAAGCTATATTTTCTTTTTAATTTAATATACACACGTTTTTCTCGAACACACAAAAAGTTCCCATGTTAAGTCTACGGGAGCTAGGAAAAGACCGCCTCGGGCGGTAGAAAAGGTCTCTAAGCCAATCAGAAAATGTTTCCAGTATGTCGCCACTCTTATTATATAGGCACTCTAGTATATACTACTTACATTTCCCCAGCACTCGGAACCACCCACTTTTGTATTGAGTTTGTTGCCGAAAGTTGTAGTGCAAGCGTCTGGTGGAACTATAGTTGTTGGCCCTGAAACGGACCGTTTTTTAAATGGCCCTAAAAAGATCCTCCGCTTTCTTTGACTAAAATTCTTTTTTTTTTCAATAAAATTTCATCCGATAACGCTATAAATTCAATTGATGCGCGAGACTTCGTGGTAAACAAACAATCGTACAGTGTTGCCAAAACGCGATAACAAATAACGTTTTTTTTTGCGTGCCACGTAAGAGAATTATATATATATAGATGGGTATAAAGCTGACATAATACTTGGCCATCAGGTTTTCATTAATTTACTTTGGAGAAAGTTGAATTGATAAACAAATTTATATATATAATCTATATACAAATATATACCTCTGCATTACAATATCATATTATTTGGAACTAACAGAAATGTTTTTTCAGAATTTAACAAAATACAAATACAAATATTGACGACCAGCTACAGGCTCAAGCCCAACAAGGCTGGTCCTTTGTTTATGAATTCTCCAATTCCCACTGACTATCCAATTGTGTCTTAAATTCGTACACTCCCTTTGAATTAACTATATTTTCTGGCAACGCGTTCCAACTGTCTATTACCCTATTAAAGTAGTAGTTTTTCCTTAAATCCCGATTAAAATGTGTCTTATTCAATTTATACCCATGGCCCCTTGTTCTGTTATCCCTATTGAAATTTAAGCCCTCTGTGTCCCCTTGTTTTACAAACTTGAAAAGCTGAATCAAATCCCCCCTCCTTCTTCTTCTTTCCAGTGTATACATGTTTAGCTTACTTAAACGTTCATTATAGTCGAAATTTGCTATCCCCTTTATTATTTTTGTAGCTCTGTGCTGAACCCTTTCAATTGATTCTATGTCCTTTCTCATATATGGAGCCCAGAATTGTACAGCATATTCTAGATGTGGTCTTACTAAACTCTTATATAATGGCAAGATTATATTCTTATCCCTTGAAGTTACAGTCTTTTTAATATACCCCAATAACCTATTAGCCTTTTTACCCGCAGCTGAACATTGGTGACCCATTTTAAAATCCCTGTGAATTATCACCCCAAGATCCTTGACTGTTTCTCCCTCCTTTACCTTTACTCCCTGCAGACAGTACTCGGCTCCACTGTTCCTGTAACCCATATGCAGAACTTGACATTTCCTTACATTAAATGACATACCCCATTTTACAGCCCATTCGGATATCTTATCAAAATCTCCTTGTAAATTTTCTATCTGTAACTTGGTATCCACTGTCCCCCATATTTTTAAGTCATCTGCAAATATACTGATTCTATTCTTGATCCCCTGACCTATATCATCTATGAAAATTTTAAATAAAATTGGTCCCAAAACTGATCCCTGAGGCACCCCACTTATAACTTCTGTCCACTGTGAATAATTTCCTTTTACCTGCACTCTCTGCTTACTACCCAATAACCAATTTTTTATCCATATTAATGTTTTTCCCTGAATCCCCAGCCTTTCCAATTTAAACAGTAATGCCTCATGAGGTACTTTATCAAAAGCCTTTTAAAAATCTATGTACATGATATCCACACTGCTCTTATCCAGCTCCTCAGTAATTTTTCGTAGAACTTCAAAAGGTCTGTAGAGCAGGATCTGCCCTTCCTAAACCCATACTGATTCTCTGATAACAGTCTCCCCTCCTCCAAATATAACATTATATGCTTTTTTAACAGAGATTCAAATATTTTGCAAATTACTGATGTTAGACTTACTGGTCTATAGTTGCCCGGATCACTTTGTATTCCCTTTTTGAAAATTGGAGTTATGTTGGCCAACTTCCAATCCATTGGCACCCAACCTGTGCTATATGTTGAATTAAATATCGTGTGAATTACTTCCCCCAGTTCTTCCGCGCATTCCACTAGTACTCTCGGATAAATATCGTCTGGCCCTGGTGCTTTAGATGGCTTAATTCTTTTCAACTGATGTACTATTTCTTCCCTGTTGAATTTGCATTCTTTAATTATACCCCCTGCAAAGGCTCCATCATTGGGATCCTTTTTTAGACTATAGTTACCATTGAAAACCCCCAGAAAAAAGTCATTTAACACGTTTGCCATTCCTACCTCGTCTTGAATTAATTCACCTCCCTTCCCCTCTAACGGGCCCAGTGTAGTACTGAATTTATTTTTACCACTTGCATATGCAAAAAATTATTTTGGGTTTACTCTTCTTTCTTCTTTTGGGTTAAATGGAATTAGTATAAATATGGTTTGATTATCGGGGGGAGGAAGTCTCGAACATCGTTGGAAGATTTGTAAGATTGTAATAATCTATTTCACCAAATTGGAACTATTGCTCTCTTTTGCTTGGTTGTTAGTTTTAAATAACGCCACAATGGAGCAACACGACGGGCTATTGGCGACGCTCCCGGGCCAATCCTCGAAGAATAGTTCCGAGAACACTTAATTTTGAACAATAGTTAGATGAGGCAACACCTGAGCTAGCACACCACTGTTCAAACTAACTTCCATTCTACGCCAACGTGAGTACATTTGACGTCCCGGCAGATTTAACATGCAGCAGCCATTTTTGTTCACGACGGTCTTTGGTTGGATTCAAACTCGCAACCTTCCGGTTGGTAGTCCGTGACTCTTCCAACCGGACTACCGCCGCCCCATTCCTCTTAAAGCTTTGGAAAACTAAAATGAAAAACGATTCATTTGAACGCCTATTATAAATTAGTCTTATTTGCAAAGAAGTTATCGAGGTACTGTTTTGACAGTCTCCAAACAATTGAACACCAGGCCGTTCAAAGAATTTTGAAGTGATCTGAAGAGGTGAAAATCTGGGGAAGGGGGGGGGGCAAAAGCAATATATTATAGAAATATCATTGAGGCAAAAGCAATTGATTCGGACAACAGTCAGACATTTTTTATTCCCCGGCTGCCTATGATTCCAGGGGACAGCAACATGCCATTTAAATATAAACGTATACAGTTCCCTGTGAGGTTGGCATTTTGCATGACAATCAACAAGTCCCAAGGACAAACTTTTGAAAAAATATGCCTTATGCTTCCCAAGCCAGTATTTAGTCATGGGCGGGTTGTATGTAGCCCTGTCAAGAGTACGATCATTTCAATCTGTGACAGTGGTTGCTCCTAGCCGCAGTATTTACAACTGTGTTTATAAGGAAGTTTTAGATACATAAATAATCATTATTTCATCAAAAGTTCGGGTATGTCAATTTAAAATTGCTGTACATACATGTCTTAAATCATTGAAATTTTTTATTTAAATTTATAAATTTGCAAATTTTTACTTAATTTAAAATATTGAAATTCATCTTTTTCCTTCTCATATAAAAAAATAGTCGAACCCCGCTATAGTGAACCACGTGGGAACCCTCTGTACATATATTTTTCACTACATATTTTCCTGCTAAACATACCATTTCTAAAACACTAAATTGATTTCTATACTATCACCCTCAACAAATTGCCAACACCAAAAATATTGTCATTATGTTGAAAAAGCTTAATAGTTTAGAAAAACAGGAAATTAACTTCTTAGCAACAGTTTTCCATGTTGTTTAGTTTATCCATGTTGGTGAAAATGGATGATAAACTAATATGCATATACCAAATTTAATTGTGTGGGTAATCTTAGCTAGGCTATTATAGCATACGGCGAGCGAGCAAAGCGAGCACGGATCGCAAAGCGATCCGAATGGGAACCGCACAAGCGGTTCCCGGGGGTTGGCGAGCGATAGTACTCAAAAAGTCTGTCTGACATTCAGCGAAATGTAGGGCCGAGCATTATCATGCTGGAAGACAACACCTCGACGATTGGTCAGTTTTGGCCTCTGCTTCGATTTCTGCTTTTAATACTGCTATTTGAGAACAGTATTTTTCCGAATTTACTGTCTGATTTTGTGACAACAATTCATTATAGATAATTCCATTGTAGTCCCACCATACAGAAAGCATTACTTTTTTGGGATGCAGTCCCCCTTCTTGATGTTAAGCGGGCATCATCTTCGAGGCTGACAATTTAGCAAGCCACCTTCAAACTGTGGCCTCAGATGAACACTATGTCCATATACAGCACACATTTTACGAGCAGTCTTAGTAGCATATTTTCCTTTCTTAAAATAAAAGAGATAATATGACGAAAATGAACTTTCTGGTTCTCCATTCCTAGCACTGCAGTGAAACAAAAATTACTCTACAAAGCATTCTATAATTATGCGGTGTAGGCAGAAAAGATCGGATTTAAACATCTGCTTCAATCAAGGTCACTCTTTATCACCAGTAGCAAAATAATAATAGGTAACAAAGCTAGTCTCGATTTGAAAACGCGCAGAACTTTCCGGATGACCCAATATTATGAGGCGTTCAGAACTAGAGTGGATCAAGTCCATTTTCCAACGTTTTGAGATTACTGTAACCCTTTGAGTATTTCTGTCAGTAAAAACCTTCTTTAGTCTCCTACTTGAAAAGGAATCCAAAGGAAGTCCGAAGTCAACATATTTTGGAGGCGTTCAGAACTAGAGTGGATCAAGGCCATTTTCTTACGTTTTGAGATACATCTAGTTTAAAGTTTCTTCTCGTGTGTACTTTTCCTATTCGCCGGGCTTTTCTTTGCCATTCCTCGGGAACCAAAGCACCGAGGGACTTGATTAAAAGATTCAACTTAAAGTATCCGAACACGTTAAAAATGTTATTTTTGACCAAAACTTCCGAAAAACATTTTTGATCTTATTTGATAGAGTATTTGACTTTTCAAAAATATTTGATTTTTTTCTCTAAGTTGCAGAGATATTAAGATTTTAATCAAGGCGGGAAAACCGGAAGTAGGTATAGAAAACACCGGATATGGCCGTTAAAAAACCAAAAACCTGTCATAATTTAAATTAAATTTTTTTTTTTTTTGCAAATATAGTTTTGGAAAGTTTTCTCAAATGTTTAAATGGGTCCTCAATTGAAAATATAGTGTAAACATTTCGAAAAGTAAAGAACAAAATTGTTTACACATACAGTAAAAGCAAGAGAGCAAACAATGCACTTCAAACTATTTTTGCTCTAAATTAAGATTTATGCATTATTCCATCACTTCAAATGTTATAACACAAAACGTATTGATAGATTCTCGTAGAACTTTGAGAACGTGTTCTTTATAATGTTTCTAGGGAATGAACTAGAATAATTATGCCTAGTTGAAAAGATTTTAAATTATGGCCATTTATTTAAGAAATAGGACTAAAACTATCAAAAATCTTCTATTCATTTTGCGATCGCTTGTAAAATTTTTGCTTATTTAAATATCCTTTTGATTCTAGTTCATTCCATAGAAAATTCCACATAGTTTATTTTGGTAGCATCATTTTTCAAATGGGTTGAATAGATTTTCATGTAACAGATTTGAAGTTTTTGACAAATTTCTTTAAAACATTTCATACATAATTACCATTTTTACAGAATTATTAATATATATTTTAAATATTAATAGCCCAATGTGCTATTGTTTAATAACACTGAACATAAAAATATCATTAAAATGTTTCTGTATCACATTTTAAGAAAAAAGGACTCGAACGTGTTCGGATACTTAAAGACAAAACTTTTGTTTTAATTCATCCTATTAACTAGAGATTATCCATCAGAATTTTTGTCAAATACTAAAGCAGATAGGTAGATACTTTATTAACGTCACACTGGAACTACACGACGGGCTATTGGCAATGGTGGTTGGACCAGGAGCAGGTGATGGCTTAATTTGATTTAAGATGAAATCACGTCGAAATTGTTCCAAAAATGTGATTATAAAAAACAATATAAAAACTATCTTAATGATTCACATTAAACTTTATATCCACTCTATATATGTCGTAAAACAAAGGTAGATATTTTTTCAACCTTTTTAAATAGATGTAATTCTTAATAATGTTGCAAAATTTCAGAATTTTAAAATTTTCCATCTATGTTGTTGAAAATAAATACTGTACCTGTTCCAAAAAAAAATTTTATTGGATTCACTGGGTTATTTAATAGTCGATTTTAAGGTTTTAAAAAAGTTTACCACAATTTTTAACGAAATGGATAAAATTTTAAAATCTTTTCCACTAAAAAACGAGAAACATATTTTTGTACCCAGTAGTTATAAAAATTTATGGACTTTTTATTTGAAATTTTTTTCCAATGTTTTTACTAGCCGTAGTAGCCTAGTTTAAAGACTAACGAATTAGCAGCCTGAGAGTTTCCAGTTCGAATCCATCCAAAGGCTGTTGTGTAGAAAAGGGGCGGTTGGACGTTAAATCTGTCGTGTCTTCAAATGTCCTCATGTTGACGTGGTGTGAAGTTTGGAGAAAAAGGTGTCCGCTCAAGTGTGACCTCGTCATCTGACCATGGTTCAAATTAACGTGGCGTTGTCCTCAAATCCTTCCCTTCGGTTTTGATCACGGACCGTCATCAGAAGCCCGTTGTGTTGCTCCAGTGGGACGTAATTAGAATACCTACCTACAAACCTTTTCACAAAAGTGTTTGTAGAATTCCAAAATTTTGATTAACTGCCGTTCTACTTCAAATCTAAATTGTAGCATTTCGTCAACAATTTGATGACAAGAGATCCAATAAAAAAATATAGTTTCACTATTTAAATTAAGGACCGTCGCCAATAGCCCGTTGTATTGTTCCAGGGCGATGTTAATTAAAGTACCTACCTACATTCAACTTAACTCATTTCTAAAGAAATTAAAATATGATTTGGAAAATTATGTGTTGAAAACGGATATAGTATTTAGCGGAACATTGAATTACTACTTATGAACAGTTTGAAGATGAAGCTAATAATTCCGAACTGAGCAAAATCCAGTTTTTGTTCTGCTTATCGTTCTTTGGTAATGTCTGATGACGGCAATATGTTTGAAAGAATTCTGAGTGCAATAGAACTGTCATTCTTCTAGAGATGTATAAGGCACCATCTGTTGACATGTCTACTGTTCACATTTTGCTACATTCTGTTTCATACATCTCAGCTAACAACCAGATCATTTGAAAATTGATTCACGTGGCAGAGGAACAGAAAGTCCCAAAAAGTAAGTTTATGAATCTGATTCCAATTTTATCCCAAATGTTGAAGTCATAAATTTATCTTATGTGTAATAAGCTATTACAAATTAGTTTTTTTTTTGTTTACATAAATTTTGTGAGACTCTAAGCAACTGAAAAATCAAAAACTCTTAGGTGTAAGTCGCATGTGAATCGTAGTTCGAAGATGGAACAACTTTAATTTTTGGAGAATTTTCTTTATGGTGAATTAAGGCCTCGAATCTTAAAGACTCATAGTGAAATTATAAAATTAAGATGTATGTATATACTAGAAATTACGAAAATAGACCAGAAATCGATATTTGTTTTATTGTTTCAAATTATTTTCCAACTCCTTCCTCCAAACAATAGGAAATTAGATTAAGAAAAAAATTATGTTCTGATTTTAAACATTCTTTTGCTCTCTATAATACAATAAACTTAAATTTTTTTTCAAAAAATTAGCCTTTTTGAGATAGTTAGAACCTATTAAGACTAAATTTTAATAATAATAATAAAAAAAAAATAGAATTGGTGGAAAAAGGTTAAACAAAAATAATCACATGTGATGGAAAAAAGAACCAAGGTAACAAAATTCACAAATATGAATAAGCAAAATTTTCATTTTCTGATTTTATACAAACTTTTTTCTCTTCTTTCAACTCTACACTATTCAAAGTTCTATAAACTTCATAAAATTCCTTATCTAAAAGTCATAATTTCATCATCTCTCTATGTTTGTCTCTCTACATCCCTCCGTCAACTCTATAATGTCATTTTTTTAATGCTTAATTATAAATTTTTAAGTTAGAAATAGAAGCTAGATTTTCTTGATATTTAAAGATCTCATTCTAATCCAAATCATTCCTCAACATTTCATTGGGGGGGGTATGTTATGATAATTCTTTATATCTAGATGGTGATGATGCTAATTTCATTTACTTACATTTAATTCATGATAAATCTATCACTTAATTTTTGGTATTCGGATGAGATTTCAATGTACTTTGTCTATTTTTAGACCCAAAAATTTCAAATAATTTTTGATGTCTTGAAGCTGTACTTAAGAACTTTTCAGATAAATCTTGATAAACTGAAATATTTACCCTGAAATATTATTATTTTATTATTATTTTGAAATCTGAAAATCAATGACCATTCTACGACATCTTGAAACTTTCTGATTAAATCTTCAGACAAACCAGGGTTTCTCGATACTTCTAACTCTAGTTTACTACCATTTTTATTTAATGTGTATTTTTATTAAAGTTTTCAATATTAAGATATGGTATTATTTTATTAAAAGGCTGATCAGGACTATTATTATGTTTTATGTATATTGAAATAGTAACAATACGTTTACCATTCTCAAAAATTACTACAGTAAAATAGCATATATGATTGATGTCTAAACATGAAACAGGATCAATAGGTATAAAATAATTTAATTTTAAATAAACTGTAATTTTCATAAACATCTTGCTAATTTCATATCACAATCCAATAATTTTGAACTTTTTATATTAAATTCTATTAGTCCTTTCATGATAGGTTTTATAACTTTCTTTTATGGTAGAAAAATGTCTTGTTATCCACATATTGTTTATGAACAGCGTAATTTTTGTCTTGCGGATTTACAAGGTTTTCCAAAGCAATGTATGTTTTCAACAATCTAAATTCCTTCTTTTAAAATTAAGGTATTTTTTTCAAAATTAATACAGAGAGATATCTTTTATTGACTACATTCATATCAATTATAGGATCTTTCACATTATCAATTATTTTTCTTTTAGCATCGAAATCTCAATTTTTAGAACGAAAAAAACTCGTGTTAGTTAAATTAGAATATTTTATTTTAATACTATTTTTACAAGCATCCACATAATATTTAGTCGCTGAATCAGTTTCATCGACATGATTGCTAAAATGTTTTAATCTATTTTTTCCACATCATGATTACCCTATCATATCTCAATTTAAATTCTAAACCTGGAGGTCCAGGAGTTGCCGTTTCATCTTAATCAAAAAGAGGATTAAAAACTCTGCCATTTATTATAATATTAAAGTTTTAATGATTTAATCATTGAAATTATTGAGACATTTCTTTCTTTCTTTCAAGATAGAGTAAAACACATAGTTTTGTGATTAGTGTTATTTATCAGTCTCCAATTAAAAACTCAATGTTCAAATGATCTAAATTTGTATAGTTTTCGTGATTTGAACTAATCAAAGCATGAAACAGGGTATAATTTACCAAATTTTGTGTAATTTATACATTATGTTTCTGAAAATCATACCTCCTGTTTCTATATTGTGGAACGATGCATAAAATTAAAACTTCATCTTATGTAGCTGGTAAAGAGTAAGAACCACCAGCATTTTTTGTTTTTTGTTTGATTTAATGGTTCTGAGCTCATTCCAATTTATTTCTATAAGTTTTATCGGGAAATTTCAATTTATTAAATCCAAAAACTGCAGAATTTTTTAATTTAACACATGGCAACCAAAAGAGAGATCTTCAACTTCTGTTTTATAATTAGGATTTTGAACATCTGTACATCTGTATACAACATATTTTTGATTATCATTTCTTTAAAATTCAAATTTTTTACTTAGAAACTAGAAACTACTGTATTACTATTTGTAGTAATTAGCAATCTGAAAAAAACTATGTTAAAATTGTTATAAAAATGTGTTGTTTTATAATAGTTGATTTTTGCAACGTTCCATTATATTTAATTTTGTTTTTATCGTCTGATTCTGCAGCATCTACATAAAATAATATTTTTTCAGCTTATGAAGTTGCATAATCAGGAGTTAAATAAATCATGAAGTGAAATGAATTTCTTACTGAAAGGTTTAATATAAAATGACGGATATCAATCCGAAATTGACTCTGGAATTTTTGAGAACTGTTGAAATCGTAATAGGAAAACCAACCAACTGACGTCACGTTCAGAATATCATTGACCTTCTGATGAAATAGACTGACTAGGGTCAGTTGTGGGAAAGTGGGCCCATGGGGTAAAGTGGGGGTATATTGAAAAACACATATGTTCTCTTTGAAAATTAAAATCTTTAGTTAATTCTTTTTTAGAGACATATATTGAGATTATGGCAAATATTTTTATTTTAGTTTTAGAAACTGGCAAGAAGTTTAATGTTCACAAACTATTTTGTTTATGCTTATTGCTCATCATATGTTAGTTTAAGCTGCTGATTAACTTTCTTCTAAAATCATTATTAACTGGCAAAAACTATTAATTTTAGTTCAGACTTGTAGAGGAACATCTAAGGATCATATCTACATAGAAAGCTAAGAATAAATTTTATAATTCTATGAGTTGTTTTCTGAGGTGGGGTAATTTGGGGGTATGGCTAGGCTTAGCAAGTATTGTATGGTAGGGATATTTTTCACCTCTGTGTTAACTTTAGTAAATGTCTAATGTACTACAACCATTAGATGTTGGAAAGTTTTCTCCGATGAAAAAAGCTTGGAAGGAGATTTTGAAACACTGGTTTAGAGAAAGCAGATTACAAAATGTTTCGAAAGCATCATTTCCATTTCTCTTGAAAAAGTTGTTTGAAAGAATGGAGCCGGTAAATGCAGTAAAAGGATTTAAAGGAGCTGGATTTTATCCTCTGAACAAAATGGCCATACAACGTCGTATTCTCATTACAGAAACGAAAAACCACCAAGAGCATTGTATCTTCTGAAGCAGTTTCTCTCGACTCACCTTTAAAAGATTTAAAGAAAGCAATACTGCAAACTCTCCCCCACTCCATCTGTAAATACGGTTTTAGCCATTGAGAATTCAAAGAAAAGGCGAAAAAGAGTACAGAGCTAGATTGGCGAGGTTTTAACCAATAAAAAGGTTTTGGAAAGGTTGGATCTCTTTGCAATTCGAATTTGGCCGAATTTGACACTAAGCGTTGCCCGTGTTGTTACGAAGCTAACCAACACCACAGGCAATGCCGTGATGGCTGTTATCCAATAGGCTACGAATTCCCATTTGGTTTGCGAATTCGTAATGCTATTCAAATTATTGGTTTGCAAAGCAAACCAATACATAGGGCAAATCCGTTATGGCTGTTTCCCAATACTATACACTAATTTTAATACTACCCTCACTTTCCCCCACCATGGGGTAAAGTGGGGTTATCAAAACATGCTCTTTTAAATGTATCACTGT
Organism: Metellina segmentata; assembly: GCA_947359465.1. Taxonomy (NCBI): domain Eukaryota; kingdom Metazoa; phylum Arthropoda; class Arachnida; order Araneae; family Tetragnathidae; genus Metellina; species Metellina segmentata. The sequence continues at coordinate 55,547,974 of OX375881.1, forward strand.
GAGAAAACAATCTAACAAAATTGAATGGTTATGCTTCATGTTTAATCTATATGAATCCAATGTACACTCATTGCCATAAAAATTTGCGCACCAAGAAATAATTGTGAGATCGTAACGAAACTTGGCATGAAGGTACATGTCGGCCATATATGCAAATGATTAGAAATGCAGCGTGATTGCGCATTGCGAAATGCCACTAGAGGGCGTTGAACTTCGTTCTCCTTGGAGTATAAAACAGGTAAGCAGAGTTTGTTTGAGTGTACTTAATCTTTTGCAAAGGAAACACTGAGGTAGACATGCCGTTACGCCGCCATCGAAGACAATATGAGCACCTGTCAGAGTTCGAGAGGGGAAGAATCATCGGGATCATGGAAGCTGGGTGGTCAGCTCGGCTAGTAGCTCGTCAAGTAGGCCGTTCTGATTTTACTGTGAGGAGGTGTTGGGATCAGTGGACAGAAGAGACGTCATTTACACGGCGACTAGGCTCAGGACGCCATCGACAGACCAGTCGTCGAGAAGACCGCCACATCATACGAAATGCACGCGTAGAGCCGACTGCCTCATTGGCCGCTATCCAGACACAAGGAGCACCTTCACTACGGGCCCCTGTGTCTTCCCGAACCATCGCAAGGCGCCTGGCTGAAGGACATCTGGTATCGCGGCACCCATTACGTGTGCTGACAATGACACCCACCCATCGACGCCTACGTTTGGAGTGGTGTCGCGCACGACGGGATTGGACTGCAACGGAATGGAATCAGGTCGTCTTCAGCGACGAATCTAGATTCAATTTGAGCAGTGATGACAATCGTGTTCGTGTGTGGAGGCCCCGTGGTGAACGCCTCAATCCTGCCTTCGCTTTACAGCGACACACCGCTCCCACAGCTGGTGTGATGGTATGGGGTGCCATTGCTTACGATACACGGTCACCCCTAATATTGATCCATGGCACAATGACAGCCCAGTGGTACGTCCATGACATCCTTTAGCCACATGTGATGCCACTCATAGCAGGGCTTCTAGGAGCCATTTTTCAACAAGACAATGCTCGGCCACGCACAGCAAGGATGTCACAAGACTGCATACGCCACATTACCACCCTTCCCTGGCCTGCTCGATCCCCGAATTTGTCACCAATCGAGCATATCTGAGATCATTTGGGATGGCAAGTTGACATGGATGGACACCCTATGAGTTTGGTCGAACTAGAGGCGCGTTTGTAGCAACTGTGGAACGAGATGTCTCAGGACATTATACGGAACTTGTATGCCTCAATGCCCACTCGTATCGCATCGTGCATTCGCGCTAGAGGGGGTCCAACAGAGTACTAAAACTTCCGTTAATTGTACTTTTTTCTGCAATAAATGATCCTTTTTCTTTGATTTTCTAATCACTTACTTATATCAAAGTAGTACTTACATGTGTGTTACATGTAAAGTAGTACTTACATTTCTTGGTGCGCAAATTTTTATGGCAATGAGTGCATATAAAATGCATCAAAAGTTTCTTTAAAATAAATTTAATAGTTTGGTTTTAGGGGCTTCTCTATAAAAAGCTTGATTTTACCTCCACTTTCCCCCACCTGACCCTATGTGCGCGTGGCTTCAAGCTACATCTTCCTGATGCTATTTGAAGAAATTTGTCACGTGAATGTAGAAAAAGGCATGAATCTTGTGGGATAAATTATTGATCGGTTTAAATGATTATCCAGCTTGATTAAAAACACTAGTGTGTGCTTTTTTTCTAGCGCGATAGCCAATTGGTCCAAGTCAAATTAACCTGAGCAGTGACTTTCCTTTCGGAGATCTTACAACTGTAAATCCGCCCACATGTCTTGTCAATTTCATTGAAGGTCGATGCAGATTAAGTAACCGAAACACGTATCACCGCATTAACCCTTTCATCACTTAAATTTGACAAGCCTAAGATTGACAGAAATGTCTCTCATAGACGGTAATGTTGATTTGACTACCCAATGATATTGCATAGATTTGAATTCGTTCATTGGTTCATAGGATATTAAATGACTGGTTTTATGTGGCACTGTATTTTCTATATGAATCATTTTCAGGTTTTATATCTTTTCAGTAGTTGTTAGGATGCCCAAGCAACCCATAACATTGGTGCAGTACACGAGAGAGTTGTTCCAAGATTCCCTGATCACTGGCGTGCCACAGATAATTTCGACTCGTCATGTGGCGCGCAAGATCATCAAGAGTGTCGTCTTGGCCAGCTGCCTAGTGGGCTTCGTGTATCAAACGACGGAGTTCTTTCACATATTCTGGAACTATCCAACCGTATTGGACATCAAAGTGGAATACCCGGAAGTCATCGAATCACCTGCCATAACATTCTGCAACCTCAATGGGTAAAGGGTGGCATTATTTCCAAATGCCTGAAGCCGATATTACTCATGCACCAATTAACTGGTATCAATCTATTCGACAGTTGAACTTTCGTGCCAAGTCTTTTTCAGGTGCAGGATGTAACTATTGTTCAAATGCACACTGTGAAAGCAAGCAATTAAACACCGAGCAAGGATAACCTTTAGATTACGACCGGTACAGTAGTTGTACCATGATCGTGCCAGGAAAGAATTTCGACAACGGCCAGTACATCAGTTGTACCTTGAAAGTTTTAAGAATCGCGTCAAGAAAGAATTTAGACTAACGGCTGTTACAGCAAGTGTACCTTGGAAAGTTAATAAGAAAGAATCGCGCTTGTTTTATCTATAGACGTAGTCGAATGGTTAACACGTTCGCTGCTGATCTCGCGGCAGCGCGTGGTGTGGAGCGATGTCTCAGTAGCCAGTCACACGTTCGCGCGGGAAAAGCCGCGCCTCAACATTTATTCTCAGCTTCAATTGGCATTATTTGTTAGGAATTGGCGTGGACTAAAGGTTAGAAGCTAGTTGTAAAGGAATGCGGTTTCGAATTTATAGCTTTAATTTTTTTTGCTGGCTGAGCTTTTGCCAATCTATTCTGGTATTGGCGCACTTTTCAATCCTATTTGTTATAAAAAGTAAGTCGGCTTCTGGGAAAACCCCATTTCTAGGTGACGGCAGCGAATATGTTAAACGAGATCATCAGGCTTCGAATTGGCGCACCAAAGCAGATTTACATAGACAGGGAAACTTACTTAATGACGTAACCGTCATATTGGAGACAGTAGAGCTTGACTTCTAACTTTTCTGGTGACAGTGAATTCATTCATGTTCGAACTTTCACGCAAGTGCAGTTTGCTAGCACAACGTGTTTGTGAAGCGAACGCACCGGCCAATCAGCGACATAAAAAGCTATGACTGGCGAATGATTGTTTTTTCGGCGTATCCGCAAAGCATCCGTGTTGCTCAAGTGTAAAACAAACTGGAGGGCTTATTATAAGGACCCTTTATTTTTATTGGGATGCAGTATGGGAGGAGGATTATCTGTTAGTCTCGTAAATTTGTTGTTCTTCAGAAAAATTGGCACCATCTAATTTTTGCATTTGAAGGTTTCGCTTAACATCTAATATATGTTTCGAACCTTCTTTTTGATGGTTATTTTCACCTGTTTGAAACGTGGTCTGTGGGACCACTTTACAAGTTTGTAAGGCCCTTCTGTCGGTTAGTATTTCGATTTTCATGTAAAAATGAAATTGCTCTCAAAACATTACTAATAGGTACTTGATTACTAATAGGTACAAGCTTACAAAGAGCATTTCATGCTTTTATTTTTCAAAGGCACAATTTTCAAGATCAATAACTAAGAATTATATTTGTTTTTATACTTTGGTACAGACGCAATGTCTTACATGATGCTAGAAGTACTGTATGCATTGTAATCGAAATAACTGGCGTATCAGAAGATTTTTCACATAAAAAGAGTGCATACATTGTTCTGCTAGTCAAACAGGCAATATCAAGATTGTTACTTGCAAGTTGTTTGTTGTTGTGTACTGTTTATATAAGTATACTAGCCACTGGGTGGCCAGTACGGCGTTGCCTGTACGGCGTGACAGTTCTTTTCGTGGGGTCAGGTGTGACCACTGCTCGCTAACCCCCGGTGATTGCTACGAATTCTCATTGTTTTGGTACGCAAACCAAAAGGGACATTTGTAGCCTATTGGATAACAGCCATCGTGGTGTTACACCTGGTGTTGGTTTGCTTCTCAAACCAAATTATAATAATAGGAACTATACACTGACGAGCCAAATCATTATGACCACCCCCACATTTTACAATGAATATGTCTGGATGACGTGGGGGCACGTGATTAAGAGAGAATGGTATTTAACTGCTGCTGGAGAAGGTAAGTAATCATTCTATCACTTACTTTTGCGAGTGATGGGAAATGCTGCTGATCCAAGCGAATTTGATAGAGGGCAGATCGTAATGGCCCGAAGACTCGGAAGTAGTATCACCGAAACTGCACGACTGGTAGGTTGTTCACGATCTGCCGTTGTTAGTATTCATGCAAAGTGGATAAACGACGGTGATACCAGCAGTAGACGCCAAGGTGTTGGTCGTCCACGCGTCATCAAAGGAAAAGGACGTCGGAGACTGTCTCGCTTGGTAAAGCAAAATCAGCGCGAGACAGTGGCTCAGCTGACTGCCCAATACAATGCAGGTCGAAGCGCAAGTGTTTCGGAACACACAGTTCAGCGGACACCGTTGGATATGGTACTGCGCAGCAAACGTCCCACTCGTGTGCCTCTGTTGACCAAGCGTCAACTACGCCTACAGTGGGCACGGGAACATCGAGTCTGGATTAGGAATGAGTGGAAGAGAGTTGCCTGGTCAGATGAATCCCGATTTCTTATTCCCCACGTCTATGGTCGTGTCAGGGTAGGCCGTCTGCCAGGCGAACAGTTGCTCCCCTCTTGTACAGTATGTCATACACAGGCTGTTGACGGTATTATGCTTTGTGGGACGTTCTCATGGGCGACTCTGGAACCCGTAGTTGTGGTAGAACAGACCATGAACACTGCGAACTATCTGAACATCTCTGCGGATCAGTTGCACCCTTACATGGCGTCTGTCTTCCCAACTGGAAATGGAACTCTTCCAGCAGGACAACGCCCGTTTTCACAAGGCTCGGATTGTGTTGGAGTGGTTTGAGGAGCATACTTATGAATTCCACTTAATGTTCTGGCTACCTAACTCTCCGGATTTTAATCCGATATAGCACATTTGGTGTGTCATGGAGCAGCAGCTCAGAGCTCAAACACCACCATGTCCGAATATCTCGACTTTACGTGACCGCTGCTTAGACGTTTGGTACAACCTGTCTCCAGTCATGTACTAAGAACTTGTGGCATCTATGCCCAGGCGAGTTGCAGCTATTTTGCAGGCCAAAGGAGGCACAACGCGTTATTGAGTAGTTGGTCATAATGTTTTGGCTCTTCAGTGTAGTTTGTTCGCAAATTGTATAGCAGCCATAACGGAGTTGCTTCGCAAACGAAATGGGAATTCAGTGTGATGTCACAATCTATTGCAAAAATATTAATATTTAATTGAAAAATTATTTATTAAAAGGAAATCCGTAGAAATTTTCAATCTATCTTTAACGATCCCGATTTTACAAAAAATAACTAAATAATGCCAGCCAAAATGTTTTATATGTTTTTGCTTTCTTTCGGTGAAATCGTAAGAGGGCAGGAAATGTAATCTTTTTATTTTTTGAACGCGAAGGTTGACGTGACGTCACAATCTCTTGCAAAAAAATATAAAATATATTCAATTTAAAAATTTTATTTATTTAAAGAAAATCATATTTTTAGGTATCGATCTAATGTGAAATTTCCAGCGGATTTCAAATCCGTTGAAATTTTTACTCTATCTTTAACGGTCTAGGAGATAGAAAAGAGAAATAAATAACTCCAGCTAAAAGTTTATTTGTTTTTTTATATCGTCTGCATTCAGACAATAAAAATCATTCCTCCGCGCAAAATGAAAAGGGATACGAAAATAATAAATTTAGAACCTGTGATCTTTTTAGCTATTGCATTTAATAATAATTAAATTTCGTTAAATTCATTTTAAAATGTTCTAGATTGAATTTTAAAATTCGCCAAGACCCAAAAATTGCAAAAAATTCGGACTATCTGTGTGCCAATTCCCATTACTGTAAGAACCATAGATTCGTCAGGACTTAGCGTTTGACAACATTCTTGTGACTATGCGCTGGCGGCTCGAGTCTCGGGAGACCGAGGTCACGAACTTTTATGCAAAATAAATATTTAGAGTTTAATAAAGAAGTGTAAATCACATAAAGGCCAATGGTATTTTTTTTTGCGAAACATGCACGTATAAAATAGCATTTGAGTAGCGTAACAATGATAGCTAGGTATACAGGGTTTGGATTGAAAGCAAAAACAAATCTAGTGTTTAACTTTAGACAACCTAATACGTCAACTCTATCTGCCGTCGATTCTTTTCTTTCATAGAGACAAAACAATACAATTAATATTTAAGCCTACGTTAACAAAAAATTGCACAAAAGTTGATCGGACCCAATCCTTGTAACGCAGAAAATGGATCATCCCAACGCTGTCTTAGAGCTTGATGACAATCTCTACTGTTATAAAAGGAAGTGTTTGTTTACTGAGATCATATGTAATCCAAATATTTTACAATTTTTGGGTCGCGTCGAATTTTAAAATTCAATCTAGAACATTTTAAAATTATTTTAATGGCATTAAATTATTATTGTTTTCTTTAGAATTGCAACACCCCCCAATAAAGAGATGACAGATTTAAAATTTATTTTTTCCGTTTCATTTTGCGGAGGAATAATTTTTCAGCAGACGAACAAAACCAATAAAAAGTTTTTTTCTGGAGTTGTGTAGTTCTTTTTTCTATCTCCTAGATCGTTAAAGATGGAGTAAAAATTTCAGCGGATTTGAAATCTGCGGAAAATTTCACATTTGATCGACAGCTAAAAATCTGATTTTCTTTAAATAAATAATTTTAAAATATTGTAACTTTTGTATTTTTTCCCATATGACATTCGCAATCGAGAAATCAGATTCCATATCTTGCGCTTAAACGCTTCCAGCGAAGGAAAGAAAAACGAAAAAAAAAATTGACTAGCATTGTTTAGTTCTTTTTTGTAAAATCGGGATCGATTCGATCGAGATAGATTCAAAATTTCAACGGATTTGAAATCTGAGGGAAGTTTTACACCAGATAAATATCTTATACATTTGATTTTCTTTCAATAAATAATTTTTCAATTAAATCACGCCAATTGGATTCTTCGCAATTCGAATTTGGCCGTATTTGACAATGAGCTTGCCCGTGATGTTTGTTTGCGAAGCAACCCAGCCACCAGGGGCAACGCCGTGATGGCTGGGTCACCATGTTGTCCAATAGCCTACGAATTCCCATTTGATTTGCGAAGCCTAGTGGTTAAGGTGTTTTTTAGTGGTTAAGGTGTTTGCCTCTAGATTGGAAGGTTGCTGGTTCGAATCCGGGTCAGGGCGTGTTTAGTTTGCAAGAGTATGGAATAGAGGCGGCTGGTGCACCTTAAATCGATCGTTGCCGAAATTCCTCACGTTGGGTTAGCGTGGACGTTTGGAGAGTGGGATGCCAGATCAGATGTTGCCTCGTCATCTGACCGTTGTTCAAAATTACGTGGCGATACACCGAATGGCTTAGACTTTGACGGCCACGGGCAACTCCGTTATGGCTGTTATCCAATAGGTTACGAATTCCCAGGAATTCGTAGCACTCATCGGGGGTTAGAGAGCAGTGGTCGCACCTGACCCCACAAAAAGAACTGTCGCGGGAAACGCCATGCTGGCTATCTTTTAAAGAATTGTGAAAATTAGGTAATTGGTAATTTTAGTTAACGTCATTCATACTAGAGCAACACAACGGGCTATTGACGTCGGTCCGGGATTAGACCCTAAAGGGAAAGATCCGAGGACAACACCTCGTAATTTTGAACCACGGTCAGATGACGAAGCAACACCTAAGCTGGCACCCCACTCTCCAAACATCCACGCCAACCCAACGTGAGGACTTTCGGCCACGACAGATTTAAGGTGCATCAGCCGCCTCTACACCATACGCTTACAAACATCCATGCCCGGACCCGGATTCGAACCAGGAACCTTCCGATCTAGAGGCTAACACATTAACCACTATACCGGTTGGTCGGCGTGAAAATTAGGAGTGAACAATAAACCATGCGCAAGGATCCATTGCGTAACTATCTTCTTCTAGTTTCAGCAGAAAGCATAGAATAGGGAGAAGAGTATGTGCTGAAAGTAACATTTTCAAGCAAGATACGCCATAAATCGGTTATAGTAAGAAGCCATTTGGGGCAAAAATAACGGGCACCCGCATTCCGTGACTGGCATTTTGCAGTGAGAATCTAAGACATTGAAATAGAAATTGACACTTTTGTTGAGATTTGTGTCGAATTTTATTTATTTTTTCTTTTTGATATCAAATTAAAACATTTTTATTAGTGGATACCAGATGACCAGGCTTCTGGGTTTAAAGATAAATTCATGTGTAACGAATTACTCTTTAATTTTATGGGATTTAATTTGTACAAACCAGGTGCGTGCTCATAATTGCAAGAGTGCTCTAACTGCTTTCAAGCATCTAAGGCAGTGGTCCCCAACCCCCGGTCCGCGGACCGGTACCGGTCCGTGGATCAAATGGTATCGGGCCGCCGAAGGAACAATAAATTATTTCCATTTTATTTACTATGGTGTATTTCTCTCGGGTTTGTGCGGTTCTTATCTATGAAATGACCACTCAAATTAGGAGGCGGTAAATCAGAACTTGAAATTTTCTCTGTTACTAGAGCTTCAATTATGATTTCTGAATTCTGTATGTCTCTATTTTCCAATTTTGACAAATGTGACAACTGTTTTCAAGTTGGCAGACAAAGTAGCTGCATTTATAGCCACACTGAAGTAGTGGGGACGGCGCGTGAACAGAGGCATTTTAGACATGTTTCAGACATTAGTGGGGGGTATTTTAGGCGAGACTGAGCCTAAACATTCATTCTTTCAGTTAGTGCACGATCACGTCTTTGCTTTTAAAAGAGTTCGAGCGCTACTTCCCAACCACAAAAGACCCACGAACTAGTAAGGAATGGATCCGCGACCCATTTGTCAACAAATCAGGCGAATCTAGCATGTTTGTGCAAGAAGATCAACTACTGGATATTGCAAATGAAGGCGGCCTTAAAACTTCGTTCGAGACAACAACTTTGCCGGTGTCCTGGATTAAAGTCATGGCGGAATACCCTGAGATTGCCACCACAGCACTTAAGCCATTTCCGACAACCTATTCTGTGTGAAACAGGGTTTTCTGAAGTGACAGCAACCCAAACAAAAAAACGGAATACAGTGGAACTTAGCAACACACTTCGGGTGTCATTGTTTCCTATTACACCTAGATGAAACCATTTCGTAGCAAAGAAACAAGCTCAGGGTTCTCATTGAATTAACGTTCTAGTGAGTTAAAATGTTAAATCACTTTATATTAATTTTTTGGTGCAACTGTATTTTATTTTGAAGGCATGTTTAAATATAATTAAATTAAAATTATTAAATCAAAACAATCTAAAATATAAACAATCAACGTCCCCCCCCCTCCTAGCGGGCCGTGTTAAAATTATCAAACGCTGATCCGGTCCGCGGCGATAAAAAGGTTGGGGAGCACTGATCTAAGGTAACCGATCTCACCGTGCTAGTCAAAGATTCAGTGTCTTTAAGTTTGGTACAGTAGTGCCAATGCACAATATTTTAAGGTCAATCGCTAAGTCTATAGATAAAACTTGGATACTCTGCCATATGAACTACTACGGCAAGGTCTCTGCCCTACATATAAAAAATCCCCGTCATCCATCAAGTGGGAGATGTACCTGGATCTGAGCTTACTTGTTGCTGGCTCTCCTAATTTAGATGGATTCGAACCCCTGATGAAGGCGTAAAAGCATAGACAGTCCAATCGATGAACTGTGGAAAGTCTATGCGGAGCGTTGGGACAGAATGTTTCATCCTATCCTAAATTGATCACTTCTACCCTGAAAACTCCGTTATAGATAATAGATGACACCATTACATTTAATTCAACCTCTTGTGACGAAAGAGCTTTTATTAAAATCTCTATAGATCTAAAATGCATTTGTATTAGACTCATATTTGAAGACTTCAATTCGATCTGTCTCTACTATTATTAAAGGAAGTGGTTGCTTGTCTGTCTATCTGTTTGTTTGTTTCTCGGCCGCACAATCCTGACGATCTATGACACTCACAGCAATGAGATTTGGCACACAGGTAGTCCAAATTTTTTGCAATTTTTGGGCGCGGCGAAATTTTAAAATTCAATCTAGAAGATTTTTAAATGAATTTAATAGTTTTATTCTCTACCTGCTTCTTCAAACACGTTTCGTCCGAACGAAAGAAGAAACCCCCTAAAATGAACTTTTTCTAAACGCGAGATCTTCTTTTATATTTTTTTGCAAGAGATTGTGACGTCACGTAAACTTTCTACTTCGAAAAAAAAAATAATAATAAAATGCATATTTTGCCTTTTGCGTTAAAAAAAAGAAACAGAGTACTTTTCCTGTCCCCTTTTCGGCGAATGAGAGCAAGAAATAAAAAACATATTGACTGGGATTGTTAAGTTTTTTTTCTTCGTAATATCGGAATCGCTAAAGATACATTGAAAATTTCAACGGATTTGAAATCTGCGGAAAATTTTACTTTTAGATTGATACCTAAAAATATGATTTTCTTTGAATAAATAATTTTGAAATTGAATATATCTTCAACGGATTTGAAATCTGCGGAAAATTTTACACCAGATAAATACCTTACACCACGGGCACGGGCAACGCCGGGCTAGCCACGCAGTGGCTAGTTGACGTCATAAATTTGAGTTCTTACCAAATGAATGTCCATATTTCTTACTGGTTGCTTTCTGTTTAGAATTAAAAGGAGAGAATTCTGCGAGCGATATCCACAGGGTTGTGTCACCCTAAGAAATCGAAGCAAAATCTGTACGTCATTTCCTGATGTCTGTAAGAAAAATAGCTCGTTGCAGGTATATGTGAAAATTCTTTAATGTGATATGATAATATAATTATTTTTTGTTCGTTTTTTTTCAATGCAGAGATAATAAATGTTGTACATAAATAAATCTGTTTTGCATTTTGAAACCATTGTTTGTTTTAGTTTCCAAATAAGGACTCCTTGGAATTTGAGAAGCACCCAAGTGACAAGTATTTACGTGAATTAGGACACTTAAGGGATGAAACAATTACGTTTTGTAGAGAAATTACTCAACAAACCTATAATGAATGCAGGTAACTATGTACAAGATGTTCTCGTATATACGAAACGAATATCATTAAAAGTTTAGTCTAATTCCAATCAATATGAAATAAAAATTTTGTATGTTACATTTTTGTTTCATAGGCTGTTGATTTTTTTTAATTACTTAAATCCTTACAGCCTATCCACTATACTCCTTAAAGAATTTGCTCGAAATCTTCAATAAACTTGCGTGTTATAAAATACATTCTGCCAAAAATGAAACATCCCGATGCAAGTATTCTATCGAATGGAAACAGTATGTGAGCCGTATATATAGAGATAAAGAAATAATAACACGATACCAAATCTAGAAAATCCTTTATTATAATAGAATCCCACCAAAAATATTACGTTTTGTAGAGAAATTGCTTAACAAACCTATAATGAATGCGGGTAACTATGTACAGTATGTACGAAAGTACGTTCTAGTATGTACGAAACGAATATCATTAAAAGTTTAGTCTAATTCCAATCAATATGAAATAAAAAATTTGTATGTTCCATTTTTGTTTCATAGGTTGTTGATTTTTTTAAAGTATTTAAATCCTTACAGCTATCCACTATATTCCTTAAAGAATTTACTCGAAATCTTCAATAAAATTGAGTGTTATAAAATACATTCGGCCAAAAAGGAAACACTCCGATGCCAGTATTCGATCGAAATGAAACAGTACGTGAGCCGTATATATAGAGATAAAGAAATAATAACACGATATCAAATCTAGAAAATCCTTTATTATAATAGAATACCACCAAAAATATCATAAATTAGTAAACTGTAAAGGTCCCTCTAGTGGCGATATACGGCGTGTCATGGAGTTAAATTGAATCAGTAAGCTATCATGCAGAAAATTAGGTCAATCATTCTGCAGCTATCGTTAACCGCTAGTATTCCGGAGTGGTACAATTGATAACCCCGCATATCACAGACATTCTCAATGGGAAACAGATCTGGGGATCTAGATGGCCAGGAAAGGGACCCAGTCCCTCAGATGCACTCCAACACCACACAATAATGTGATGATCATTCTCCCCAAGACAGAAGTTTGGATCGTCACTTGATACCCTGCCCTTCTACGTCTGTCCATTGCTATCGGGAAAGGCACCACTCCAGATGTAGCCGACAACAGTCAAAGGAAGACGTGCCTGTAGTCCTGCCTCCACCAGGCATCTGACAATAATTCGCAATGTTGCAGGAGGATGTATAGTGGATGATATGCATCGTCGGATGACCGATAAGGAAGCTATTAAAGGAGTTTCAGCATGCCGCACTCAGTCTATCATTTCTCGCATTTGTGCCCCTGGGCTGAACAGAACCTTCGTGGCGTGCATATGTAACTTCACTGACCCATTGTTGTCTGCACTTAGTCAAAGCAGTTTGTCGATTATGGCAACCTGCTTCACATAGTCTCACAAAACGGCCCCTCTCAAAGTCGTTCCGTTGAGTACACAGTATTCGAGTGTGCCATCCGGGTATAGTACTTGGTCAACTGATGGCCATTCAACGGTATCACCAAACCAGAACGTTCACAGCGCGTCTGTTCAATAAGCCTCGGGATGCACACTTCACAAGTGCCCAGGGAGTGCCCACGACGTTTATTGGCTCCCAAGCTTTAACCCCCCTCCGATGGGTTTCGACGAGATATTTCGTCCATCAAGATCTGACCAATTCTACTAATAACGTTATATCTCGTCATCAATATTGCCGATTTTTGATGATGACGAGATCAAGATCGGGTCAGTATTCTTCAATGACGAGATATCTGGCCCATCAAGATCAGTTTTGATAATTGTTTTGTTGTTGTCAGTTTTGACGAGAGATGCCTCAAATGATTTCGACCCGTCGCCAATTGTTTCTACAGTGTATGTTAATTCAACTACCTACCTACATACCTGAAAAATAAACCGCTGAATTGAAATAAATGTGACACTATTCAAACCGCTTCACCATCGGAACGGTACACCTGTGTTTTTCCTGCCGCTTACCGGTTGAAAATCATTGCTCCATATGATTGAATCATGTGAGTTTGCTCAAATGTGTGAGGTATTTTTTAAATCAGTTAAGTAATTTGAATTCTTTCAGATTGAATAATACTATTAGTACCTTGATGCCTGACGGTAATGAAGGCTACCGGACTTGCCACACTATTTTCTCAAATGTCAAGAGCAAAACACTGAATCAGTACTCTCTACGGGTGCTCAAAGGTAAGTACAATCAATTCAATAAATTTTCAAATTGCATATCGCCTGAGTCTGCTGGTTTTTCACTTTGAGTATGTTTAACTTTCCTTTTAATTTATACCATGGAGAAATAGCATTCGTGGTCAGATGACGCGATAATAAACGGCGTGTAAGGTAAGATTATATTAGTATAACTTGGGACCTTGCGTGATAGCACATACCGCGAGTTGTCATTCGCTTCGTCAACCCTTAATCTATCGTTAACAATAATAATATTTGTCAGAAAACTTGATTAGGTGTGAAATAGTTGTTAAACTCTCCGAAATGTCTCAATTTCTAATTTTAAGAAGGTTCAAGCCTTCCTCAAACGCAAACAAGAAGAAAGAATGAATCAAAAGGAGTTGAACAAGCCCAAAATGTCCGAGACAGAGCGTAAAAAAAAACCTGTAGACAAATTTAAAGAGTAAAAAAAATCTCTCTAAACCTAAACATTGCCCATTCATTCATTTCTGATATCCACCCAATAGCCAAGTAACGTATTCTGCGGTCACGCCTCCGACACAGCCATCGCCAATTTTGGTTTATGTTTAACCCTCTCCATAACTTTATGAATTGACTCGTCCAAACCATGTGACTCAAATGTCATCTCGTAGGACTACAAATGTCATCTGTAGGATATTCTGTTTAATCAAGTTGATACCATGTAAAGTCCATTTGCCTAGACTTGAGTCACCTTGATCTGTCCGGTATATTGGGATGTAATCTGAACCTTATGGTATTTCTGGTGGGAAGGTCTTGTTTATTAAATAACGCTTTTGAGACACCAATGATGACAAATTTCCCTTGGTACATTTGAAAAATCTTCCACCTACTGCGATACCAAGCTCCACCTGCCTAAATATAGGCAAGCTTCCTGATTGGTGGTGTCTCAACCCCCACCCGCTGCACCTCTACTCCCAGCCCAGCAAGATCCCATAAAGGTTCTGAAAACTCACTGCTGTTCACAGTTATATCTACAACTTTCACAGGAGGTGGAGGATCCATAGGCCCAGGTTCTCCACACATCCCAAAACCGCCATGACTAGAAAATAAAAATAATACTGAGGATGAGAGTCAATAAAGAAATGCGTGTTGATGATAACAGACAAAAGTGGGAATATTGTTAGGATTTTATTGTAAATCATAAAGAATGTTTAGCTTCATTAAAGTTCTGCTTTGTATGATAAATGATTATGACTTGTTAATGAATAAGTATTACTCAAGCTAAAAAATTACGCTTGATTGCATTTTAGAATTCTAGAATTTTCTTATACCCTTTGTAATAAATGTTCATGACGAGACATCAAGGTTCTCAAGAGTGTTGTCTACCCCTATGATGGTTCTTATGGTATTTTATACAGCACTGGATGTGTGTGTGAAATTTCGATTTCATCAACGGCTCAAATTACTCTGACATTTGCCCGTTGCTGTCCACTCCTGCTTCCAGTCAAAGATTGCTGCTTTTAAAGCTAAAGCAAACCGCACATTGTTCTGTAACTTCAGTCCTGCGATGTTAAATTGACAGAAACACTCATGCGCACAGACATGTTCAATGTGCAGTTACGGAGCTTGTCGTATGTTGTGTCCCATGCTGGTGCAGTATGTGGCGGGGCTAAAATCGCTATTATGTTATCTTGCAGTTAGTCAGATGCTGTACCACATTGTGTTTGAAATGCAACCAGAGGAATACTTTCGGCTGGATCGTGAAGTCGGAGTAATCGTCGCGGTACATTCGCCCAACATTCTTGTCAACCCTTTCAGCGAGGGTTTCGTGATAAAACCAGGCAACTTTTATTCGGTACACTTGAAAATTGTAAGTATTGTTCGTCGTGTGGTGGTGTGATAAATTTTCATTGCAGGATGTGATATAATATATCATCATGATAAAAACATTTCGCATTTATGTATGGAGTCATCGCTTTCAACTCGACTCAATTCAACCCAGTTCAGTGCGAAGAAAATGAGCCTGTAGATCAGGAATGCAGGGACTTGTTAAGACCTACATAGATTCACTGTGACTTATAGGAGGACCACCAAAAATTATGAAAGTTATCTATCACATATGATTTACATTTATAATATATTTTTACAAAGCAGGATAACAATAGTAAATAAAGAATTTAATTTGGTTCGCAACTTTGCGTTGATTTAACAATTGTTTTGATATTTGGCTCGATTTTTGTAGTAGCCAAGCGCAAAATTGTTTCTAAATTTTCATTAATCAAGGGGTTCCTATTTTTCGATTTTCCAATATTCATGACTGGAAACGTTTCTGCACAGATACATGTGCAGTTTCTAGAACCACAGTTAATTTGTCGTATTCATGCGAAATATTTTTAAAGTTGCCCATAGTGTGACTTGTATAAGTTAAAACAACGCATGGGGAGGCGACCGCCAGATAATCACCGTATGTGACCTGTGGTCTGTGCATCCCTGTTGTAGATAGTCGTGAGAAGTTGGCACCCTAAAACAAACGGTAAATCACGTTGAATACATTTGTCAGAGAGGCTTGCCCATTGCCCAAACCTCTCCAACAGTGGTCTTTGTATATGGATCTTCTCTTTTTACGGATGCTTTTCTTGAGGAATTTCTTCATGTTTCGCAAACGAGTTGGGGAGTGAAAAGGACTTAAAGAGGGAGCCTTCTTAGATAGTTTATCGACCTGTTCATTTCCTTAAATATCACTCTGTGACTGGGGATCCATTGAAGAATGATCTCTCTTCCAGATTTCAAAAAAGGTTTAAAAGTTGTTTCCATTCATTCAAAGGCAGGAGAGTGCTTTTTCGTGGTGCATCCCAGGCAACACTCAAGGTACTTATGGCTTTTGCCATCTCCTTGTCTTGTTCTGTGCGCCGCTATGTAAAGTCACAAATGAGCAACTCTAGGGTCGCGTGTTCGAAACTCAATACAACCAAAGATCGTCGTGTACGTGGGGCTGATGCACGTCAAATCTGTCGTAGCCCCAAATGTCCTCACGTTGGCGTGGTGTGGGAGTTTAGAAATTGGGGTGGCAGCTCATGTGTTGACCTCGTCACCTTGGTTCAAAGTTAAGAGGTGTCCTTGGATCTATCGTTTAGGGATTGATCCCAGACAGTAGCCAATAGTCAATTGTGTTGCTCCAGTGCGATGGTAATTAATTACCTATTTACCTGCTAATTATGCAGCTTCATTGTTTTTTATTTATGTTATTTGATTGGTTGGCAGTTGAATTTATATCGTACTGGAGCAATATAGTTGTCTATTGACGAAGGTCCTCGATCAATCCGAGGACAACATTCCGTAATTTTGAACCACGGTCAGATGACGTCAACTTCTGAGCTTATGTAATTTGGGTATGAGTATTTTCATTCTTTCTACATTTAGAACCTCCATTAAGAGACTTGCCTCTCTTAGGGATCGTTTTAAAGTGTATGAAGGGGCATTTCATCCTACTTCTTTAATCAGTGAAAGAAAATATTCATCAGAGTTGAATAACAGGATTAGGCGTCATCAGAATCGCCTTTGTCAAGTACAAACCCTAATAATTCACAAGACTTGGATAAAGATGTTCAAGTTTGCCTTTGAATAAAAATGAAATCGTTGAATCACATACTTCGTTTATTTATTTAGGTCGAAGAAAAACTTTTGCCTTCTCCATACGAAACTCGATGTCAAGATTATAAAGCAATGTGGTGGGCTCGAGGTGGGAAAGGACCCTTAAGCCAAGAAGTAAGTTCCGTGCATTGCACATTATTGCACACTCGAAATGCTAACAATTATCTATATCCTCATACTCAATATGGAAGTAATTGTATCATGTTGTATTTTTGATATCCTATTAAAAAACGATTATACCAAATGGATTAATCCGTGAGACTTGAGGCCCTATAGTTCAGAATGATGACTAATCTGACCTAAAGGACAGACGAGGCTGTAGATGTGGTGCTCGATGGAAGCCTGAGTTGAATGGCATTTAGAGCACAGAGGAAAGTGTTTGCAACCCATTTTGATATTTATTGGCTTCAGCCAATACCTTCTAGATAAGAAAGCCCTGGCTAGTTTATGACGTCACCAGCAGAAGGGTAAAAGTCTCCCCCCCCAACCGCAAATTCAGAAAACTTTTAAAAACGAGATTGTCTACTAATAAAGCAGTGTGTATCGGGGTTTACAATTGAAGGGTTCTAAACAAAAACAGCACTTGTTAAAGGTTATCAAAACTAAGAAAAATACTCCAAGAAATATCCATTTCCATGGAAAATTACTTTTATTACTGTACAAGCTCATTATTTGGGTACATAGAAAAAGCAAAAATTTACATACACAAAATGTGCATACAAAGCACACAAAATTTTTTTTATGCTTTACATTCGAGGAAATTCTATAATTAGACTCTTGAAGCCTATTACAGTTGTTGAATAGATATAATAGCTAATTATTGGTTAATAAAATACAAAAACGTATATAAATATATACACGCAATAGAAAGAATAATTAAGATGCTTTCAATTTTTTACTGATGCCTAAGTTTAAATGTGAATGCTATTGCAGACACACAAATAGTATTGTAGTGCTATTATAACAAAGTTCTAACTTTTATTGAGACATTTTTATGGTACATTATATAAGGGAAAGGACGAACTAACCGAAGATGGATAAATAATAGGAAGGAATGTGCCCAAAGGTCTTAGAGAAGAAGTTGACTAGGCAATTAGTGAACCAGGAAGAGACTCGGGTGAATTATATTAGACATCCTTAAAGGGAAAGCCGGAGAAAAAATTGAAAATGTACAACCCTGGATTAAGCTTATTTTTACCTTTATAAATCTAAGAGGTATATAGAAGGCTTTTTAAATCTAGGAGGTAGTGCTTCAGATCGGTTCTCTCTTTTGTGCCAGATAAACTTTCATTGTGTGTATGTCTATTACATACACATAATGGTCATTTGGTGCAGCATATAGCCCTAGCGCCATGAAATCTCAAAACCAACTAACTAATCATTAGCTTCAAGTGTCTACTGAGGAGCCTAGATAGACGTAGGCGTACTAGTCACGGGTCGGAGGAGTTCGACGAATTTTGTTCAAGCTCACTTTAATTTTGGAAGCAATGCATTCATAGGTAAGTATGCTGTAGGATGGTTAAGGTGTCTAGACATCCTCCTTAGCCTAAAGGTCGTCGGTATCGTTCCTTTTCAGACCTGTTAGTGAAGGAATCCATTGAAGATCATGTTCCTCTCAAACATACGTCTTTTATTGGTGGTGTCTCTGCTCGAAAGGTCACTGTGTGTTCATCTCCTGATGCGATATTGGAGCTTCGGATATCTAATAGAATCAAAATATTCTCATCAATGTGAGACCATTCACTGTATCCCAGAACTTCATCGGTGGCTAAAAGTTTCGAGTGAGAAGAACAGAAGTGATATAGATTTATTTCCTGACTTTGACACATGCATGATCCGGTTAGATATAAATTCACTGTAACATGAAATGTAACCCAATTCACCAGCAGCGTGTACACCTTCTGAACAGTGCACGCGAAGTCTTACATTGAATCTCCAAAATACAACCATTGCTGAATTTTTGAAGCAAATTTCGACGCAATTCTTCCTAAAATTACCTCAGGTACCAAACGGCATTCCAAAACATCCAACCCTATGATGCAATTGTAAAATCCTGGAAGAGGCCCAATGCTCTTCTTTGGAAACCATATTGCACCTTCCCAGAGGGAAAACGTCAATTCATTTGACTTCATCAGCACAACATTGTTTATTTAAAGCCTAAAAACAAAGTTCTTCGTGTCCCAACATTCCCGGTGGTTGTCTTGTCGTTGCAAAACTGGTCAGATCTTGATGGACGAGATATCTCGTCATTAGAAGAAAACAGACTAGATCTCGATCTCGCCATCGTCGAAAAACGTCAACATCTAAATCGTTCGGAATTCAACCGGCATTCTTCATGACCAGGTAACTCGTCACGAGCAAAATTATTCACATCTCGATTGACAAGATATTACTTAAATAAAACCAGAGGGTTAAATGCAATCTTTTATGAAATAGAATCGAAAGGATCATGAAGTACCCAATCTCATAACACCAACGGCGGTACCACATGCGAATGAGTGCCATAGCTAGTTTCCAACGATCAACTATTATCAGTCGTGCTCAGCACTTGAGAGTGTTGGCTTCCATGTTCAATGTGCACTTGGAAAGGCAAAAGTACGAAAACTGTTTTAGCATTTATTTTATTAACAGTTGTATAACAACAATAAGACAGATCGTGGCAGCCATCCATCTTCCATTCAGTACTTTTTTGTTCTCTCCCTCTTACACTGAGTGAAGGGGGTCTTCACGGTAAAGCGCACCCTCCAAAGCGCTGAAAATTACTTTAACAGGAGGGTGACCATCTGAGTATCCACCCCCTAACTGATTTTGTCCTACCTTTACCTTAAATATCGTCACTTCTGATTTTAAGCCCTAGGCCCTTTAAATCTTGGTAAATTTTTACTTCCCCTTTCTTAACAGTGCTAATTTCGAGCATTTTCACTTTCGATGTGGAGATAAGCAACTTCGCAACGGGCACATCGTGACTAATGCTTCCTTTCCTTTCTTTTTTAGATGTGTGTAGCTGAGTGCATTTATAATGCTTCCATCGCTGAATGCGGCTGCGTTGGTAGTGATCTCATATATCCACACGAAGATAGAATCTGTGGTTACAGTAAGTAGCACCACAGCACCTTTTGTTCCTCCTCCTAGTTAGATGATCTTATCAATTCAATACTGTTGTCGACTCACGTTAATGTCCTAATATTTGTCCTTGACTAGCTTTGCCATGAACACACATGTTCTCTTCTTTTTTCAAGTAGTTTCCTAAAACACAAAAAAACTCTTTTAAAGTACAATAAAATCTTTCAAAAACCAAACTTAAAATTTGCTAGTTGTAGACTTTTATTTTAACATTCTGAGGCGTTCACGCGTGATCATTTTAGCAATCTGCAGTCTTCACTGCGCGACTTATAAGCAGTTTTGACCTTCTTGACTAATAATCTATGGATTATTTCAACCAATTATCGTTGTGGTTATTAAATCATTGTGGGTCGTAGTTTAAGACCACGCTATTCGGAAATCTCGTGATGTTCAAAGAATTAAATAGGTTATTTGGGGGTTTTATGGCACAAAGGCCAAATTTGACCAAGCTGTGCCAAATTCACGACAACAACGAGAGAGGAAAACTATAAAAGCCACAAGAATAAGCGATACAGATCACCCGCGTATCTCGGGACTGTAATGCCAGTACCCCATACACACAACGTAGGTGTGTACCTAACGATGTGACCCTGAGGGTGATAATTAAATAGAAGCCTCAAATTCACGCACACCACTACCATCACTTTCATGGGACCATGGCAGTATCCACCGTCCATGGTCAACTATGGTATAAACTTTGTTCCCCAATGGTGATGGTGTATTCCAAGCTGACAAAGCCCCTGTTCACACAACTCACATCGTCCAGTTTTTTGAGCCCTAGGATGATTTGTCATATCTCCCCTGGCCACCACAGTCACCAGACCTCAATATTATTGAATCTTTGTGGTCTACATTGGAGAGGAAAGTGCGTGATCGCTATCCATCGCCATCATCGTTATCTGTACTTGCCACCGTTTGCAGGAAGGTACAAGATTCCCTTGGCACGCATACATCCATTGCGAGAAGACTGCAAGCTGTTTTGAATGCCAACGGTTTTCCTACACCAAGGCAAGGTTAGGCAAGGTTCCATGTTTCTTTTAAGGTGTTTCCATATTACTGTCCAACCCATATAGCTTGCCATTGGTAAATTTGGTCAGACTCTGATGGACGAGATATCTCGTTATATCTCGTTTAAATCAATTGAAGGCTTAAATGAATCACTAGCTTAACTGCAGTGGGGAAACAAGTTCGATGAGTCAATCGCTTGAGATGCTACGACGATTACAGAGCCTTGAATTGACAAGAAGGAAGGGATAGTTTGATATGCAACGACTATGTACTTATAGTTGTTCGTCTTTCTAGCGTTATCCTCGTGCTTCAAAATTATGCGGTATTATCCTCGGTTCGTTTCCTTCGGGATTGATCCTGGACCGTCGCTAATTGTGTTGCTCCAGTTGGACATCAATTAAGTACCTACCGCAAGTCATCCGTTATCAACGTGTTCTTTTCCATGCTTAAAGAGACCAGGGCTTGGGGGAGTTGTACCGGAACCTTAAGAGAAGGGAGACCCAAGAAATGGGAAAAAAAATTTGTGCACTGTAAAAGTGTAGTTCGTGTTTATTACTCTTAAAAAAATTATGTATTTCCAATGTTTTTGTAATTTTCGTTGGAGTACAGCAATTGAGTAAAGAAAAAGAGAAAATTTCAAACATGTGTGTTTTCGTTAAGGAATTGGGCACTAGAGTGATACGAAGTGAACATTTCCTTTAAGGTACCAAACAATGTTTGTCCATTTTTTTTTTAATTTTCATATTGTGTTATTTTTTATGTTTAAGGTAAAACAACTTATGAAAACACGTTAGAAAACAAAAACTTACAAAAATATATAAGAAATAAGCAAAAATTGGAAAATTTTTGTCAGAAAATGACGTTTACGAAAAACTTTTGAACTTAAGTACTTATGAGAGTAAAGTTGTCCAAAATTTTATATAGTTTCCAAAATATATAATCTAGGGACTAAACTAAATGGCATTCGATATTCGTTGTCCCTCATGAGATATTGAGAATCTCTCTGTATTAAAAAAAGTTACCGCCATCGCAGGATTGAAAACTCGTTTTTTTCTCGATTCTTAGATGGTTTCCGTAGAAAGTACGGTTAAGAAAATTACGAAACTAACATTATTTGTTCAAAATTTTACATGTAAGAATATGAAATAGATTTTTTTTTCCCGATGCGGTTATTAGTTTACGGTGCATTAAATGTTAAAGTAAAAAAAGCGAAATTTCTAACAAGAGTGAGTAATAGACATACAAAATTTCGGTCTTCAGCCGTGATTTTTTTAGAGTACCTCTGAATCCAAATTTTTGCACACCGCCGAGATTTTTTAGAAATTTCTATTTGGTTCCTGATCATATTTTTTTTAATAAAACCGTTCTATCTGTAGCTTAATACTTTTATTTTTTATAATTTAGAAAACAACACTGGAAACCTTAGAATATACTCTTTCTTATGGTACAGTTATTTTTTAAATTGGTTTGTAAATAAACTCGATGCAATTAAAAGTTTGTGATACGAATTTCGGAACTTTTTTCTGATACACACAAAATGTTTCCGATATAATTTCCGATACACACAAAACTAAAACTGTCATATCTATAGCTTATTGCTATTAGCTTTCAAATTTTAAAATACCATATGAAAGCTTAGAATGCACTCTTTCGTACTGTATAATTATTTTAAAAATTGGTTTATAAATAAATTCGATGCGATAAAAAGTGTAATTTCGCGATAGTGTGCAAATTGTTCCTCCAGTAAATGCGCGATGGAACGTCAAATGCCCTCGATGAAACCAAAGCCAGCTCTCTGTGACGTCATAAATGAACGGAGGCAAGCAGGGGGAGGGGGTTTCGCCATCGCAGGAGATTGACTGCGATAGGAGTGTTGGTGTGTGCTTTCTTTTTCGCTCGATTCTCAGACGGTTTCCTGAGATAGCAGAGATCGGAAAATTACGATATTAACATGGTTTTTTCAAAATTGTACAGGTAACAAGATGGATAAGGTTTTTTTTTACTAAAGGTTTTGTTCAGTCTCAGATTTAAACAATCAAAATAATTGTGCACTCTCTGTCATGTAGCAACGGTGAAGTGGACACACTCCAATGTGCCATTTTGCAACAATGTCTTGATCAAAGCAATTTGATAGAAAAAAAATTACGTGATGTTTGTAAAATCTTCGATAATTTTTGTCTAAAAGCCTTAGATAAAGCCTTACGCAATAAAATTGGACAACTTGTTTAGGTATTAGTTCTATGTAGGTATAAACGGAAATTTTTCAATACTATCTCAATATTCTGATACTTTTAGCTTTTATAGTTAGCATCTTTTGTGGTAAACTTCATTGTATATACCTATTTGTAAAGCCAAGTAAAATCTCTTGAATGCTTTTTATTAAAATGTGCACAAAAGTATTCCGTGTGTGTGTGTGAATCTCCCAAAAATTAATCCTGCTAGCCTTTCTCCATTTCAGCCCTTGTCCCTAATCACTTCTCTTACATTTTGCTCTCCTAATGATTAAACTTTAATGAGCTCTGCCCACTAATTACAAGATCATAGACACCGACTACAGAACGGAATGAGAGGTTCTGCACGCACCTCAATGAAACTTTTACAATATATCATTATCTCGAATCATTTTTGCTATAAAATTTGTCTTAATATTTACCATAAAACATTTATATTCCAATTACTTAGTGGAACTTCAGGATTGCTTCAACTACAACGTGAGTGAATGCTATGCTCGCTGCCAGCAACCTTGCGAGTAAGTTCAAAGGCCATTCGTTCGAAATATGTTTTGTAATAGTATCAACAATCTTAGGTATAGATCAATTTCATCATCTATTCCAAGATGGACCAAGATTCCAATTAAAGTGCTAATTTCTTGTTTTTAGAGAGAGAGAGATTGTTTCTTATATTCCTTAAATTAAATATATGTTGATACATAAATTAATGATGTATTAAATTAATCATTTACTACGAAACATGGAAGTAGGACTAATGTTTTTCTTCACTGATGTAACACTTCGTATACTCCCATACCTACATTTCAAATCAACATCTATATATTGTTTAAACAATATTTGAATCGAAACATAATATTTGAATAGTTGTTCAATATCATTATAAATATTTGGCTAGTACAACTATTGTAAAGTAATTTCTGTCCTCGGATCAGCTTTACTCAATTTGGATATATTTCCAGCAATGTGCTGGTTACCAAATATAAGATTCAAAAACTTCATGAAACTTTTTCTGGGAAATCTTAATCCGGCAAAAAATGGTTTTATCACTGCAAATGAAATTCTACCTATGCTATTAGTCTATTCTTTAGTATGCTTTGTAACAGCAATCAGCTACTTATTTGTAGTTGATTGTGATACCATCTATATACAAAACTGTGTAGATGATATCTCATTAAGGAAGGGTTCAAGAACAAGCTTGGAGCAGACACTAAATACAGTAAAAAAATGCTTAGGCAACAAGGCAAAACGTTTTTTTCCAGTACCGCCAGTCAAAAACTAAACTACACAGAGCTACTAACTTTCTCAGAGTGCTCCTACAGTAACAGATATGTATGGCCCAGAAGTTTTTAATGTGTGAGACTTCGTTCCTTTAGATAGTGGTTGGTTGAGTTTTATGTCGCAAGTGTCATATTCTGCCAAGCTGTATCAAACACAAAACAGACAAAGTCAAATAATGAACAAATAAACAAAGAAATATTTTCTGATACAGATAGAAGTGTAATATAATACACACAGGGTATGTGGTTCCCTTTGAAACCACTGAATTCTTCCGTAGAAGTTTCACTGCTCTTTAACCTTCCAAGTGTTCCGACGAGATATCTCGTACGAAAACTGGTCAATTTTGCTAAGGAGGAGATATTTCGTCGAGATAAAACTGCTCTATTACTTCAAGGAGAATGAAGGTCCCAGAAGAAAAAGCAAATTGTCCTTTGGCAAGAACTGGTGACAGTTTGGAACAGGACGACGCAAAGATATACCACCAAGGGTATTAACCCTCTGAGGTCTGTCACAGGGAAATACACCCATTGTAAGCAGTTCCCTTAAAAATCACTGCCTTTTTCCAGGGTAGCCGTGGAAATTTCATTTCTTTTTAACCCTGTGTGGGGAGGTTCACAAGCATATATTCCTTATGCAACCTGCTGTTTTCCATGAGGACTTCTGAACAGTTTTCAGTCATTCAATTAATTATCAATTCGCTCATGAATCATTAGTTCTCCAATCAAAAGTGTGTTTTTCCCCCAATATTTTGTTTATGTTAACACTCTTATGTGAATAAAACATGATTTGTAAATTTCGAAAAACTAAAATTATAAATTTATCTATTTTCAATTTCTTTCCAGGTTCACAGATTTCGAGTATAATACTCAAGAAAGGAAGTTAGAATCAAGGGTAATACCATGAATATCTTTTTAATGCATAGTTTTCTATTTTCATTTTACAAAATTATGGGGTTCTTGGACAATTTAAAATGAATTTATCACTTTTATATAAAATAGATTTTAATTTGAATTTTACACTTTTTAAGGAAATATAATTTTCGAAATGTTATGTTTTTATAAACAAAATTGGAAAGTTTGTCTTATGATATTTACTTTATAATATGAAAAATCGGTGCAGGCAGTATTTAATCATTTCCATTATTTTGAAAATGTGGTTTTACCTTATTCCAAACAACGAAACTCCAAAAAATTGTGCATTTAAAATTACAATTTAGGGCGTGTGTGAACATACATTCGTATAATCATCATGAAATGAGGCAAATTTGTGTAGTTGGGATGTATTTAGTGAAATGCACTTCGTCTCCACTAAATACCTCGCAGTAAATGAGAATATGACTCTGTAGCGTCACCTAAAGGAAATTATTATGGATGGGGGTTAAGTATTGGTTAAGCCTCCAAGCTGTTTCGACGAGATATTTTGCTTTAAGGTCACTCCGCCTTGCTCTACAATTGTGGTAGCGTCTCAAGCGATTGACGCATCGAACTTGTTTCCCCACTACAGTTAAGGCTAGTAATTCATTTAGTCTTACCAGTGGTTTCAATGAGATAAATCGTCCATCCAATCCAATCGTTCAAGATTTGACTAATTTTAATGCTGACAAGATATTGCGTCTTCGAGATTTAGAATATTTTCCTTATGATGACGAGATCAATATCCCGTCAGTTTTCTTCTACTGACAAGATAATCTTTCTCGAGTTCTTTCTTTGGTAATTTTTATAAACGTCTTAGATTGATTCTTTTAGTTAAAAAAAAAAGAATTGTAATTGATTCTTTTAGTTTAAAAACGAATTACAACATTTGTAACGAGTGTACGGCCATGCTGATAAGGCATGGCAATACCGTCAGTTTTCTTCTACTGACAAGATAATCTTTCTCGAGTTCTTTCTTTGGTAATTTTTATAAACGTCTTAGATTGATTCTTTTAGTTAAAAAAAAAAAAGAATTGTAATTGATTCTTTTAGTTTAAAAATGAATTACAACATTTGTAATGAGTGTACGGTCATGCTGATAAGGCATGGCAATACCGTCAGTTTTCTTCTACTGACAAGATAATCTTTCTCGAGTTCTTTCTTTGGTAATTTTTATAAACGTCTTAGATTGATTCTTTTAGTTAAAAAAAAGAATTGTAATTGATTCCTTTAGTTAAAAAATGAATTACAACATTTGTAATGAGTGTACAGCCATGCTGATAAGTTTTTGCTTAAAACATTTTTAGCATCTTATTGCCCATTCTTGCTCTTCAATGCTTCCAAATTCCCTGGGGCCAGTATTCGTTCAGCGCCCTCTTTAGGTAGGTAAGTTGGTAGTTACTTAACGTCGCACTGTAGAGACACAACGGGCAATTGTTGACTGTCCGGGGTCAATCCCTAATGGAAAGAGCCAAGGACAACGCCTTGTATTTTAAACTACGATCTGATGACGGCGCCCACTTTGGGAAAATGTTCTAAGAAGTTAGAACGCATATATCCGTTATAACCTGTAGTCTTCCCTGCATGACTTCTAACCAGTTTTGACATTCTGGACCAATAGAATCTTTCCTAAAACTAGGGGGCCCGCCCCCTGTTCGCTAACGCTCGCCAACCCCAGGAGGATTGCTTTGCAATCCTCATTGGTTCGCTGAGCGAACTTATGCTCGCTGAGCTCGCATCAATGAAGACATGTGTCCTAGCAGAAGGAATTGTTTACAAAATATGATATTCCAAAATAATATTTTTCAAATCTAAATTTTTTTTGCTGTTTTTCAGGAAAGATATATACAGTACCTATGGAATCAGAATTCAAATGAAAACTTTGAGCAAATTTTGACTCGAAATGTGAGCGCTGATTTGGAAATTGAATACCCAGCATGTTGTTTGTGTGTACATTTACCCTGCACTCGAGCCACCCACGCTTTTTCATTGAGTTTGTTGTCGAAAGTTGTAGCGCAAGCGTTTTGTTGAACTATAATTATTGGCCTTGAAAAGGACCTTTTTTAAAATGGCACTGAAAAAATCCCCCGCTTTCTTTGATTTCTATTAGTAACTGCAACAGCTCAACTAAAATTCTTTTTTTTTTCAATAAAAATTCATCCGAAAACGCTATAAATTCAATGGAAGCGCGAGGCTTCGTGATAAACAAACAATCGTACAATGTTGCCAAAACTCGATAACAAATAACGTCTTTTTTTGCGTACCACGTAAGAGAATTATATATATGGATGTTTTCAATAAACAAATGTGGTATACGGGTTTCGGGGAAAAGCAAATTAACCTGAAATCCCTACACGCTCAGAGGGTTACTAACTACCTATTTGGTTACCCATAAAATCTGAACTTTCTTAATATTTATCCCTTACGTTTAGGGGAAAGGATTCTCACCATAAATATATTGTAGGCTAAGGGTACGATGACCATACGTCCCGAAAAAATAGGGACAATCTCAATTTCAGAGGTTGCGTCCCGGCGACCCGAATTGTTCGACTCATGAAAAAAAAAATCATAATCATGCAAAAAATCGTAACAAGCAGCTGAAATGGAAGAGAATTAGAAGACAATGGAACTCTGTTTAAAGACAGTATGCTGCCTGTTTAATTTGATGATTTGTTCCATGAGCTAAGTGTGCTGAACTCGCAACTCTCATAAATCATCTTGGCAGAATGGACGGAACAGAAAATCTCGACAGAGCAAAAATGGTTGACTGTGTTCCAGGATTTGAAAAAAATGAGACAAGTGTCCCTAATCTCAAGATGTCTGTGGAGTAAAGCTCTTCAATGTCAATTGAGTGTGTTAAAGCCATTTTAGTTATTCAAATGAACTGTTGTCTAACGTGTGTGGATATGTATGATATATTTAAGATGAAAAAGACCCTGTAAATGCACTGGCCTCGTCAGAGCAGTATGACTGGAATAAACGGCCATTATCTTCCACAAACGATGACACCTTAAAAAAAATAACAGTGACTTGATGAGTTCTGTAGTTTTGGATATCATTTTTATGTTCATTTTTCTTTATGGACAATTATTGTAATATGTGTATTTTAAACTTTCCAAAGTAAACAAAAATCTTGAAATGTTAGTACTTCTATATGGAGAAAATTAGATTCTTAGCAAATTTTTAGATCTCAATAAAATGTGATAGGCAAAGGTGGGGGACATAAACAGCAAGACGCCTTTGAACCGTCCCAATCAGTGACCTAGCTGGGAGAAAGAGGGGCAAATCATCCCTCTTTCATCATAATTTTAGTTTTTAATGCTAAGAAATTGGATTGTTTCACATAGATTTTAAAGGCTTAAAATGGCTTCAAAACACACAGAAAGGCCAGAACTTTCCGGATTAGGGCTCTCGAACTACCTTCCACATCTCCCTTATCCCAGATTAGACCTCACTGTCGGAAATATGGTCACTGTAGCTAAGGGGTTCACATTAGGGATGCGACATCGACAGCAAAACCTCGATGTTCAAAATTAAAACATCGATGTTGATAATACATCGCCCCAAAAACATCGATGTTTTTAAAATTCAATGAATTTAAACTTTTTTCCCCATTTCTTAAAACTGGTTTAGCAACTAGTGATGCGACATCGGCTTCAATACATTGATGTTTTTTTCTGAAAGATCAATGTTTAGAAAACATCGACATCGATGTCGCATCTCTACTCTTCCGACCCTTCATCCTTGGTCACTTTGGTCTAAAAGTATGTTCAATTTGCTGATTATGAAAATTATGCTACTTGGTTATTGTTTAAATTTTTATAACTGTACTTTTTTCATTTAAAAATAAAACATCGACAAGTATAAACATCGATGTTACAAAAACATCGACTCCAATACATCGATGTTAAATACATCGTTAAAAACATCGATGTTTTGAAAACATCGACATCGATGTCGCATCCCTAGTTCAGATCACTAGTAATAAAGTGTCCCTGGAATGGTTGGTAAAATATTTTATTTTGCATTTCGAGGGTTGACTCTTGTGGCGTTTTTAAGCCATAGTATTAAACTGGAGTCGAACTCAGTTGGACACCTTTACAGTTTTTTTAATACAACTAGAAAGGTCTCTATTACAATAGGAAGACTGCATACACAATATGCACAGGAAACATTCAATGAACAAATGTTCATAAAGAAACAACAATTTTTCTCCACCTTTTCTTTTTTTTTTTCACCGTTCTTTAACTTTAATATATAGCTGGCTAACAAGAGCTCATCTTCTGAAACATCGGACATTCACCAATTCGCACAATGGCTTCTCAGTCTCGTCTCCGTTCTAAAGATGTCATCCAAAAACATAAAAATCTCGTGTCATTTGTTTGCGTATCTCGTGACCTTTATTTGCGGCCACGCTCTATTAGATTGGACAGCATTTTATGCTTTTCATGATGATTTGCATTCACCGTTGTCGACGGAATGTCACTTCCAGACGCTGAGGCACTAGGAAAAACTTCAGAACAAAAGGCCCGCATGCTATCGTATTTTTCCAGTTGTCACACTCTTGACTTGATAATATAGGGTCGCCAATAAGATCGAGTCTACTGGTAGTTTGTGCCAATCATCTAGATTTTTGTTCTACCCTCCTGGTGGTTATTTGCACGAGGCACTTTTCGTCAGTGACAAAACTGACCAGATCTTAATGGACGAGATATCTCGTAACTTGAAAAAACTGAGCAAGATCTTTCAGATCTCTTGATGGACGAGATATGTTGTCGAATCCACTTGGAGGGTTGGGTTCTCTATCATAAAAAAGACTTTAGTTTCGTTCGTTTCATGGCGCAAGGGTTAAATATGCCCCCCTCCCTCTTTTCCTAAGATAGTGGCCTTCTTGCATGGCAAATTTGGGTGATACACTCCTCGGAAACTGAAAGTAACAGAGTTGAAAAGCTCCTAAAGGGGAGTCCTCACCTCCGAAGAGGAAACCACATAAGGGGGGGGGGGAGTCGTACATACAGAGGCTGTTCACACATTTTTTAGACGATTTTGGTTAGCGGTAATAAAAAATCGTTTGCTGCAAAATAAATGATTGCAGTTTTACTATGTTTTTAAAAGTCAAATTATCGTCTGCGGCTTTAGAGGTTTGTTTTTATTCGAAATGGCGTTTTTAACGAAGCAGTGGTTCGAAGGCTATATTTATGCTCTTTCCGAAGAGAAATATTCATATTCCGTTATCCAAAAACGATGTGAGAGTCATGGTTTTGTGATATCTAAAGCGTCGATAGGTAGTATCGTCAACAAGAAAGGAAAAAAACATCAAATTGGAGCCTCAAGTGGGACAAAAATTCCAAACAAGTATCCAAGGAAGAAACGGACATCTTCGACTATTGCAAAGGTACGTTGTTTAATGTTAAAAGAAAATTCCCCTAGTCAAAGGACAGTTGCAAAATCATTAAAATGCTCGGTGTCCACTGTAAACAAAATGATAAACGTTGATTTAAAATCTTAAGAAAGCGAAAAAACGCAATGAGCATCGTCTTTCTCCAAAGCATATCGCTGAACGCAGGACACGCTACCGAATTCAATATGAGAAACACTTATCCAAAGAAAAATGGAAAAAAATTGTCACAATAGATGAATCATGGGTGTATTTAAATGATTGAAGCAAAAAAAAAAGAGCCATTTATTATCATAAAAGGGGAGAAAAAAATTTAAGTACATGGTTCACAGAATCGAAAGAAAGTTTTTCTAAGGGATTCATGATTGTTGCTGGTTTTTCATATAATGACAAATTAAAAATAAAGAGAGTGGAAAAAAATGTCAAGATTAACTCCAAATACTATCAGGAACATATTTTATCGTCAATTTTTCTGAATGAAATACCATCGCTTTACCCACAGTGCCATCAATCTGTGGAACTCCATCAAGACAAAGCTAGCAGTCACACATCAAAATCCACTGTACATTTCCTAAAAGAAATGGAACAAAAAACCGGTATCAAGGCAATATTCTTCACTGATATCCCTACTAAATCTCCCGATGTATCACCTATGGATTTTTGTGCTTTCGGACTTTTAAAATCTGCGTTATCCAAACGTCGTCCCACAACCCTTACAGGACTATGGAAAGCTGTTCAGGAGGAATGGGATAGAATACCTCTTCTGACACTTCAAAATGCATTATTGTCCTGGAAATTACGGTGTCGAAAGATAGTTCAGAATAAGGGCTATCAAATAGAACATTTAAAACACAAGAATTTTATGTAATTTAGTTTTGTGAATACAATATACAGTCTAAAAAATGTGTGAACAGCCTCTGTATAAGTGCTTGCGAGGGTAAAACAGTGGTACCTCAAGGAAATATCTGTTTGAATATTTTTAAGCTGCTATTTGGAAACTGTTACTTTTCAATTCGTTGCACACATTAACTTGCTCTCTGTTCTCGTATAATTTAGTTGCGTATGTGTATATTTTCCCTTTTCTAATTTTAGATTTTTGATCCGAATGCAGACATAGATGATGGGGATAATCAATTGTATGTAATCATTTCTGTGTTTGTATACATTCAAGACTGTTTCTAGTATAAAATGCTACCTGACACATTGTGATTATAATGAAAATGTGACGGTTACTGTTGTATCTTTTCTGTGAAAATGTGATGGTTGGCCGATTCGGCATCTCTTCGTTTGGTGATATCACAACTAATAATAGGGTCAGTTTTTGAATACGCATTTCTATAGAGTGGCGACAAAATTGGTGAAATCGCCAGTCTAGTTCTATGTCGCGCAGATCAATCAGATGACGAATCAATGGATAGGCGTCTTCTCCCGTCCCGTGGGCCAATCCGTTGATGAATGTGTGGTTCCACTTAGCAGACGTAATAAGCCCAGGTCACGTGACTACTAGTTAGACATGATCCTGGGCTCATATAAAGGTTACCATAGCAACTTTTATACACTATATGAACAAAAGTATTTGAACACTGCATGTTTTTCAGAAAAAGTTCTTTATTATTCTATTTAGTGACGGGTAGGCCCTTCTTTTGCTTGTATTGCAGCTGCAACACGTAGAGGCATACTTTGCACAAGTTTTCTGTGTAAGTCTGGACAGGAATAGCACATGCCTCTTGATTATAATGATTATAATCAAGAGGTGAGAAGAGATTGTTGTGAAGATGGGCGTGCTTGGCGATGTCGGACTCGTCGCTCTAGTTTGTCCCACAAGTGCTCGATCGAATTGAGATCGAGGCTCTAAACAGGTCAGTCAAGCAAAGTCCCCTCATTTTCAGAAAACCAGTCCAGCACACGTTTTGCAGTATGACATGGAGCTCAATCATGTTGGAAGAAACAACCATTATCGCCGGAGTATTGCCATAGTGTAGGCAAGGCCGAATTATCCAGAACGTCGAGGTACACGTCACCGTTGATCGTATCAAGTACATATAGCAATGAACCAAGTCCTAACCAGAAAAAGAACTCCACGCTAAGATGGATCCTCCTCCGAATTTCTGCGGTGTCCAAATAGTATATTTCCTCTATGGTTTACACAGAAAATCCCACTCCCATGTTGTGTAATATTTCAATTTTTAGTAGACCCACTCCTTTTGTTTAACGAATTGTTTCGAAATGAACTATCTATTCTGTAAGCTTAGCATCTCTGTGCACACAAGGAACTAGTGTTTTGTGTACCCCAAACATATGTTAAAAACAGAGGCACCAATAATTAAAATTAACAGAAGTGTGGCATTACGTATAAAACTGCTAGTCTCATGGATTGGATTCATAAAATCTGGTTACAAGCTGTGATAAACTATTTTATCTCCTCTATTAATACTAATTTTCTTTTTAAATGAAATTTGTATCTTTCAGGAAACAAAAAGCTGTGGTGGCTATATTTTTGAAACGTCCAGAGAAAATTATTTACTCGCATCGTCCACAATATGAAGTAAGTCATACCCCCCTTGTGTTTGTTCTTTGATCATAGAAGTAAGGGACTGATCCCGGACCGTCGTCAATAGTCCGTTGTGTTGCTCTAGTTAACTAAAATTACCATTACCCCAATGAATATAAAAGCATTCAAAATCTTTGAATGTTTACTGCAATGCTAAACGCAAAAACAAATCTGTCGTTTCCCGTAATTTAAATTAACGTCGCACTGGAGCAACGCTTATGGCTATTGTCGGGATCTACCTCCGAAGGGTAAGAACGGAGGACTACACCGCATAGTTTAATAATAACTACGGTCAGATGACGAGGTCACACCCCGAACTGATCAACCATTCTCCAAATTTCTACACCACACCAACGTGAAGACATTTGGGCAACGACAGATTTGACGTGCACTATCCACCTTGTACACGACGGTCTTTGTTTGGGCCTAATTTCGAACTCGCAACATTCCGGTTGCTAATCCGTTACTCTGCCAACTGGGCTACCATCCAAAATTTCTGCAAGAATTCAGTTGTCGGAGGGGGTAGTTGAATTAACATCGCACTGGAGCAACACTTTGGACTATTGGCGATGGCCGGGATTAATCCCGAAGGTAAAGATCCGAAGACAGCCCCTCATAAATATGAACCACCGACAGATGACGAGGGAACAGCTCAGCTGGGATACCACTCCCAAATTTTCTCACCCCGCTAACGTGAGGATATTTAAGGCAACAACAGATTTAACGTCCAATAATTACGGCACTTGATTTCCGTTAAATCTGTGGTGATTTTCAAGAGTCCTCGGTATCCCAGGTGGAAGAGACGGCTTAGCAACCAGAGGGTTGAAAGTTCGGAAATAGGTCCAGCCAAAGACGTCGTGTACATGGGAGCTGGTGCACGTTAAATCTGTCGTAACGTTGAATGTCCTCACGTTGGCGTAGTGTGGAAGTTTGGAAATTGGGGGTACCAGCTCAGGTGTCGTCATCTGACCGAGGTTCAAAATTACGAAGCGATATTTTCCTTCTCAAAATTCATATTTCTAGCGGTTTTTTGTAATTACAACATTGTTATCCACCATAGGCATATTTTCAGATCACATGACTCGCGAAAAATGTCTTCCAAAAGGATCCATAAACCCATTTCTGCATATGTATTTGGATCGTTCCCTTAGGGAATGATCCAGAGACAACGCTTCGTATTGATCGTCGTCAAAAGCCGTGTTGCTCCAAAACGACTTTAACTACCTTAAGCCATTATAAAGTTCTTGCGGGAAACCATTTGATGTGGATAGTTGAATTAACATCGCACAGTGGTGACTGTCCGGGATTAATCCGAAGACAACCCCCTCTTAAATTTCAACTATCATCAGATGTCGACGGTGTGACGACTTCACAGCTGAGTGGTGGGAAATTGCAAAACAAAAAATACCAGGTCAGTACTGCTATCTGCAGCTTTTAATTATAACTTTTTACATTATTTACATTCATTGCATCATAAATTGCCGGTACTGGGACTTAGTTGGTATAGAGTGCCTATATAATAAGAGTGACGACAAGGGACCAAATTTGGCCCAATGCGCATGAGCGGCAGCCATTTTTCTACCAGAATCGTCTCAAAGAAGGTTGCTGGGCGAATTAATATATCATTTCAGGGAGAACAAAGAGCATATGACTGTTATAATATGGATACATTCGATATAAATGAATCATATAAACGCTCAATTACATGCGTAATTGATGAGATGGATTGCACAACGCGCTACCTTAGATTACGGGAAACACCATGTTGTTCAAAAAAAGCTATTTACTTAAAAAGTATTCAAATTTATATGGACAAAACACTAAAATAATAATAAGTAAACATTCTAGAACACGAAAAGGAACATGAATAAGGTATATTTTCTTTTTTATTTAATATACACACTTTTTTCTCGAACACACAAAAAGTTCCCATGTTAAGTCTACGGGAGCTAGGAAAAGACCGCCTCGGGCGG
Source organism: Metellina segmentata (assembly GCA_947359465.1). Lineage (NCBI taxonomy): Eukaryota > Metazoa > Arthropoda > Arachnida > Araneae > Tetragnathidae > Metellina > Metellina segmentata. The sequence continues at coordinate 55,583,587 of OX375881.1, forward strand.
TAGAAAAGGTCTCTAAGCCTTAAGAAAAGGTCTCTAAGGAAAGTGGTTCCCGTATGTGACCACTCTTATTATATAGGCACTCTAGCATGAGTAGAAAACGTTCTCCGCGTTTAAAAAAACGATGGAGAGTAAAATTCTGAAATTCATTTAAAAATCTTCAAGATTGAATTTTAAAATTCGCCGTGACCCAAAAATTGGAAATAATTCGGACTACCTGTGTGCCACAAATCTCATTGTTGCAAGTGCCATAGAATCGTCGGGATTTTGCGGCCCCAAATAAACAAACAAACACTTTCTTTTATAATAGTAGAGACATCTCGATATGTTATATACGTTATTATACATCTCAAAGGAGCGGTGAGTCATGAAAAAGAGCTAGCTCTTTTTAGTGAGCGAGCGGTTCCGATCCGATCCCTGAAAATAATCATTTTTCCCATCACTAGTCTGCACTAGAGTGCCTATATAATAAGAGTGGCGACATACGGGAAACACTTTCTGATTGGCTTAGAGATCTTTTCTACCGCCCGAGGCGGTCTTTTCCTAGCTCCCGTAGACTTAACATAGGAACTTTTTGTGTGTTCGAGAAAAACGTGTGTATATTAAATTAAAAAGAAAATATAGCTTATTCATGTTTTATTTCGTGTTCTAGAATGTTTATTTATTATTATTTTAGTGTTTTGTCAGTATAAATTTGAAGACTTTTTAAGTAAATAGTTTTTTTTAACAACACGGTGTTTCCCACAGTCTAAGTTAGCGCGTTGTGCAATCCATCTCATCAATTGCGCACGTAATTGAGCGTTTATATGATTCATTTATACCGAATGTATCCATATTATAACAATCATAAGCTTTTTGTTCTCCTTGAAATGATATATTAATTCGCCCAGCAACCTTTGAGACAATTCTGGTAGAAAAATGGCTGCCGCGCATGCGCATTGGGCCAAATTTGGTCTCTTGTCGCCACTCTTATTATACAGGGTGTTTCAGTGAACCGTTTCAGAACTTCTAAGAGGGGTAGGGTACATCCTGACGAACCAAAATCATATACCAATGGACAGTCAGAAATGCTTTCCTGACGCGGTAGATGGCGTTGTGCGAAAATCCCGAGCTTTCGTGTAGGGAATCTTCATTTCGCTGAAGAACGCCAAGTTAGTAGGATGGATGATTACACGATCGCAGAGTTAGCCGATATGCATTTGGCGTACGGGGCTGCAAATTGTAGTGGGCCAGCCGCACAGCGTTTGTACGCGGAACGATATCAGACGAGGCGTATCCCCAGTCATAATTTCTTTGCAAGACTGCACCAGAGGTTAGCTGAGACAGGTTCATTAGAAAGAGCTGACAGGGACGGGGTAAGAACAGCACGGACTGAAGACGTTGAACAGAATGTGCTGCAGCATGTACAGGGGAATCCAAGAACGAGTACACGAAGCAAACGCAGTCGGGGTTTCCCATTGCAGCGTCTGGAGGATTCTCCGAGAAGAAGACATGCATCCGTTTCACATGCAGCGTGTCCAGACACAGCAACTGGAGGATTATGCACCTCGTATTGCTTTCGCACAGTGGTACCTTGGAAAATGTGCTACAAATCCCCTTTTTCCTGCTGAAGTGTTGTTTTCCGATGAGGCATCCTTCACAAGGGAAGGAATTTTCAACACGCATAAGGACCATATCTGGGCGGTCGAGAACCAGCATGCAATACGACGTCGTGCAGCACAGATTCGATTTTCGGTCAATGTATGGGCCGGTATTATGGGAGATCACCTCATCGGACCTTACCTGTTACCGTCTCGTCTAACCAGACCTAACTACTTGCTCTTTCTGCAGCAAGTATTGTCACAACTTTTGAGAGATGAACAGATTTCTGCATCGACGCAACAAACAATGTGGTTCCAACACGATGGAGCCCCTGCCCATTATAGCGGAGATGTTCGTAACTACCTGGATGTCACATTTGGTCAGCAGTGGATTGGACGTGGTGGTCCCGTGCGTTGGCCTGCTCGGTCACCCGACTTATCATGTCTTGATTTTTATTTCTGGGGTCATCTGAAATCGCTAGTTTATGACACCCCTGTTGACAATGTTGAGGAGCTGGTTGCAAGAATTGCAGTAGCTGCCGGAGAAATTCGAGATATGCCTTGAGTATTCCAGAATGTTCGGATGTCCATGCGTCGGAGATGAGGCGTGCATTGTAGCCCGTGGAAGAAACTTCGAACACTTACTTTAATCCATGTACCTTTTGCTTCTTTTCATGTATTATTAAAACGATTTCTCACTTACGGTCTCTTTTCTTTACGGTGCTTCTGTGTACAACACCGCTTCAGGAAAGCATTTCCGACCCCACATTGCTATATGATTTCGAGTTGTCAGGATGTACCCTACCTAGTGATGCAAAAAACCCGGGAATTTTGGAAGAGGGGAATAAACACGGGAAGTTTGGGGAATAAACCCGGAACTTTGGGGAACATTGGGAATAAACTAAACCAACCATTTTTTCACATTTGTGGCTTCTTTTGGTTTGATGCTAAGTAAAACTATAAAGAGAAAACCCCATATATATAAAACTACAACCTGGAAAATTGTTTCAATAAAATTTAAATTTTCTTTTTTGGTGGAAAATATCGGTTTATTTTTATTATATAAACAACATCAGCATTTATATCCAAATCCAGATGAATGTTGATGTGATGGTTTTGTTCCGAGACCTAGCAGCAAAAAATAAGATGAATGTTTGCATCAAAAACGATACTTTTGTAAACATTTCATATTATCTTTATATAAAGCAGTTACAATTTACTCTCTACTTTACTGATTATTCAATTTGGCACCTGCACTTCTAAGCCTTTTATGAGGGATTAATAGCTGAAGAAAACAACGCAATATCAAGAGGATCTACTTGTAGATTCTGATAGTCCTGGATCCATATACATAGTTTCAACGTCCGTTATCACCTCTTGGGATCCCACAATAACTGAAGGTTCATCGGCATCTGCCAAAGAATATATAAGGAAGGTTATTATTTGGGGTTTTTTAACGCATTTTTCTAAATGCTTTGCCATCTTAGTAGCATTTGGTACCAGATATTTCTTGTGGCAATACCTGCATTTAGCAGTCTTTTTATTGCCATGACCAAACTCTAATGTGTAATGACACCACACTGTTGAAGTTGGTCGTATCATTATCTGGAACACAAATCATCCCATTAGCATGAAATAGAACACTAAATTAAATTTTAAATGCTTGAGTTCCCAATTAAAAGTTGTCAAAGGTACAAAACAACTAAGCTGCTCTTAGGATTTATTGCATTATAAGAATAACTTATATAGATTGATATGAACTCATGAAATTCAATGTTTCTAGTTCATGCATAAAACTGTTGAGTAAAAACAACAAAATCAAAATTTAAAAACAAAATGCTCAGAATTCCAATAAATATCAAATTAGATTTTTAAATTTCCAACTAAACTTATACATAGTAAAAACCTGATTTTATGTTGGGAATATAGATTTATCAATTGCTAATTGAAGTTTTAAAATTAGAATATAATCACATTCAAAGAGCTAGTCAAAGAAACTATTAATTCACTGGGATATCAATTTGCATAAAACGATGATAATTTAAATAGGAAACAGCCAATCCAGAGAATTATTCAAAGATTCAGAATATATAGTCAGAACTATGCAAAGGTTTGAATGCACACAAGGGTTCACTTAAAAAGTTTGTTCTTATGGCTCATTGACAAAAAAGATTTAGCTCAAAAATATTGTCATCACATGCGCCTATTAGTACTAGTAATATCCACAAAATCTCATTAATATTTACCTATCAATTTTTGTAAATTGCAAGATGGCAAAATTTAGGCATAAATGAAATTGTTTTTCTATTTCTATTTCTTTAAGACGAAAATTTTCTAAAATTGAAAGGGTCAATGCAAACAGATGTTAGAACCCGCCAAAAGAGTACACGTTTGAAGTTGCTGTTATGAACTATAGGAAGTTTCTAAAAAAATTATTGGTTTAAAATTTTCAGACAAAACATTAAAAAATTTCAAAATTCCCGAAACTTTAAAATTCTTGGAAGTTTTCAAAATTTCCTTCCCAAAAAACCGGGTTTATTCCCGGGAATAAAACGGGTTTTTTCCACCCTTTGCAACACTAACCCTACCCCTCTTAGAAGTTCTGAAACGGTTCACTGAAACACCCTGTTGCCTATATAGGCACTCTAGTCTGCACCCTCGTTCTCTCCGAACTCGGGTCGACCTAAGGGGTGGGGACGTCCTCTCGTCTCTCATTGGCCAAAGTTCTCCTTGGCGAGCTTTTCAAAAGAATTCCAGAATGTTCTGGCGCCGCAGAGACAACTTGTTTCTGAAATCCTTCCGACCCCCCTGAAACGTCGGCACAGATGAAAGAGCCTCGGTTCTCTTGAGAACCGGCACAGCACCAGTGTTTCTGGACTGCCTGACGCCTCCATCGGCGGGGAGAAAGATTGTGGACGCTTTGTCACAAGGGTAATAAATTGGTAATTTTTAACTAACGTCGTAATAGAGCAACACAACGGGCTATTGACGACTGTCCGGGATCAATCCTCTTTTAGTTACTTCAAACAACGGCGACAGCGACAAAATCACTGCCTGAAGCAAAATACATGTCTCTTCGCTATTGCGTATGCGTATTACAAACACATTTTGTTTCTTCCGGCTTGTATCTGTCTCTGTCGCTGCGCGTTCAAGTCTTGGAGGAAGTTCAACTTTTGTCTCTGTCGCCATGCCTACAACCAATCAGAATAAAGCCTAATCCGATTTCGGTTGATGTTTTTCACCCAACAAGCTAAAAATTAATAATATCGAAAACCCATGGCCCCATAAAGCTAAATACCTAGGTATTATCCTAGACAGAAGACTCACGTGGAATCAGAACACAAAAAACGTAATCCATAAATTCCGAGACATAAAACGTAAACTTTTCTACCTAAATGCTCGGAATTCGCCAATGACTATTGAAAACAAAATACTCGTGTACCTAAGCTATCTCAGACCAGTTATCACGTACGCAAGCCAAATTTGGGGATCTGCTAATAACAAAAATATAAATTTACTTGAAATCCTTCAAACTTCTACATTCCGAACCATCGTCAAAGCAAGATTGTTCCAACAAAACACCGAAATTATAAAACACGATCTTAGAATTACCTCCCTTAAAACCCATATCGCTAAACTTTCGAAAACATTCTTCCAAAATTTGTACAATATCGATAATGTCTCCATTCAGCAGATCCCCAACTACAGTGAAAATCTTCAAGAAAATCGTTATAAACCACGATACTTAATGCAGATAGCGAGAGAATGCAGATGATGAGGGAATGTAATCTCATCATATTCCTAAACAGCAATTTTAAGAAATCACAAAGTAACTACAGAGTCGTTCACCTTTCTCGCAAGAGAGGGGGAAAAAAGAAAACGTCGAAGCAGGAATGTAGTAAACAGATCCGCCGATTGTACCGAATAAGGAGTGGCTGCCCTTTCATGAAGCGCCGAAAAGGAATAGAAATACGCAAGATTCCAACCCAAAAGGAAACTTTCAGAAAGCTTTAGAAATACAAAGGTGAATATAAAAAGGGGTTGTCAAGTTTTAAGAATTTAGGTGCTTGTGAAAGCCAGATGCACAGGATGCCGATACTGAAGCTTAGTGGAACTTGACGTTAAATAATAATAGGGCTTCTAACCAAAATTATGAGGGGGCGTTGAGCGGAATCTAAAAAGGGAAATCTTGAAAGAGAATTCAGAACCAATGAGAGTATTTTAAGAGGGGACTGACTAGCCACTGAGCGAAGCCAGAAAAAATAAAATAATCAAAGTTAAGTCAAAAAATAAGAACGGATTGGCCGAGGGTTTTCAGGTAGGCGGTCATCTCCCAGGATTGGAGACTTGTTCTGATATAGAGTTTGCGAGATTTTGGGAATAGAGATTAGATTTTTAAGAAGATTTGGAGCAGTGCAGGTCGAGAAGTTTCGACTATGTTCGCCTTAACAAGTAAGTCGATCTTAGAGCGTGTGAATACACCCTCACATATATCTCTCTCTCACTCTCTTTAAAAGAATGTATTTTAACTGTGTACGCGTACTTTAGTTTAAAACTATATGTATCCGTTATAATTAATTAATGTTTTAATAAATTAATAGTTTTATTTGTTAATGACTTCGCCTTTTCAATGTGTCTTGTACTCAAATAGTTCCTAAGTCCTGGTTTATTGCAGTTAATTCAGATTTTAATAGTTAATGAACTTTTGGCCTTTTATTTTATCATGACGCTAACCACATTTGTACTAACCACTTACGACCTTAGTTTCTGTCTTCTAAAATTTAATAATTAGTGAACCTGGGGTTGTATTAATATCATTATTTGTACTAACCACTATCTCCAAATAAGGGAGAAGCAAAGCACCCCAGCAATGGTGCCAAATAAATTAAGGGATATCTTGGGAACAATATATTTGCTGACAGACACATTGAAACTGTTTTAAATGAGTATAATTTTTCACTGTGCATATTATATATATTTAACTAGAATTTTCATACAAATGGTCATAAATCAACTCATGACATTTATAATTTGAATTATTTTATTATTTACACAAAAGCAAAAATGTCGGAAAATGAGGATACCAATATTAAACTTTCTGTGCCCGCCTTTTCTAAATTATCGGGGTTTCAATCCTTCCTGCCTCAATTTGACGCAGAAACTGTAGTAACTCCAAACTATTTTATAACATCTTTAGAAAACATCTGTGATCAAGCGAATTGTTCTGCTGAAGAAAAATTAATTGTTCTCAAATCTAAATTGCGAGGAAATGCCCTTTCGCGCATTATCAAAAATCCCCAATTTTACAACGAAACAAACTACAATATATTTAAAGATAAATTCTTAAAATTCTTTGAGAAAAAAACCACGCCTTTATCTCAACAAAATGTCTTCTTAAAATTAAAATTATTACCTAATGAGTCCATCAGGGAGTTTGCCAGTAGGGTAGAAGCGGCAACAATTGAGTTTTTTGATCAACCGAATGTGGACGAGAGTGCGGAAATAAATTCACTAATTGAAAAAACCAAACTCACGAGATTCCTTGAAGGTATGCCTTCGGATGACAAAACGTTACTTCTAATTAAAAATCCCTCAAATCTTTCAGAGGCGGTTGAGGTAATGGAACTAATTCAAGATAACAAAACAGATAGCCCAATAGTAAACCGTATCCATAATCCCGAAATAGAATTCAAACGGTTATTAGAACTACAAAATAACAAGTTTCATGAAAAGATTTCAGATCTTAGTACAACTATCCAAAATTTGACGCTACAAAATCATGACGATAGTAGGGACAGACGCCCGTCATTAACCCGTCAAACGTGCCAGATCTGTAACAGGGAAAACCATAATGCCTCAAATTGTTTCCTTTACTTGAGGCTGTTACAACAAAGTGGTTACAATAATGTTGAGGATAGAAGTAGGATGAGGGAAAGAAATAACTATCCGCGTGGACAGTATATTAGGACATTCAACCACCGTGGCCATAATTTAACCGCACCCCATCAAACACACTCCTCCAGAGACATGAATAGAGGACCCTCCGGTTGGAACACAAATCACTCGGGCAGCAGGGGGACCCGATTCGAACGAGAGAGACCTTTTCACAGTCAATATGGCTCTCCTAATAGGGGTCAAAATTCTCGTCCCCGAGTTCAGTTCTCGATCCAACGAAGACCCACTAACTTTCGGAGTGGTGGTAATAATAATTCTACTAGATATAATAGATATCCGGAAAACTATTAAGTGGGTTTGTGAATCCTAGATCGGTAATCGGCGAACCCACACACACAACTAGGTCCGATCAAAACTATATTATAAATACCCAAATGAACGAGTCTTCTCAGTTTTATCTCCCCGTGGTAAAAGTCAGAATTGCAGGAAGTTCACAATATATGTTAATTGATACGGGAGCTTGTTTAAGTCTAATTCAGAAAAATATATTTGAAAAATTAAACGGCGATCCCTCGATAAAGAAAATTGACTCACAACCAGCAGTAAGATCATTGACAGGCCAGAAATTAGACATTTTCGGTACATATAATTTTCCTATAATTATAGGTAATAAAAATATTAATCATGATTTATTAGTCATCGACCAAAAACTTAATTCATCTTATGTTGGTATATTCGGTATAGATTTGCTACAAAAATTTAAATTTCAAATCGACCTTCACAATAATATGTTAGTCTCACAAAACACAAGAATTCCCATACATAATGCAAGCGACGTAAAACTTAATAATATAACATTTGATTTCGTAAAATTAACAAACAAATGCATATTAAATCCAAACGAGGAAAATGTATACACACTATCAATAGATGCACCAGCAAAAATGGGTGCTGAAATTAAAATTTCTAAGTTACCCCATTTAACTGACATAGCAATTAAAGAAAATACTGCGATTGTGTCTAAAAACAAAACAATCCAGGTTACAATCTCAAACGTAACAAGAGACCGATTTGTATTAAATAAACTTACAAAATTAGCCACCGTCGAAACAATTTCAGATGGTAGGAATATGGAAGATGTTAAGAATTTGAGACGGCAACAATTTGATATTAACGAATTTAAACTGGATCATTTGCATCCACACGTTAAACGGAAACTAATTTTGTTATTAAGGGAATTTTCTGATATTTTTAGCAGTAATTTGGAAACCATTGGTCAAACCGATCAGATAACCCCCGAGATAAGTGTTGATAGGTCTAAATTACAAACTTCAAAACATTACCCTGTTCCAATTGCTTTAAGAGACGAATTAAAATCCCAAATTGATTCATTATTACGCGCAGATATTATACAAAGAACAAATACTCACATTAGTCACCCAGTAATTCTAGTTAAGAAAAAACCAACGGATGATAACAAGGTAAACTGGCGTATTGTTTCTGATTACAGGGAGAGTAACAAATTGATTAAGTTTAATAGACACCCCTTGCCGTTAATTTACGACTTATTAGATAATCTAAAAGATTCTGAATATTATTCTACGATTGATTTACAATCCTCCTTTTTCCAGGTAAAACTAAAACCTAAAGATAGAGATATCACTGCGTTTAATACCATATACGGATCGTTTGAGTATAAATCAATGTCACAAGGTCTCTCATTTGCCCCCCAAGTCTTACAAGCATTGACTGACAAATTACTTTCTCCAATAAAAGATTTAAAAATCAGTAACTATATTGATGATTTTGCTATATCCTCTTCTAACGTGGATTCAATGTTGTTTAAGCTTAGAAAACTTTTTGAAAGAATTCGGCTTTTTGGACTCACGGTTAATCCCAAAAAGTGCACATTTTTTGTATCTTCGGTTACTTTCTTGGGTCATAAAGTAAATAAAAACGGTACTCAACCCATTGAGGGAAACATAAGGAAAATTCAGGATTTTACAAAACCAAGAACTCAGCGCCAAACAAGACGGTTCCTTGGACTGTGTTCCTACTACAGGAAATATATACAGAATTATTCACAAATTAGTTTACCCTTAACTGACCTTACTAAGAAACGGCAACACTTTAAATGGACGCCGGAAGCAGAGATAGCTTTCGAAACCTTAAAGACAAAACTATCAGAACCTCCTGTTTTAATTCACCCAGATCATGGAAAACGATTTATACTAACTACCGACGCAAGCACACACACGATATCAGCTTATCTTGGTCAAATGGATGATTTTGGAATAATCCGCCCAATTTCATACTATTCGCGTAAACTTTCACAAGCAGAAAGAAATTATCCTATTCATCAAAAAGAATTTTTAGCCATAATAGATTCTATTAAAGCGTATAAAAACTACTTATATGGAAAGAGATTTACTATAAGGTGTGATAATAAGGCAATCCAATCAATTAGGAAACTCGAAAATCCTGCAGATCGGGTATCGCGATGGATTTTATATTTGCAAGAGTACGAATATGATTTTGAGCATATTCCAGGGTCAGAAAACTATGTAGCGGACACTTTTAGTAGAGACTTTCATCAAATTAACGCAATAGTACAACAATTACCCACAGTCCCTGAAATAGCAGATGCTCAAAAACAAGATACTTATCTAATGAAATTAATCAACAAACTAAAATCCAAAACCGCAGACCTATCACCAACGGAACAAAACTACTTCCTACAAAACGATATTTTAATGCATGCAACTCACGTAAAACGATCAGTAGGTCCAAATTTTGTAGAACAGATAGTAATCCCAGAAAAATTAAAACCAATCATTATCAAATTAGGACATGCGGCACATTTTGGTTTAGCAAAAACGTACGATAACATTAGAATAAATTATTATTGGGAAAACATGTATAGTGATGTCAAAAATTATATACAAAGTTGCATGGATTGCATAGGCTATCGCAATCCAAATAGGTTACCCCCATTGCCTTTGCAGAGAAACCACATTCCAAGTCGTCCCGGAGAATTAGTCTCCCTGGATTACATTGGTAAATTACCCACTACTGCTAAAGGAAATTCATACATCTTGGTCTTTATAGACCATTTTACAAAATTTATGCGTATATATGCTACGGCAAATATGACAGCGGAGACAACCGCGGATAAATTGTATGATTACGTCTGCCTTATGGGTACACCCAACATTTTACTTAGTGACTTAGGGAGAAATTTCACTTCGGAACTTTTTAAAACTGTAGCGAAACGATTGGGAACTGAGAAAATTTATACCACAGCATATCACCCGCAAACTAATGGAGTCAACGAAGTAACTCACAGATCCTTAAAAACTACTATTTCTATTTTGGCAAGGAATACAAAACAGTGGGACGATGTTTTGCCTTTCTATTCTCTTTGTTATAATACAACCATTCATTCAGCGATTGGTGATACCCCAAGTTATTTAGTCCACGGATATGATATAACTTTGCCACTTACCAACAGTCGTCAGGAAATTGATCAACAAAACACACACTCTTATCCAACATACATCCAAAATAGAACAAAACAACATCAGACAGCAATTGAAATAATTAATAAACACTTAGTCAAAGCTACTGAAACTATGGAATCTTATCAACATAAATTTGCTAAGGACCGGAAATTCCATATCGGACAATTAGTGTTTTTACTAGCACCAGAAATGGATAGGAACGCTTCAATTCCGAAGAAGCGCAATTTTCATGGCCCATATAGGATAATTGAAATACATAATGCCGTGAATTACACAATTAAAGACACAAGAAATAACAGAGAGAAAACAATGAAGGTGCACGCGTCGAGATTAATTCCGTATCCAGAGAGAAGGCAGCATTTGGAGTTAACGGAGCAAAAGGATATCGAACCTACCCAAACCATTCCAAAATCTTTGCCCCATGCGCATTTTGATGAGGAAGACATCACTCCGTTTCCTATCTGGATTGAATCATACTCAATCCCTAAGGTTACCCGACAAACTCATAAATCAGGTCTACATACAGATACAGAGGATTCACAACCCTCTAGTGATGGGACCCCAGGTTATGACTTAAATGGTTATGGTGACCTTTCCCAATTAAATGAGGAAACCGAGGAAAATATGCCCTTGGCACAATGGGTGTCTTTAAATAAGCAACAAAAAACGAATCAACAAATAACAACTAACACTACAGATAATTCCCAATCTTCAAGTAATGATACCCAAATTTATGATACAGAACAAGAAATTAATGCACCGCTTAATTTACCAGAGTCGCAAAATAAACAACCAACTGAGTCACGCGATTTTAACTTAAGATCTCACAATAACAGACATGTAAGTGTGCAATCAAACTCTGAGGGAATCGGACTACGTAGTACCCAGAATAGTGCAAATCAGGGTGAGATTGAGTTGGAAAATAGCGAAAACTTACCAGTAGAAGATGAGATTGAGGTAAATACAGCCGGTCAACCTGAGCTAATTACAGAAAATGAAAATTCGCAACAAAATGTAGGGTATTCTCCAAACGATCTCTTAACTTGGGCTCTTAATGCAACTGCACCTTCAGATCCGAACGAACCATCACGAGTACTTCAATTTTTAGACAAGTTAGCAAACTCTTTACAATAAATATAAAATTTGAATATTAATAAGCTTAAAAAAAAACCAGAAATAAACATTATATAAACTTTTAAGCAATTTCAAACAGTGACCGAAATTAAATTGACGAAATATTAACTATCAGTTATACGACAAAGGATATAAATTTGGAAACATTTAAGAGTGCTAGATTAAATTCTCGCAATAAAAAAAAAAAAAATTAAAATAATAATAATAATAATAATAATAATAATAATAATAACAACTTGCTACTATAACAAATTATAGTATGTTAACTTAACCCAATCAAATAATTTACTTTTGTACGTTACTGTTTAGGAAGGCGCCCCTGAGTAGTGACATAAAAAAAAAATCCATTTTAAATTAATTCCGTCGTGGTTTAACATTGAATAATTGCGGGCGATAATTTAAGTTGATTACGACTGGAACTTTAAAAACAAATTAAAAATAAATAAAAATAAGCTACGTATAATCTGGCTTGATTTTGTTATAGTTGAACTTGTTTAACAATATATTAACTATGACGTGTGTTTAATTAAAACTTTTAGTTAATATGTATCACATCGTATATTAGTCGCGTTAGATTACTTAATATGAATTGGAAAAAATTTAGTGTCAATCATTACATGTGTAAATTAATATTCTCTTATTTATATATTTATATATATTTAGTTTTTTTTTCGTGTTGGTTTAATTAGTGTTAAGTTACGATTCATGATCATTTTTATGGCTTAAACACTATATTATCTGGAGATCACAAATATCTCTGTACGTAATAAAATTTGTATCTGTATACAAAAACAATCATTTCCTAAAGAAGTATTTTTAATTGAAATATATATATATATATATATATATATATATATATATATATATATATATATATATATTGAACAAGAGAGATTGAGAGAGATGGTAGAGTGTATTCTATGCTTATGTCGACTTGCTTATTTCAGTCTTGGTTCTGTTGGTTGTAGAAGTGATGCCAACCAAATCAGTTAAAATCTGCAACTTCACAACTGGAAGGTACCAGTGCAAAAATGCCCCCCGTCACGTACTCCATAAGGTGACAATCCCGCCAGAAGCGTGCATAGTTACGGACTGCTCTCAGTGTGTTAAGGGACAAACGACGTACCTCTTAACTGAGGACTATCAGTTGATTCGTCCTGAACGTTTTATGGTTCAAGCAGAAAAGGACAAAATTGGTCGTGGATCGTTTTTCCGATGCAATGTATCAGAAGGGGAGGAATGCGATTGCAGAAGCTCTATGTGCATGGGTGACTCCGAATTCTGCAACCTATTCCCGTGCTCATCAAACCCAACCAGATGCCAGTGTGGGTTAACTCACGAAGAAGCCAGCATAATACACCTCACCGAGACACAGACCTTGAGGAACCCGCCTCAACTGACATTCGAAATATGTTTGTTTCACATTCGAAAATCACAACTGCAAAGACGACTATTAGAGCATGAGGAGGCCGTATTTTCATCACATAATCTCACAATCCAATTTGTGGATCCCATTTTACACCTTCCTGAGCCAGGCAAAGTAATTCTACGAACTGAGGATTACGAACATTTGCTAATCGTTCAAACGCCCTTACAAGTGACTCTCCCATTTGAATTACTCGCCTACAAAACTGAACTCACCGTTATTTTCATCAACTCCAAGGGTTTCGCAGTCTCTGGAGTCATACAAACAGCAGGGAAAAGCGTGTGCCAATTGACCCAGTGCATTCTCTGCTATGAAGGACTCAGGACAGTAAGATGCTGGCCTTCGCATGTGAGATGGGTAGCCTACAGCCTACTACTGGCTATTATCATGGTTACCCTAATTTTCGTAAAAGCAATCGTGCTTTTACTTATAGCGATTATTCGGGCCACATACTTCTTCATCATTCTCATCTGCCGAATTATAAAAAATGTCCTTCGCTTATTCATGGTTCTTGGTGTTCTTCTTGGTGCAAAAATCCGGTCAAGGGCTCGCAATGTCAACGAATTCTTGGAAGATGGAGCAAATGCCGATATCAATGCCAGACTTCTGGTATTGGCACTATGCTCCTGCATCATCATTGTGCCTTCTGTTCAAGCGGACTGCTCGGATCACTCTATGCTTACTTCGGAATTAAAGTATTGTCAAACAAGCAGTCCCGAGTATAAGACTTGCAAGCTAACGACGACGGCTGAATTAACCATGTCGGGCTTGCAGCACCAAACCTGCCTTATACTACAGGACGCTAAAAAGACTCACATGGTTTCATTGAAACTCAAATTGACTGGAGTCACATGTGACTTTCACACAAAGCGAGAGTACTTCACCTTTCCCGTCACACCCCATTACTTAAGCCAAGTAAGCTGCTTTCAAAATTATTGGTGTGGTAGGGGAGAACACTGCAAGATGTCGGTCTTAGGCACAGACGGTTTACGATTTGAAGCGGAGACCGAAGCAAGCCGTCAATACAGTGGCCGCAGCAGTTGCAGCCCCGGTTCGCTTGGAAGTGGATGTTTTCTTTACACACGCAGCTCCTGCAATTTTTATAGAGTGTGGTACGTACCGGAGCTGGTGGAATCATTCGAGGTCTCGAAAATAACAGGACACACTTGCTCGTATCACCTCTCCCTTGAACATGTTGATAACCACACGGTTACACATGTCACACTAAAGGACCAAACGGTTACACCATCGGGAGTTCAAATCAAAATTTTAGGGGCCTTTAGCCAACCGCCAATACATTTATCTGAATCCTTTGTACAGCGAGTTGGGAACCCTGGTGAGGCATATCTCATCTCTACGTCCCAAAAGAACGTCCCGAAACTAGGAGAAGTAGGGGTGATACAGGCGAATGTGTCCTACACAAAATCCTTCATCTTTGACCAGTTAATGACTGTTTGCGATTTTTTCGAGACCACGTTAAGGTGCCAGACGGCTCCAGACCCTGTCACTAGAATGAGAACCTCCCAGGAACACGCTCTACCTATCACTAGAGACTTGCATCTAATGCAAATTCAGGATGGAAGACTAACTTCCAATTTAATTTCAACCTCACCTATTAAGGTGCAGTTACATTTTTCGAACTATAAAATTATAGTGGAAACGCGTACAGTTTGCCCTAAATTCATAAAGACAGAAATGGAAATAGGGGGATGTTATTCGTGCGGAATCTTAGCACGGATGACCTTCCCCATCCTGTCAACCTGTCAGTCTGGTCTTGTAACCGTGGAATTTCAGGACATATTAGTCCATACTAAGGCAGTGAGTGTTTCAACGGAAGAAAGACTGGTGACAATAAAATTTCTTGCAGACAAGAAATGTTTCAGAGATAAATTGTGTCTCAGGGCCAATACCCTAGTGCAATGTCAAGTGTTCGAAGCATGTCTGGACGAACCTTCCATTGAACTTTTAAATTTGAACACTAATTACACTCATATGCCGTCTCTAGACTCTTCTACCTTATGGTCGGATTGGATATCGATTCCAGCTTTAGGAAATGCCTTTTTCCTGTTTAAATTTCTTGGTGCCACATTATTATGCGTTTGTTTGGGCATCACAATTATCTCTACATGTATTTCTTGCTGTGTAAGGAAATGACTTATATTTTTTTTACCGTTGCGCATTTAAAATTTTTGGTAGTAATGCATTTTATGTTCTTTTCTTTTGTATGTTTGAATTTATGATTTATGATTTTTTTTTTGTTTTTTTTTTTTCAATGTTAATTTTTTAGCTTTTTAACGTATAGGGTTTAAACATGGTTTTTCGTTCATGTATTTGTGTAATCACTTGAAAGGTAACATATGTATATTTTCTTTTAAGTAATGAAATTTACAACTGATATGGTTCAACATGGTATTTTTTTTTGTTTTGTATGTGTACAGTCAATTTACTAACTTTTCCAAGTACTGGAATAGAGAGAAGAGAGAGAGAGAGAGAGAGAGAGAGAGAGAGAGAGGGAGAAAATGTGAATGGAAATATGAGACGGTTTAAAAATTTTTTTTCTCGTTCTCTGGAGGTGGTAAAAGATGATGAGGGAATGTAATCTCATCATATTCCTAAACAGCAATTTTAAGAAATCACAAAGTAACTACAGAGTCGTTCACCTTTCTCGCAAGAGAGGGGGAAAAAAGAAAACGTCGAAGCAGGAATGTAGTAAACAGATCCGCCGATTGTACCGAATAAGGAGTGGCTGCCCTTTCATGAAGCGCCGAAAAGGAATAGAAATACGCAAGATTCCAACCCAAAAGGAAACTTTCAGAAAGCTTTAGAAATACAAAGGTGAATATAAAAAGGGGTTGTCAAGTTTTAAGAATTTAGGTGCTTGTGAAAGCCAGATGCACAGGATGCCGATACTGAAGCTTAGTGGAACTTGACGTTAAATAATAATAGGGCTTCTAACCAAAATTATGAGGGGGCGTTGAGCGGAATCTAAAAAGGGAAATCTTGAAAGAGAATTCAGAACCAATGAGAGTATTTTAAGAGGGGACTGACTAGCCACTGAGCGAAGCCAGAAAAAATAAAATAATCAAAGTTAAGTCAAAAAATAAGAACGGATTGGCCGAGGGTTTTCAGGTAGGCGGTCATCTCCCAGGATTGGAGACTTGTTCTGATATAGAGTTTGCGAGATTTTGGGAATAGAGATTAGATTTTGAAGAAGATTTGGAGCAGTGCAGGTCGAGAAGTTTCGACTATGTTCGCCTTAACAAGTAAGTCGATCTTAGAGCGTGTGAATACACCCTCACATATATCTCTCTCTCACTCTCTTTAAAAGAATGTATTTTAACTGTGTACGCGTACTTTAGTTTAAAACTATATGTATCCGTTATAATTAATTAATGTTTTAATAAATTAATAGTTTTATTTGTTAATGACTTCGCCTTTTCAATGTGTCTTGTACTCAAATAGTTCCTAAGTCCTGGTTTATTGCAGTTAATTCAGATTTTAATAGTTAATGAACTTTTGGCCTTTTATTTTATCATGACGCTAACCACATTTGTACTAACCACTTGCGACCTTAGTTTCTGTCTTCTAAAATTTAATAATTAGTGAACCTGGGGTTGTATTAATATCATTATTTGTACTAACCACTATCTCCAAATAAGGGAGAAGCAAAGCCCCCCAGCACAGATATAGCGAGTGATTAGAATCTCTTTGAAGAGATATAGTCACTCTCAGCACTATTTTTTCCTTGCAAAAAACCAACTCTTTTTTTTTAAACATTCACCTTATGACAGGAATAAGCTGGAATATTCAGCACAGCAAAGTCCCAAATATGGGTCATTATTTTTAAGCATCTCCTGTGGCGGTCAGGACTTGAGAGGGTGACCGCTCCCGCGACCGGCAATCTGTTTACTGATGCAATAGTACTTTTTAAACTTTAATTACCACTTCATAACCACTTATTTATTTCCAAACAACTTATTTTATTTCTACTATTTTTTAAATTCTGGGCATTTCATTTTAGAGTTAAGTCACTCCACCAAAATTGTTCTACCGGGGATTAAGGCTGCTACGCACGTCCAACAAGAATAAAAGGAGTTTTATTAAGACGAACGGGGGGGGGATCTGCCAGCCATCTTGCAGAATCAGAAATAAGTGTTTTGCTTTCGAAAAAGAAGTTTATGCGCATGCGCAAATAAATTGTCGCTAGCGGTTTGTAGGCTTTTTTAACAGCAACAGAGACAGGCGACAGAATGTCGCATGTCTCTGTTGCTGTCGCCGTTGGTGTGGACCCACCATAAGGGTAAGATCCGAGGACAACACCGACGACCAACCGGTATAGTGGTTAAGGTGTTAGCCTCTACATCGGAAGGTTCCTGGTTCGAATCCGGGTACGGGCATGGATGTTTGTAAGCGTATGGTGTAGAGGCGGCTGGTGCACCTTAAATCTGTCGTGGCCGAAAGTCCTCACGTTGGGTTGGCGTGGAAGTTTGGAGAGTGGGGTGCCAGCTCAGGTGTTGCTTCGTCATCTGACCGTGGTTCAAAATTACGAGGTGTTGTCCTCGGATCATTCCCTCAAGGGACTGATCCCGGACCGTCGTCAATAGCCCGTTGTGTTGCTCTAGTACGACGTTAACTAAAATTACCAAAAATTACCATTACCGAGGACAACACCACGTAATTTGGAACCACGGTCCGATGACGATCAGATGTCGAGGGAACATCTCTCCTAACATTCCACTCCCAAATTTCCACGCCGACCAACCGGTGGTTAAGGTGTTAGCCTCTGGATCGGAAGGTTCAAGGTTCGAATCTGGTTCAGTGCATGGATGTTTGTAAGCGTATGGTGTAGAGGCGACTGGTACACCTTAAATCTGTCGTGGCCGAAAGTACTCACGTTGGGTTGGTGCGGACGTTTGGAGAGTGAGGTGCCAGCTCAGGTGTTGCTACGTCATCTGACCGTGGCTCAAAATTACGAGGTGTTGTCCTATGATCTTTACCTTTGGGGATTGATCCCGGACCTTCGTCAATAACCCGTTGTGTTGCTCTATTACGACGTAATTTAAAATTACCAAATTACCTTGAGATTTGCAAGTCAGTAATTTTCAATCAATCAATCCCAAAGAGTAATTTGAAAAATTTTAATTAGTGTCACACGAGAGCAACACAACGGGCTATTGACGACGGTCCGGGATCAATCCCTTAAGGAAAAGATCCGAGGACAACGGCACGTAGTTTTGAACCTCGATCAGATAACGTGCAATTTGTAAAGTAATGAAATAAAGCTGTAGAATGGTTGTTGAAGAATAACTTTTCACTCGTCTTAGAGGTTTTACTGTATCTTAAAATCATGTATACATTAAAATACCCGTGTTTTTCTAGGACATTGAAGTATTCAGCTTCCTAGGAGGATACGTTGGAATGTGGCTAGGAATTTCATTGGTTGGTGTTTTCGATTTTTGTGAGAGTGTGGCCCTCGTCATTTACTTCTGGATGCGCAAGACATTTGTATCGTAATTCGAAATAAACATTAAGAATTGTAGATGTTATTTATTTTGTATTCGTTTGCAAATGAAGGTAATGGTAATGATAATTTTTGTTTAGAGCATCACAACGGGCTATCGACGACGGCAAATGAATAAACTTACACAAAATCAAATATTTCAAAGCAGCCGCAATAAAAGGATTACCCGACATCTTAAGCAAAAACACATTCCTAATTATTCTACGTGCTAGTCTAAAAGGCTCATCTCCATATTTGATCTTTTTCGAGTGGCTGATCGAAATTTCTACGTAATACAAGACAACTCACACATTGATGTGACAAAACATCCGACATGCGTTCAGTTTCGCTACGCCTCGTATTTCAAACTATTTAGCGTCACAGGAATGATGAACCATGTGCGGCCTGCCTATAGAGGGAATATAAAAGAGTGAGCAATTGTAACCTTTTATGTGCCTAAGATCATGTGACCAAAGCAATTAGTAAAGTAATTCTCAAACTACTTTCGTCTAGAGTGCCTATATAATAAAAGTGGCGACAAGGGACCAAATTTGGCCCAATGCGCATGCGCGGCAGCCATTTTTCTACCAGAATCGTCTTAAAGAAGGATGCTGGGCGAATTAATATATAATTTCAAGAAGAACAAAAAGCATATGATTGTTATAATATGGATACATTCGGTAAAAATGAATCATATGAACGCTCAATTACATGCGTAATTGATGAGATTGATTACACAACGCGCTAACTTAGATTGCGGGAAACACCACGTTGTTCAAAAAAAGCTATTTCCTTAAAAAGTCTTCAAATTTATACTGACAAAGCACTAAAATAATAATAAAAACATTCTAAAACACGAAATGGAACAAGAATAAGCTATGTTTTCTTTTTTATTTAATGTACTTACGTTTTTCTCGAACACACAAAACGTTCCCATGTTAAGTCTGCGGAAGCTAGGAAAAGACCGCCTCGGGCGGTAGAAAAGGTCTCTAAGCCAATCAGAAAGTGGTTTCCGTATGTCGCCACTCTTATTATATAGGCACTCTACTTTCGTCTACCTGGTGGAACCAAGCATTCATCATCTGATTGGTCCAAGGGACGGGAGAAGACGAGCATCCATTGATTCATTTGATTGGTTAGCGCGACATAGACGGGATTTCTCCACTTTTTTCTTCATTCTATAAAAATGAGCTTTCACAGACCTGCATTTCATACGATGTAAAATCGCCTAAAGATGGAAAATCGCCAAATCGGTCAACCAAGTCGATTTTCAAACCGTCACATGATTGCATGGTCACATTTGAAGCTCTTCTCATTAGCAATGCTCAGTCTATTTCCATTTCATTTCAATGGGTCCGCCTAAGAGCGTTTGTAGGGGAACCCGGAGTAGAATGGAACACTTAATATTTAACAAGCTGTAGAAAATAAAATATAAAACCGAATGTGCTGAAAGTGAAGAAACACATGCTTTCAATTCTTGTTTTTTAAATAGAAATATTCATTCCTGAAAAAATATAATATAAAAAAAGATAATAAAAAAAAATTCTAAGAAAATCAAAATGGTCCGTTCTGCTCCAGGGTAGAACGGAAACACAATAATTGGACAGATAAAAGTTATTTTTGGTATTTTAACTTCTCTTCTTTTCACTCCTATAACTATTATCTTTTTGCCTGAAAAACATATTCAAGGAAAATATGGTTAAAAGGTGCACCAGATAAAGTTAAGTCAATTTTTTCTTATTTTCATTTATTGATATATAAAAATGTTCTAACTTTAGTTCAAAAGGAAATTAAATGAAACCAGATAACAGATTTATTTTATTTGAAACGTTCTTACAGATTTAAAATTAGATAGATTAATTAACTGATGGAACCCTAGACCATTCTACCCCGATCCATTCCGCCCCAGGCTTCGAACTCAAGTAAATAACAACCATTTTGTGAATGCCGATTAAATGTAATAGTAAATGGACCTAAATATACACCTAAATCCATATGCACTCATGTTCATAAATTAAGGATAATGCCAGCTCTGGCAAATAAAGGTTGAGAAACAAAACAAACATGTCTTCTTCATAAAGCCTATTTATTAAACAAAAGATAAAGAACAAAAAAGATGGTATATGTATGATATCATACATAAAAACTACGATTTTTGCTCACTGGAGCAATTACAAAAAATATCGACCTTACGAAAACTTAAACATGACATGGTAGGTATGATGGTTAATACATTGAATGTCTCCCAGACGATGAAATACAGACCGTACAACGCCTAGGCATGCTGAGGATCAAATTGTCGAGTTGAACTTGTAGAAGATCACTCCACTCAGCAAGCAATGCTCTCCGAAGTTCCGTTACACATGTAGGGGGTGGTTGACGGGCTACAACTTGTCGACCAAGCATGTCCAACACATGCTCTATCGGATTCAAGTCAGGTGAGAATGCTGGCCATTCCATACGGGTGATATACTCAGATTCAAGGCATTCGTTTACAACGTTTGCACGGTGAGGACGTGCATTGTCATCCATAAACACACCATGACACCCCTAAATAAACGTACATGTTGTTCCAGGCTGATGTCCCGATAAATTTGGCCTCTCATGGTTCCGATTTGAACATGTAGATCTGTTCTAGAGCCCAGTAGAATTCCGCCCCGAACGAGCAATCCTGCACCACTGTAACGTTGTTCAATGATGTTGTCTGGGTGGTAGCGGGTACCTGGCGTTCCCGCGATGCATTAGCAGCAAGTTCTGGAAATTTTTCCACGAGAAAAGGCTGTCAGAAAGGCGAAGTTTAAGGGATGCAAGGCCATCTGCATATCCGACCCCTCTTACCTAATTACCTAACTTGAGCGATAGAACCTTGGGTGGTATTTACGACTGACGCTTTACTTTCATAGTATCGTGTGGCATATCATTTGGCGCGAGAGAGATATCATTGGTCGACTGGGTCGAACTAAAGGAGGAACCCTCTAGGAGGTCAGACGCTGACAGCTCATAAATGGTGATCGATGCCAGCGGTCACTTAAAAGGGGGATAACATCCTCCATGCACAGATCTGAGGGCGGTCTCAACAGATCCGTTTTATTTTCGGATTCTAGAATAAGACGAGAATGGAGAGGTCAAGAGACCGGATGAATGAAGTTGATATTAACGTAACGTTAACCCTCTGCATACGGAGCAGCAGAATAGCGTTTTCTACCTTAGTATTACGGAAAACGGCCGAAAGAAGCAGCAAACTGAAATACGGCTAAACCGGCCTATCCTCCTGGGGACCGTTTTCCCCAAGGAGGAGAGGTAATGCGTTTAGTATCTTTGTCATTACATGTTGCCGTTTCTATTGTAGGTCTGATTATGTCTAGAAGGTATACATACGTCGCGGGTAAACTCTGAGAGGACGGCGGAATCTTTAATATGTATGATAATTTACACTTGTAGATGTCTTCGGCAAAGTTTTTAAGGGGATAGATCATCAACCTCTCACATTCCAAGCACTCGAAGCTCCCCATCGAGAACCCCGACATACAGAACGGAGGCTATTCACGCGCTGCTCTTTCTTTGTGGCACAGAAATGAGGGGATGGAATTCTTAATGGACTTCAGCCGTTTCTTCAGGTGTTTGAGATCTGAAAGATTCCGACCCCCTCCGTAACCAGAGAATGCAAAAATTTCGGCCGTCTCCGTATCCAGAGGGTTAGAGAGTTGCGAACGTATTGAAAATCGCAGTCTGTTATCATCGAAGTTGATTATTACAAATTCTTGAGTTGTTTTAGTGAAAGTCAGTTTTTAAAAAGATTAATGACTCATTACTTTCTACCCTAAAAATGAACTAATTAACATTGGGGCATGTAATATTCACACAATACATAATGCTTTTCTTAAAGGTCTAAAAGAGTTTGGCGAATATATGTCTGAACTAGTTCTTACTATTCACAGATTTTTTAATCAGTGGCCTAAGCGTTGGTCAACATACAGACAAATTCAAGAAGACTTTAAACTTCCCACTCACCATTTCATCAAGCAGGTGGCTAAGCCTAATGCCAGCTGCTGAAAGGTTTCTTGAACATTGGATTGCAGTGCGGAAGTATTTTCTTGACTACATTCCAATAAAGAAGCCAAACATGGTACAAATACCAGGTTACAAAAAAATTGTTCATTTACTTAGAAGAGAAACTATGAAGGCTGAGGTGTTATTTGTCGTATCAAGTGCAAGTATATTTAATCGTGTGAACGAATTTCTTCAGAAAATGGAACCTCTAATACATAACCTTCATTCTAAACTTGAATTGTTGACAAGAACAATTTTGGGTAGGATCTACAAAGAGGAATTTATTCGAGATTTGAAAATGGATAAATTGGAAGATATGTCCTCAGAAACTGTTGCCTTTGGCTGATATTGTGATTGGAGATCAAATTTCTAGAGCGCTACAGAATGTGAAAGAGAAGGAAAGGAATTTCTTTTTTCTAAGGGCTCAGTAGCATTACATTGCCAGTGTTAAATATCTTTTGAAGAAGTCCTACTTCATTTCATCTCTCCTTAAAAGTTTATCCTGTTTTGGTCCTCTTGAGAGTGTTCGTCAAGTACACTGGTGAAATAAATTAAGAGAATTTGCATATTTTATCGAATTTCATGAAAAGAACTGAACTGAATGTAAAACCACTGCTTCTAGACATAAATGCAAATCTTGTACGTCAAATACGTAAGCGTACACGTGTGTGTAGACGGAGCCAGTAGAGAAACAGGCTTTATAAGCGCGCGTAAGTTAAGACGCATTTCGTTCTCTGGCACACCTCGGCGAATTTCTTGGTGTTATTTTGCAGCAATCGGTTAATTTCAAATTGTAAAAGTAAAAATGAGTAACCACCAACGTTTTGATGATGGAATGAGGTGGCGAATTGTGGGGAGGCTAGAAGTAGGCCAATCGCAAGTCCAAATTTTTAGAGAGTTCAATTTAACGCCCAGCATCTTTTTTAACTTATGGAAACAGTTCCAGGATACCGGATCCATCGAGAGAAAGCCTGGGCAAGGTCGTCTAAGAGCCACGACGGCCAGAGAAGATCGCCATTTGTCGATTATAGCGAGGCGTAACAGGAGTGCTACAGCTTCTGAGCTCTCTCGTGACTTGTATGCAGCCACAGGAACCAGTGTATCAAGGGTGACTGTTTCCAAAAGACTTCATGAGAGAGGGTTGTTCGCAAGAAGACCTGCTGTTTGCGACCCGCTCACTTGTACGAACAGTAGAATCCGTTTATCATGGTGCAGAGAGCATAGAGATTGGAGTTTGGATCAATGGGCGACCGTTCTCTTCACTGATGAGTCCCGTTTCAGCGTAAACACCGATTCTCGCCGTACGTTCATATGGAGAGAACCAGGGACCCGCTACCTACCCTCCAATGTCCGCGAAATCGACCATTATGGCGGAGGAGGTTTAATGGTCTGAGCAGGCATCATGTTGGTTGGCCACACACATCTCCATGTCTTTGAAATAGGCAGTGTGACTGGTGTGAGGTATAGGGATGAGCCCTATGTTCGCCTTTTCAGGGGTGCAGTTGGCCCCGAGTTCATTTTAATGGACGATAACGCGAGGCCACATAGAGCTCTTCTGATCGACGAATTTCTAGAGAGTGAGGATATTCGCCGGATGGATTGGCCAGCCAGATCTCCAGACCGTAACCCTATAGAGCATGTATGGGACGCTCTGGCGGAGGGCAATTGCAACTCGCAACCCCCCTCCGAGAACCATCCAGGGAATGACAACAGCGGTTCTGAACGCGTGGGACCAATTGCCACAGGAAATGACAAACTGCCTTATTTCAAGTATGAAATCACGCTGCGAGACCTGTATATCTGTAAGAGGGGACCATACCCCCTATTAACCCATTTTTTTTGTTTATTCTGCAATCGCTGTTTCATACCTTCCGACTCCAACGAGTGTCACGCACGATGATGCGTGTGTATTACAATTATTGAATGGTTATTTGTTTTGTATTGAATCAATGTATGTACATATCAAATTTCATTAAAATCGGTATTACAATTATTGAATGGTTATTTGTTTTGTATTGAATCAATGTATGTACATATCAAATTTCATTAAAATCGGTACAGTAGTTCTAGAGATTCTCTTAATTTCCTACACCAGTGTATTAGAAGTTGCAAGAGCAATGCCATGGGAGGTCCCAACAGACAAACTACTGGATGAGTGGAAATTACTCCAAAGAATATTTGAGGAAGAAGGATCTAGAATGATGCCTATTGATGTTTACTGGAACCAATTCTTCAGACTGAGAGACATTAGTGGTGTAGATCCTAAGTACCCAGTTGTGTCAAAGCTAGTGAAGGTTGCTCTGTCACTTTCTCATGGTAGTGCTGACATTGAACCTGGCTTTTCAGCCTCAGGAAGAGCTATGACAGGAGACAGCATCAATGTCAGAACGCACACTCAATGCATTGATAATGATTAAAAGTAATTTGGTAAATTTTGACAATCAACCTTATTTGGTGCCGATCACATCAAATCTAATGCATATGGGAAGGGTTGCATATAAAGCCTACAATGCCTATTTATAAGATATAAAATGTAAGGCACAAGAAAAATGAGAGAAGGACAGAAAAGAAAATGATAGACTGGGAGCAGAGAAAAAAAATTTAAAGCAGCTGTCAAAGAAAAGTGAAAGAAGAACGAAAACGTAAAATTATGCGTAAAGAAGAGGATGAGGCGTTGGACAGTGCTTCAAAATTTTTAAAGGAAACCAATGATAAGCTCAAAAAGGCAATAAAAAAAATAAAGATTTTAAGGAAGCAGCACTTGCTCAGGCAATGATTGAAGGAGCGGCAAAAGTCTCAGATGGTGCTGGTCAGCAAAGACAGACTTTAAAAAATGCGCATTCTTCTTTTGAGAAGAAAAAAACAAAATTAATTTCAGACTTTTTCAACAAAAAAAATGAGACAATTTTTCAAAGAAAAGGAAGAAATTCTTCAAGGTGTGTCAAAAATGAACGAATTAAAAAATCATAATTACGATTTTTTTATTTTTATGTTAATGTTTTAAAATGATGTACTTTTTAAATGAAGAAAATAAAAATATCCTTACAAAGAAAGAAAAGGAAAAGACAGGGGTGGCTGGGGAGGATCTTTTTTTTTCTATCTTTATATTTGAATATATTTAGCATTATTGATATTTGTCACTTTATTTTGCTTGATTAGTCACTTTTTTCAGCTCGATTAGTCACTTTTTTAAGACTTTGAAACCTATTAGGAGCCCTGCATTTGTTCCCTTTTGTAAAAACATGTCTCAATTAAATCTATTTAGCTGCACAACTTTATCATCTCTTAGAATACCGTCAAGAGGTCTTCCCGGGGGAGTTGGTCAAGAATCAACGAAAAAAATCGAGATTAAAAAAAAATACGACGTTAATTTAGTTTCAAAAAGTTTATCTCAGAAGACCATTACATATTCATGAATTGTTTCTCCCTTTAAAAGTTTGTTGAAGCATTAAACTTAAAAGAAACTCGAAAAGACCCCAAAATATATTTTATAGATACACATAAAACTAACCCTAGTTTAGAAGACACTGTAAAATTATCCCAGAAACCGCTAACTCAATCGCAATAAATCTGCAGAAAATGAAAATATTTCGTATTATACCAGCTTATATTTCTGCTTTAGTTCTAAACAAAAATTATGGGTTGGGACTTTTGCAATAGCTTAAAGTTTTAGGTGTAATTTAAACTTTATAAGCACAGCAGATTAAAAAAAAAAGCTACTGCATCTAGATATAATCAAACCGGAATGAAAAAACAATGAAATGTAACCCTTCTTTGCATGATTTTTTCTTTATTGGTGAAATAAATCAAGGTGTTATAATTCATGTTCAAAATTAAAGGTAAAATGGTTAAAAATATCTTAGTATATATTTATTGTATAAATTTAGCAAAAAACAATATGATGGTATCATGTGGTATTTTTTAAATTAAACGCAAACTTTTTCAGAAATTGCTCTAAAAATAACAGATACACATGTTACAAACCTTTCTTCCACTCATTTCCACTTTTTTAGCAATAGAAACTCAAATGTAATAAAACAAAATTAAAAACGAAATCATACGTTTATTGCAACTACAACAAACAGCATCGGAATGACAACTTCAAGCTCGTTTTACTGATAGTGACACTTGCTTATTTTTGACAGCTATGCTTTTTTTTTATGCACAATGGACATTAAAAAGGTATCCAGAACGATCAACTTAAGGTGAACTTATTCTTTTATATAATTTTTGGGCATTCAATGTTAGGATGGAAATTTCCACCATTATGTAAAGAAGGGTTAAAAGTCACATTTGTACTCACCATAAAAACTTGTTAAAAATTCAACCTTCAGAAAAGAAGACAAAAAACTGTTTTTGTGTCGTCCAAATGTGATGGTCAAACTGAGAATGGGAAGAAAATATTCCAAAAGAAAGGAGAATAGTTTTCTAAGAAATCTGTGCCGACCAACCGGTATAGTGGTTAAGGCGTTAGCCTCTTGATCGGAAGGTTCCTGGTTCGAATCCGGGTACGGGCATGGATGTTTGTAAGCGTATGGTGTAGAGGCGGCTGGTGCACCTTAAATCTGTCGTGGCTGAAAGTCCTCACGTTGGGTTGGCGTGGAAGTTTGGAGAGTGGGGTGCCAGCTCAGGTGTTGCTTCGTCATCTGACCGTGGTTCAAAATTACGAGGTGTTGTCCTCGGATCTTTCCCTCAAGGGACTGATCCCGGACCGTCGTCAATAGCCCGTTGTGTTGCTCTAGTACGACGTTAACTAAAATTACCATTACTATCTAAGAAATCCGTTGCCCCAGCCTCATCCAATTAGAAGTTTCCTGTTCATACCGGTTGGAGAAAAGATGTCTCCCTTCTACTCAGCTTCATGTCAAGACTTGACCATTTTTTACTCTCGCTTTAAATCAGTCATCTTTGTATCAGCTGTACAGCACTAATTAGACTCGTATGATTCCGCCCTAGTATTTATCCAGACATCCTCATTGGTTCGCCATTGTTACACTCATCATCGTTTACAAGCAATGTTGAACTCAATTTTTGTTCAGTGATAGACAATCTTCAGAAGGAGATAGAATACCTTCGGCCCAAGTTCTCCAAGCACCCATTATTTTCTACTGAAAACGGTTTCTTTTCGATTTCCTTATACGTTAGACTTATGGGAATAAGATAGGAGACATCATATCTAAGGAGTGAGGACAATCTAAGTCAATTCCGGAGTAATAAAATTTTACCTTTATCTGTAACACAGCACTAGAACAAGCAGCAGACGTGATGGTAGTCCCATTGTTTAAAGAACACACTGCCCAAACATAGAGTGCCTTTATAATAAGAGTGGCGACAATGGACCAAATTTGGCCCAATGTGCATGCGCGGCAGCCATTTTTCTACCAGAATCGTCTAAAAGAAGGTTGCTGGTCGAATTAATATATCATTTCAGGGAGAACAAAAAGCATATGATTGTTATAATATGGATACAATCGGTATAAATGAATAATTTTAACGCTCAATTACATGCGTCATTGATGAGATGGATTGCGGGAAACACCATGTTGTTCACAAAAAGCTATTTTCTTTAAAAGTCTTCAAATTTATTCTGACAAAACACTAAAATAATAATAAATAAACATTCTAGAACACGAAATGGAACATGAAAAAGCTATATTTTCTTTTTTTATTTAATGTACACACGTTTTTCTTGAATACACAAAAAGTTCCCATGTTAAATCTACGGGAGCTAGGAAAAGACCGCCTTGGGCGGTAGAAAAGGTCTCTAAGCCAATCAGAAAGTGTTTCCCGTATGTCGCCACTCTTATTATATAGGCACTCTAACCAAACACTTGTGAAATAGCATCTTTTTTTTTTTAATAGAATCAATTCTTCAAAATACTAACAAAAAATTAGTCTTCCCTTAAAACTTATTTTAGCAGCAGATTTAGTTGCCCTTAAAGGCAACCTTAACACAGGACCATCCTTAAGACAAAACAATTTAAAGACCATCCTTAACACGGGGTCTTCAAAAATTACTGAATAGAGAGTGTAAGTAAATAGAAGTGTTTGGTTTAGTTTGGTGTTTGGTTTAAAGTTCAAAATTTTAAATGAAAAGTACTACACTGTCAGCTTAGTACAGAAACTGATTAACTGACAAAGAATATTTTACTGAACAGTTGTTTAAAGACTAACTATTAGTTTTAAGGCAAAAAATAATGCTATACCTCTGTTCAAAACATAATCCAACAATAAAATGTATCCTGAAAATAAGCATTTAATGTCTTCGAAAAATATCAGTTAGTGAAGTTTCTGCTCTAAGCTGATATGTTCTGTTAAACAGATGTCTCAGATAATCGGAATATTTACGGTTACCAAACATTGTTGATACCATTGGAGAACAATAGGTCAGTCCTAAAACTATTTCCCCCAATGAAGTAAAAGGCATGATGGTCGGTTGGTATAAGTTTAATGGTGAAAAGTGCAAAAGGCATGAATTCATGACTGAAACAAGTAACTGTGCCATTGGATAAAAAATGAGGGACTGTTTTAAATTAGCGTTTATTATGTTCCTTATATTTTTTTTGAAATATGGTGAATTTTCAAAAAAAGTCACTGAAACTTTCAGAATAAAAGCTTTTAAGATAAAAATATACCACAAAATTTGCCTATTTTGAAAATTAAAAAAAAAAAAAATGTATTCTCAGTTCTATGGCATTCCTGTATAAGCCATATAAGAGAACCAGTTATGTTTCGAATTACCTACAACTTTATTTCAACTTCGATCTTCAACAAATATTTAATTGTTTATTTATAAACATTGGAAAACTTTTTATGTATTAGCAGTAATGAATTATATTATTAAAATTGTAATGAAATTCGCTGGAATCCATAAACCGTGTTACATCAAATTTTAATGTCAACCATCTTCATCCCTTTCCAGAAAAGTTAGAGTGTGTGCATGACCTAAAAATGAACATTCCAGCATGGTTTTTCAAAAAGTACTTTAAACTCTTTTCATACCTGTAACTTTTCAAAATATCTAGTTAAAATATTAGTAAGTAAACATAACAGGGATGTGAGAATCATTCAAAATCAAATATTAATAAATGCTTGAGAAGCCAATTTTATTGGCATATATACTATATGGCCTAAAACTGTACAATGGCATATGCAGTAGGTTAACATCATAAAAAAATAAACTGTGCAAGCATGCTACAGAGCAGTCTTATGGAAATTGTACTACAACACATTGTCATAAATAATTCATAGTCTATAAGACATCTTCTTAAGATATTTTACACAGCTGAA
The DNA here is from genome assembly GCA_947359465.1 of Metellina segmentata. Taxonomy (NCBI): domain Eukaryota; kingdom Metazoa; phylum Arthropoda; class Arachnida; order Araneae; family Tetragnathidae; genus Metellina; species Metellina segmentata. The sequence goes on from OX375881.1 coordinate 55,613,980, forward strand.
TAAAAGTATAGGTAAGTAAAAAGTTTTAAGATAAATTCTAAAATATCTTTATAAAAACTTACAATAGCCTTAAATGTTGAGATATGATGAATTAAAATACTAAGCAGATTTTTCTGTAATGCTAAATACAAAATGCATACTTAGACTTTTAATGAAAAAATTTGTTTGATCCAGTTTTCAATGCTTTATTATACAATGAACAGTATATTTTTAGGAATGGATATTATAAAAAATGATTGAAAATGGTCGTTCAGAGAAACCTTAAATAAATATTTGTTATGGGGATACAAAAATACGTTTTCATCATTAAAAAAAAAGATTTTTGCTTGAGCAGTGATTATAATTCAGCTTATAAGAAAATGACCAGCATTTACTGAATGCAACCAGTTATATCAGAATTTAATTTTTTAACAAAAAAAAGTGAAATTATGCCAAACAGAATAACTAAAAGTAAACATAAGAATGCATTTTGAATACATAAAACTAACTAGAAAAATTCCTAAATAATAAATTTCATTCTTATTTTAGAAAAAAGATGTGATTTAAAAGTTAGGATAAGTTGTAAATTTTTGAGATCTTATAATATCGATGGTGTTTCAGCTAAAGATCATAAGCCATTAATGAATCTTACTTTTCTGCTTTTACAAAGCTATATTTTTCTTTTAAAAATGTATTTTTTTAAAAACTGAAAAACAAATAAATGATATCAATCAAACAGAGGGGATATAAAACTACAGTTAAATCCAGTGAACAAATTTAAATACACAAAAAGTTATTTCAGTTCTGTAAAATTTCGCAGACTTACGTTATGACCTCTGCCAAAACATCGATATCCCAAAAAAGTAATCCCTAAAACGTCATTTTATAATTAAAATAAAGATAACTTTTTCATAAAAAATAAATAAAAATATCACAAAGTTTCAAAGAAATATAATTTTAACTATAATATTCATAAAACCTTTCACACAGGTAATATTTACGATATTTAAGTACTATTCGCGTATTTGTATTTCAACATTCACAACAAGGTATACTCTATAGGACATTATGTCAACAAAAACTATCCCAACAGTTTTTAAAAGCAACATTAACACATTGAAATGCAAAATAGCTTTGCTTAGAACCCTGCCGGGCAGATTAAGTACTAGAGAATATGGACTTATTCAGCTGTGTTTTAAAAGGGCATAATTAAACACATAAGGAATTTGTCAATAAGCGGTCTCATTCCATTGTTAGGCATGCTGTTATGCAATAAATCAATTGTCTGAGGTAAAAATATATCTCCATTTATCTAATGGATGCGTACATTTACATATGCTTATACAACTACTGCCAGCAGTAGACTGAATACTCAAATATGATAAATTGTACATATTTTTTTGATTAAATATACTGTGTTTTGAATGGAAATTTCAACATGCAAAATGATTGGTTAGTAAAATCGAATATATCACAGATGTATGCAAATTGCATAAAAATTTGTGCACTTTATAGGGAAGATATATAAGTAATTTGAAACAATCATGAATGTTATGGACATAAAAAGCATATACACATGATATGCTGTTGCAGTCAAAAAGCCAGATTAGTTTCACATTATTCCAATGAAGCATGCAAATGAAGTCGTTATGACACATATCTGGGAAGCTGGCAACTAGGCAGTAACATGCTGAAAGTAAAAATACAAATATATTAAACAAGGCATTAAAATAGAAAATCTTAACAAGAATGCACATATCCAAACTGGGGGAAAAAATGTGAAGTGTTTGTAAACAAGAGAAATAAAGTAATCCAAGTGTTTGTAAACAAGAGAAATAAAGTAATCTAGAAAAGAGTATAACTGAATTTATTTAACATAACTGAAAAGCAATAGATAAAACTTTGTTCAGTTTATAAATAAGCATACTCATAAGGGATGAAATTTATTCATACAATTGACATTTTTGAATGAAACCATACTAATCAACAGAACTTCAGGTCCGGGTGTATAAAATTGGATAATCTTTAGGCTCTTTCGTAGGGGAAAGAAATAGGAATGTGAGCGATACTTTGTACGTGTACTATTTCTTCAATAGTACACTATACATTATTCATTTTACTGAATGTATGTTCACGACATACATTACGCAAGTAAAACAATCCAATTACTGAATAGTAATTTGATAGTAAAATTACTTAAAAGAAAACAATATATGAACAAATAAAAAATCTGAAAGCAAAACAAAGTAAACCAGCTCATACGCTTAAAAGCGGATGAAATTCTTTCGCATTAAGTTTAGCCCTCTTCATGTGAAGTCGACATTAGGAGGTTTTCACACACACAGTCAAAAATGGAGTCTGTGCCACCACTGACTCATTCTGTTGGTGTCTTTCACAAAAGCTGCATTGGAACTGCCAGTGAATAGTGTGTTTTTGACTGTGATGAAAGAAAGATGTTCGCTGCTGTCCACAGATGTTATATCCTTAGGCTATTGTAACTTAGGAGGAAGTACCAACGAGGCAAGGAAAAAAAAACCAAAATTGGGTACATTATGTTTCCATTGAGATATTCGGAAGGCAATTTTTACATGCAATTCGAAAACTTGGAAAGGATAAGTGTGAATATCCTAACAAATTTCGTACGAGAACAAAAACATTTGATTTTCTGGTAGAATGATTAAAAATAGTTTTAATCAACAGATACCATAATGAGAACATGTATTCCTCCAAACGAAATGGTCACAATAGCAATAAAGGAAGCAAATAGTTGTTCAGCACTATACAAAAATTTGTGAAATTAAAACAAGAAATGCATTGACGTAAAAGTTAAACAAACAGGTAACAGGAAATGACAGATACAGGGTAAGCAATGAGGCTATTAGGTAAGCTAATGAGGACATTGTGTCATCTGGTTTGTCTTGTTCAATGTTGGCTGCACTTGGTGTCTGAGGCAGCACCAGGCTACATGTGAAACTTTCAATTTTATTTCACTGCCTTCAGGGACTCCAGTTTTGGCAGTGTGTGTGTGAAAAAAGCCTTATTCCACAGAGTAACTAGTACTTGTAGTTTTTTCTATATGGGTCCTTAACAATTAAGTTTCGTAACCAATCTAGGTTCCTACAATTCTATCAAACCAATAGATGTGGTTATTAATAATTCAATGTACTACACAAACAATAGTACTCATCTAGGAAATGTAGCAAATTTCTCAGGCTTAGTGAATCGATGAACGTGCACTTTTAGTGTACATTCAAAGCATTTTGTCATCTTAGTAGTATATCTTTTGTCATCTTAGTAGTAAACATATAAATTTGCTCATATTTTCTCCAAAATAATATTTAAAAACTTGAATATAATCTCTATAAGTTTCAAGCCCCATGCATACAATCACAAAAACTCCCTTTACCTATAATTTGTACTTAAAATTTTACTGTGGAAAGTATTGAAGGGCACATGGTCTAATGGCCTGGTGACCATGACTGGTATTTATCAACAGCATTAGATTATTTTGCAATTTTACAGTGACATTTATAAACTTGTATTTTATACTTAATATGAAATTAAGATTATTAGTTTGGAAATTTTAATTCTATCACTAAAAATAAGAGAAAAATTTGGGGTCCACACAAATAGGGTCCATTCTACCAAAGCATACACCCCACAATAGTTGATTTCATTTTGCTTGTATCATATCTTATATGGCCTTCAAATTCAGAAGTTAATCCTCCAAATCTTAAAACTTTACTCATTCATTCCAATTTACCAGATAAAGTTATCAATACTTTTATTTGTAACTCGTAATAAAATAATTTTGGTTAATCTGATATCACTTATTCAATGCATCTGTATTAAAGTATCAGCATACTTGTTTGAGACATTTTAAAGGCATGAAAGAATTCTGCTTTAAACAGCTTCATAATCATCAATAAAGATAATATATAATAACCAGTTAAGAGTATGCAATGAAAAATAATGAAAATAAACACATTTCATGTTTATAGTTTTGATTAAAAAATCGGGTGATATGTATTTGAAATAATTAACATTTATAATTTTAAGAAAACTTAAAAATAAAATTTTTTAAATAAAAAACAGCAGGTTTGAAAAGGTTCTCATTTTTATTCAGATTCTTCTTCACTCTCTTCTCCAACTGATTCTTCAGACTTTTTATCAGCAGCTGATGGCTCAACACTTTCCACTACAGCTTCTGGATTATTTTCAGTATCTTTAACATCATCAGAATTCATTTCTGAATTAGTTAATTCAATGTCCTTTTCATTTGAAACATTATTGCTATCATTAATTTCATTCAAACTATCTTGCTCCATAGAATCTGAGACTTCCTAAAACCAGGATGCAATTGTCAAACATTTTATTCAAATGCGTTTCATTTCGGTAATTAATTATTTCAAAAACTATAAATAAAAACAAAATGAAATAATATGGCTTTTGACATTTAACACTATAAGAATAGCAAAATGCTAGTAAGATATTCTCATATTAATTTTAGAGGTTGACTTTTTGTCTCTTGGTTTGGGTTTAACCTGCATAACAATGGATAAGCTGTGGCAAACATAAGTTGAAATAAATTTCAAACACACATTAAAAATATAAAATAAAGAGCCCAACTAGTTTTAAAAGATGGATCAATATATACAAGCACACAACATAAAACAAAATAAGACTAATCAAAATTATAAAGGTAGAAAATATATAAAACATTTCATTATCACAAAAGGTATAAAATAGTTAAAATATGATGATGTAACAGTTGATATTTTGTAGTTTAAGAGACATTAAAAAGTCTAAGATAAAAGATTAAATGTTCAAAAACAGCAAAGTCACAATTGAAAAAAATAAATTATGAAGAAATGACGGACTGGTCTACTTAGGAATTTTTCTGAGGCTGGTGTCTATGAGGCCTGTAGGTCTTTCAAGTAATGTGGCTTTAGAATTTATTTCAAGCAGTAATTTAAATGCTTTTCAATTAGAAAACAATAAAATACTAATGAATGAACTGAATCTATAATCATAACCAACAATACCAAAGATTCTGCTTTTCTATTGGTAGTAATGAGGATAGACTCACTAAATTAAATAGTGAAGGATTCAAAAAGCATGTGCAGGAAAAGGAAAACACAAAGGTAATAAGAGAAAGCAAGTATTGGCCCCTATATTTGAAATTACTAGGCCGATCATCCAGGACAGACCAGTTATGTTATGAAGACTAAGAAATCTTGATACCTCAAAACAATTTAATTAAGATGTGTATCCCTATTTTAATTGAATATGAATAACTATTTGATATAGTTAAAGGATGACGCATTATGAAGAATGCAGTATGAAGCCTGTGTAACATAAAAAGCGAAGAAGGTGGAGGTCCACACAATAAATCTGATGATTGTGACAGTGTTCAAAAATTTGATGGTAATAGCTCTTAAAATGAGAACAAGCTAAAATACGACATATGGCGGGGGTAGAAAATGCTGTTATAATGGAGCGTTTTAAATAAAAGCATATCCAATGCGATGATGATTAAGTGAAACGTAGAAATGTTAATGAGCGAGACAGTCGAATGAATGTTATGGAACTCATTGCTCAGCTCACTCCAGTCTTCAGGCCATCTGTTCAATACAATATAATGATCATTGTATAGAACGTGTTTATTACGAAGAGTCGCAGCCTTTTCTGCTTTATTGTCAGTCAGTTCATCTCTTAAAATTCCAACATGACTTGGTATTCAACAAGTGATACCAAAGTCATGCTGGATGAGCATGTTTTGAATTTTAAGAACATATTGAGCTAAAGGATGTCTTGAGAAATCTGAAATCAGGGATTCCAAGACACTTTTGTAGTCAGTGTACAAAATAAAATTACCAGCCTTAGAACTGGGAACATAATATTTTAAAGCTTTAAAAATAGCTCTATAATAAGGGTTGATAGAAAACTTTGACAACATTGTAAAGTTAATATGTTTTACCCCACCCAAAATGACAACACAATTAAGAATAATTCATGGAAACAGAGACATAAATAGGACCTGTAAGAGATGGAGCAATGTCAAAAAAATACATACGGAAAAGTTATTTAGTAATGATAGCTATTGAAATATCAAATGTGACTTACAAGATGAACTTATTGAATTGTTAGTAGGTCTTGAAGCTTTTTAACTTTAAATTGCTTTTGGAAGAACATCAATGTTGCAGAAAAAATATCTTATACGTTTTGAAGTGGTACTCCCCTTATTGCTAGCATTTCCAAGTTCGTACATGGTTTCAGCCATATTAACTTCATTTAAACAAAACAAAGAAATAAGCAAGATATAGAATTCCACGACAGTTTAAGGCAGAAACAAACTAATTTGGAATCCAGCATTGCTAATCTTGTCAAATCACAAAGCACACCCTTCATATTCATGTTAATAAATTGTATTAAGTAAGTTAATAAAGATTTTATTTTCATATATATGAGGCTATCAAAGCAGAAGTGGCGTAGACCACAAAATCCTGAAAATTTCATTATCTTTTTTTACGACCTTTTACTTTTTGTGAAATGCGCAGGTTCAAGTTTTCTAAAATTACAAAATAACTTACTGATCATTGATACATAAATTTTCAGAATCTCAAATCACATATATAAAAAATGGGAGCAAGAAAAAATTATATTTTTCTCCATTGAGCATGTTAGTGGGTTAGTCCATTCTTGCTCTGAAAGTCTCATATTAGGAAGACTATATCACTATTATTTTTTATTAAATTCAATTACGTTTATTTATTCCTCCTAACAAATATGTAATGTCACACACATGGACACCCCTTTCATTGTAATATTATAATCACATAATAGTAAAATAGAGAGGATCGATAAAAAGTCAAGAAACCCTTGAAGGGGTCAAAGGTAAAAAAAGTTTGGCAACCACTGATGTGCAGGAAGGGCGATTCCTAGACAGACAATCAAGAAAACTGTCCAGGAGTGAATTTCACAGTGGGTAATCTGGATAACTTGGATGGGGTAGTAAAATTGTAGCAATAACAAAACATGTAAGAAAGCCAAAAATGGTTCATGCCACACAATATACAGGGTTATGTAGCATTAGTCTATAATTTAAAATGGTTCAAAATAGTCAACAAAAAGTTAATTTAATGCAAGATATGACCAAAATTAAAAAATTTAGGAGCCAGATAAAGTTTTTAGGAGCCAGGACCCGTGAAATACATGTCATACTAATATTTTTCGAACGCTGAACTCATTACTCACAGCAAATAATATGCTACTTATAGTGCAACTGAGGCAATAAAAAATAAATTTTTTTTTTCTACATTAGACATTTTACTCCATTTTTAACCTTTTATGGCCTAAAAAATCAATTTTTTTCCCATGAAAAACAAGCGTTTTCTACAGAAACAGAAAATCTAGGCACCAAGCCCCATGGCGACCGGGATTTGTTGTGCCCAGATTTAATGCAATCAATTCAAATTGCTCAATGATATAAGTTTATCGTTCTAATCATTGATATCTTCAGAACTATGCTGGGGCTCATTAAGGGCAAGAGTTTAAATAAAAAAGCACTATTCTTTTGGAGTTCAGGAAAAATGATTTTATATGCAACATTATGCATACCTTCAATCAATAATTCACACACACACACACACAAAAAAAAAATATGCTAACGCAAAAACTAAAACAAATGTAGGCAACTATGTTCATGCATTTATTAAATTACTTAGGATTGTAGAGTTTTAGGGCACAAGAGGCATACTTAGCCAAGCTGTGCTAAACATGAAATAAGTCGAGCATAAAAGCTAAACATATCAAGGTATCAAGGACAAAGCGGACCAAAGATTCTAGCTTGAACGTACAAAAAAACAACTCAATCTTGTATGATTAAGAAATTTTTTGCAAAGAGAGCACTTTTGACTCAAAAGGAAAAAGAGCAGAGGCTTAAACCCCAGCAGCCCTTCCCCTTAGCACAACTCTAGAAACATTACTACCATTTGTTTATTTAAGCTTCTTACCAAATTAAATTTTTAACTTTATAATAAATCAGGTGCTGTTCACATCGACTAACTCATGAGAGCACATGGGTAAAACCTTTCAAAAGTACTATGTTGGGTTCTTATTGACCAAGTTTTGAAAACATAAATTTTTATCGAACCAAAAAATGCTGTTTTTTACGACTTTGGAAGCGAATCCCTGACCTTGGTATTTGAATACAGGTCAAATAAAATAAGCAGTGTTCTAGTAGAAACTGGGCTTTTAAAATGTTTTAAAGGATTTTCAAGAAATGACAAGGCTTTTTAAGGGCTCTTTTTAGCTAAAATGAAAAATCAGGTCTTTTTGAGGCCTGTGGGAACCTAGGGATGGTAGGGAAGTTATATATGACCTCAAGATGTGGCTCTTAAAAATGTTAACCCTACTTGGAGATGAAAACAAGCTTTTCCCATGAAAAATGCTGATAACACTGTAAAAGTTACATATTGAAGAAAACCATACATTATTTAGGACCTTAATGGAGACCTTCAAGGGTAGGCAGCTCACATTTGTAGGTTACAAGTAAGAAACCAAGAACTCAAGTTCACTTGATTAAAAGCCTGTTCAATGCTTTTAGTTATACCTTTATAAACAGTTACTATAACTTTTCAGCATGTTTTCTCAGGAATGTTTAAAATTTTAATTACTTCAAGACAAAACAATTTGGCTACTTAACTTATGAAGCTTTAAAGCAGGGGTGGCCAACCTGTGGCGCATTAGATGATTACAAGTGGCGCATTGCATTCTTACGCGTACTTTTTTTTTGTAGCGCCTCAACTGAGAGAATCCGTCTTCTGTTATAGCTTGTAATATAGAAATAAAAGTGCACTCTAAAGTTCAACAAGACATTTAATAATTATAAATAGACATCGCAACAGACAAGCATAAGAACGATATGATGATCGTAAAGTAGTAATCTCAGTAGATTTTGGAAATTCAAAAACTCGTATTTATAATTCCTTAGAACAGGGAAATGAACCACCTGGCTATTTGATTTGGCATTTTTTGTTGATGCTACTGGACATCTCGATGATCTAAATTCGAAACTATAACGAAATAATAAATTATTTCCTAGCTTAGTAAATACCATCAATTTATTTAAAATGAAATTAAAACTCTTTTCATTTCTCAGTTATAAAATCAGGATTTGAGTCAATTTTCACACTTAAAAGAGCAGAATGAAAGTGCTGCGGATAATAACACTTTGACCAAATATATTGAAAAAGTAAAGTTAAGTAATTTGAAAGTCGTTTTCATGATTTGGCTGAAGAAGAACTGCAGGCTCGCATTTATAAACCCATTTTCACTTAGTGAACAAAATGTAATGAAGATGCCTAGTAACATACAATTGGAACTTATTGATTTTAAAACAAATTCATTATTGAAAAGGAAATTTGATGAGATTTTTACAGATCAAAATGCCTCTGACATGATTAATTTCTAGCATTCATTACCCTGTGAATATTTCCAAGAACTAAAAAAATTTGCAAAAAAATATATATGTCGTTTCGGAACGACATATTGATCTGAACAAACATTTTCATCCATGAAAATTATCAAAGTAAAACGAGGTCGCGAATGACTGATTCAAATTTGAAGAATTCTCTGCTGCTTTCTGTAACAAATTTAACACCAAACATTGAAAAATTAGCGAAATCCAAACAGGCTCAAAAGTCTCACTAATGGTAAGTAATGTTTATATGCTGCAATAGATAGTTTTGTATACAATAATTAAATCATTTAAAATGTTAATTATGCCTTCAACATACTTTTATCTAAAAGGTTATTAAGGATATGCCAGGAGATCAATGAAAGTAAGAAGGTAGAAAAGATGCTTGAGTTGTATGGCACATTTGAACTCGTATGTGAAAACATTTGACGCATTGTATGTAAAAGGTTGGCCACTCCTGCTTTAAAGTGTGAATTTCCATAGCCCATGGTTTCTCATATTCAAAAGACAACTGGTGTTTAGCAAAAAATACATGATGAATAAAACATAAAAATCCTAAATTTTGTATAAAAATTGATTTAGCAAATGAACTTAAAATAATACTTGAAAATATTAGCTCACCTTATCATTGTGGTGGTTACCTATGCCATTTTGTGTAATTGAATCTCCAGGTGGTTCTGCATTACTGATGGTCTCAGCTTTTAATGGCCCCTCCTCCAACTTTAAGAACTTCATAATTTCATCATCGTCGTTTGCCATCTCAAAATCTGAATAATCCTATTGTTAAAAAAATGAAGATGTTTTGATAAAGTTTAATGTTTTCCAACAAAATTTTACTTGACAATGATAAAAATGTTACTCAAAAGTAATGTTAACAGAATACATGCTATCTCTACTATTATAAAAGGAAGTGTTTGTCTGTTTGTTATGAGCATACTCCTGACAAATCTATGGCACTTACGGTAAATGGGATTCAGCACACTGGTAGAACATTTTAAAATTAATTTAATGACACATTTAATTATTGTTTTCCTTAGAATGGCAACATCATAAAAGATTGGATTCTAAATTTATTTTTTCCGTGTTTCCGTTTGAACGCTTTCAGTCAAAGAACAAAACAAATAATGACAAATATATCTGCTTTTGATTTAGCTTAAATTATACAAATATTTAAAAATTAGTCTTTAGTCTAATTCAGTCCATTTTAACTGTTGAATCACACAATGATTAATTGGGAAAACTTGAGGCAAATTATAGAAGAGCACAATTAAACAATAGCTTTTCAAAAGTAAATGAATGAAAAATTCAATGTTTTATTAGCATACATACTCCACAATAGTCACTTCCATTGAATATTTGTGGTGGAAGTTGTGTTTTCTTGTCATGCTTTTTAGCTCCTTCCTGCATAATATTTAAATCTTCATCTCGACCTGGTTCAGTAACATCAACAACTTGTAACTCTATAGGTAAACTTTGCAATATGAATAACACCCGCTGCTGTTGCTTTCGCACCTGAAAAAACATACATTTTCATGTATTCTGAAGTAATTGCAAAAACTCAAATTTGCCTTCATTTAACATGAATGTAACACAATTAAAATGTTTTAAGGACGAATGAAGTAGAAAAATCAGGAATCAGTCCTGAAGAAAAATGAAATTGATATTTTTTAGCAAACTAGATTAATATTTAAAAATAAACTTAGTGCATAAGATTTGTTTTTCAATAAAAAACTCTGACACTTTCATTTCGTTGAAGTAGTAGTTTTCGAAGAATCTATAAATAAAAAAAAAAGAAGAGGTTTTTTAGACAATTAAATGAGTAACTGGGCTTTAGAATCTCATGCCTACAAGCACATAGGAAGGCAAGACAAACAAGACATTCAAAAAGTTTCTTTTCGATGATGACATCTTATATTTTCCTTTGAATGTGGCGATTTAGAAACAGCATCACACAACTGTTATCAGCATGTAATGAAATGTACAAACGTTTCTTCAATTTTACAGGGCGGCATTGATTATGTTTACAGATAATTTGAACCACTCCTTGCAAGATACTGAATTTCGGAAAGGGTGAAACTTATAGGCAAAATTATTCAAATGACAGCATCCATTAAGAAAAGCAATATTAGATTAAGAAACTCAATCCAAGGTAGGGCTGGTAAATTTGGAAAGTATCTAACTTTTAGTACCACGAATCAAATACGAGTACAGATATTTTATTTTCAGAACAATTTACTCACTTCTTGGCTACCGCAGATTCCTGAAATGTACACTTTGATCGTCATATTTTAAAATATTTTCAACGTAGTTTTAATTTAACTACCCACGATCGCTCTGCATCAAAATCCAGGTTCTCAGCTTTCACTTCGTAAGCAAAGCAGACAGCTAAAGAAAGTAGGACGCAAAAACCAAAACAGAAACAAATTAAAAAATATATATTATTTTTGTTTATCTTTTTGTCATCTTTAAAAAAATTTGTAATGTAGATAATGTTGTGAAAATAATGAAATTGTTGAGGTCGAAAGGATTTTTCTCTTTAATAAAAATAAAAGCATTTGCATTAAATAATTCTAAACTACTTATGAAAAATAAAAAAACTATCAATTTGACTTTAAAATTCATTGTACCTAACAAAAAAATTTTTAAACCTGAAGTTAAATTTTTTAAAGAGTTTTAATAGTAAAGTTTAAAAATTTGCACCCAAATAAAATGTCCTAGATTTAAGCTCATAACCGCAACTTTGATAGTAAAATATAAATAAACAATAAACAGTTTTTAAACTTTTGGTACGAGATTTGAGTTTCCAATTAGGGAAAATAAATATTTTATATTCATTTTCTACGAAAACAATGTTACCAAGGAGAAATTTATGGTTTGAACAGTACTGTGGAAAATGTTTTGTTCATAGTGCAACATCACATATGTACAAATACATTTATTTTAAGCCTTTTAATGGAAGCACTTGATCTGATGTGCGCGTAATGCATAAATATATTTAGCACCTGCACGCGACATTTGTTTTGATTTCACAGCAAGCAATTTTTATTCTGTTAAAAGTTCAATGAAAAAAGTTAAATAGTCATTTTTCCGTTTTGTGTTGTACATGAGATTAGCCACATTTCATTGGACAATGTGAGTTTTATTTATTTTTAATTTGATGGATAATTTGTTTTTAAAATAATTTTGATTTTCACAAAAATACTTAATTTATTTGAGTGACAATTTTTTTTTTAGTATTTATGAAATCTTATGTTTTATAATGATATGAAAATTCATAAAGGTTTTAAAGCATTAGACAAAATTGTTTGAAGAGTGAGTTAAAAAGGAGAAAAATTTTTTAGCTTAAAATTTCTATTAGAAATTGAGTCAATTGTATCACTATGTTCATGGCATAATTTTCTGCTCAATTCTACCGAGACAATTGGATTAACTTGAAAACACATTTTAATGTAAGAAAACCTTAAAACTATAAGAACTTGCTTTATCAAAAAAGTGTATGAAATTTTATTCTGTATGTTAGTATAAATGTAAGTATATAGTGGAATATAATCTAAACATAGACCCCTCACTAATCTTGCTAATTATTTGAATAACATGTTTAAAATAAAATGGTTTTCTAGTAAATGATCCTAATAAAGAAATTCTTCTGATAGTTAATGCATTATTTGTAAATCAAAGTACCCAAAGTAAAAATTTGTAAATTCTGCTTTTACTTAGTTGGTTTGTTAAGGCACAAAAGCCATATTTTGCCATGGTACAGCTACACTACGTTTATGAGTGATGGCAACGGCTTGGCGATTTTTTTTGCCGCACTTCTGGTAGCGAGTTACGATAAATTAAGGCAGCACATCTTTCGTTACAGCTGTTGTGGTTTTCATGGCAACCTCGGCAAACGGAAACTTTCAATTTTCATTTTAAATATTCTAGAAAGTTCTTCCAAAATCCGTTAAAATCGTTTGATTTCATTGATTCGTTTGAAATTTTTTCTTTTCTCCCATTGGTTATTTTGTTTTAAAAATATCCTTTGATTGCATTGGTCCTTTTAAATCGTTTTCTGTGATACCATTGGTCCATTTATTTGTATTTTGACAGTTGTGGAATTTTTATTTTACTAAAATAGTTTTCAGAGTATTATAACTTTGACCATTTTCGTTTTCATTATTTTTTTACCAAATAATTCTGACGCTGTCAGGTTGTATTAGTTCTTGCTCTTTTTCTTTTGTAAATCTTTTCTTTTTTTTTCAACATGCCCACTGTATTTAGTGTAATTAATTGATAAGTTTCAGGGTATTCTTACCAAACATTCGTAGCTTAGTTTCTCTGCTGGTTCACAAATGTGTTTTAATATGTGCTTAAGCTTACTACTTTTTGTGAAAGTTTTTAAAAAATATACTTTTCAAAACGTTCTGAAATGTGTTTAAAAAGTGTGTTGCAAAAAGAAAAAATATTTGTGACAGAAAAAGAGTTAAGAAATAATTATTTCCTTGGCGACTTTAGAAGTGCGCCAAAAAAAATCGCCAAGCTGTTGCCATCACTCATAAACGTAGAGTGTAGCTGTACCTTTGCCATGCTGCACAAGACAAAAGACATACAATATCAAGTAATATGCAGACATACAATGAAAGTTTTACTCACATGGAAGACAAAAATACACCCAGAGAGGAATGCGCCTGACAGGAATCAAACCTGCGGCGCCTTACAACTCGAAGGTTGCTAGCTCATTGGGCATACCCACTGAGCCACGACACCCCAAAATTCTGATTTGTAAATAATCTCGCTTTTACATGAAGTAATTGTAACTCCTAACACATTATTTTATTTTAGATTATTTTCATCACTGCCGTATTTATTGGGTCACTTTTTCTGAATAAAATGGATTCCAACAAGAGCAATCTGGATGAAATCATGTTTGAATTGTTACACCACTTCAATTCTAGTTCTTTTGTTCTATGAAGTAATATGTATTCATCTTATAATTTTAAATGAGTCATCTTATGAAATGGACAGTAAATTAAGTTGTCATAATGGTGTGAAGACTTCATTTTCTACTGATGTCGCAGGTGTTGAAGACAAATCTATTTTACCAAAGAGCAATGAAAAAGGCCCAAACCTAAAGTCTGTTATGAAGAAACCAAAAGAATCCAAAAAATTAAGTATGACAATATTTTAATTGATGTATATTAATAGAAATATGAGCATGAATGTGTTCATGAAGTACATTTTGTGACATACTACTAATAAAATGTTTTAAAAGTAAGGTTTTCAAGTAAAAACGTGTCTACTAATATACCAATTAATTTAATATCTGAATAAAAGCTTTCAATTATTTAAGAAAGCTGAAATTGGTTAGGAGACCTGCAGAAAAGAATGCTGGTTTCAGTGTTAAATAATGCATAAATTGCATTTATTCTATCATCACATGAGAAATCTTTGCTTTGAACTGTCACTTCTGCCAAAAATGTTTTCACTGTAAGCATTTTTTTTTAATCTTAAGCTTAAAATGAGATTATTTTTCGTAAGCAAGGCTTCTATTATTAATATGTGTTGATATTTTTACACTTAAAATAAAAAAAACCAGTTCTGGAGTGTGTTATGAAGCATCTCGTCATTAGCAAAACCTTCAGCAGATCTTGATTGACTAGATAGTTTGTTATTTGAAGAAAACTGACCAGATCTTGGCCTCGTCATCAAAAAAATACTGTTGTAATCTTAATGACGACCTATATCTTGTCATTGTCAAAAATAGTCATATCTTGATGGACAAGATATCTCATCAAGACCCCTTGAAGGTTAAGAATATAGCGTAATTTTGTTTCAAACTTAAAATGTTTATCTTCAAACAATACTTTTTAACAAGTTTTATTTCACAGAAAACTCAACGTACCAGCGCAAGTATTTTAAGCCACATGTTCCTCCTCAAAAATCAGCTCCTGTACATGTTCACATATCTAATCCCTCAGCAGAAGTTGTTTTACGTGAACGAAAAATAGAGATAAAAGATTTAGAAAGTCAAGTTGTTTACTTAAGAAATAAGATAAAGGTAAAATATTGTTTTTATAGACTGTATGGGGTGGGAAAATACTTTTAAATGAGTGCAATATTTATGTTATATGTCTTTATATTACAGATTTTTCTGAAATTATAACATGTTTGAGTTATTTTTCTGTTTAAAATAAGTTTGTTCATATCTAACTTTGAATTTCTTTGAAGTATGTAGAAAAGTTTATATCTTTCCTTCTTTCTGATTCATCCTTTGTGTTCAAAATTGTCTGTACTTGTTTATATTGTTGCTAGTATAATTGTAGTTTCTTTGACGTACAAAGCAATTTTTTTATGTGTTCATTTCTTATCTCTTCATATACTATAGTTATAATTTCTAGTCATTTAAAATTTACAGTGACTTCATACTTTTCAATCTAAATATTTCTACAAGAATCTTCATTTTTATTTGATTTACTGCAGGATCGAAAATTCCTTCATTGTTTCTAATTATATGGACTGAAATGTTCCAGGAATTTCAAATTGAAAATAAGACACTTTCGGATCTTCAGACTCGCCAAGAAAAGGAACTGAGGAAATTTAAAGCAGGTGTGGCTGATTTGCCATCTATGCTAAGGTCTCATAAAGATGAAATCAAAGCTGTCGAATCTAATGCTTTCTCCCTTCGCCGAGAACTGAAGTATATATTTTTTCTTTGTATCTGGTAATTGGTGAGCTTGAGTATGTGTATGCTTAACTGTTTAATATTTTAAATCTTGTAAGACTTAATGAACTACTGAAAGATTTTAGAATTTGAGAAGCGCTAAGGGGAATTGGAACTTAAAAATTTTCTGATACCAATTTCGGGATTCTGGGCGATTTTGAGCTTTGTTTTATATTCTCACAAATACTTCATTTTTATTTCAATTTTTACTATAGGTTTTAATAAAATATAAATAGATATAGCAATAAACTATATTAAATAACTGAGTTTTTAATTTTTGCTCAGTAGTTTTAATATGAAATTTTTTTACGTTTTAAATTTTTTAATATATTTTATCTATTTTCAATTTCAAATGTAAAAAATTCCCATTATCACCGATGAAACTGAAATCACTGTTCCATTACACATGGAGTAATTATTTTTTTACAAGTTTTTAAGTACAATAGAAGAACTCCAATTATTCGTATCAATAGGGACCAGGCCCCATCCAGATAATTGTATAATTCACAATGAAAAGGTTATTTCTTTGTAAAAAACGAATTTTGCTTTCATGAGTAATGCAATTTAATGACTATGAAAACAATTTTGCTTACATTTTGTACTTACGTACTGTATAAAAATGTATCATTGCTTGAACATATTGTTCAAAGTAAGTAGATTCGCTGTTCTTACTTGTTTCCGTTTAGCCATGTCTCGCATGCGTTTGCAATTAGCTGTAGATGGTTGCACTCAGGCTGTCGCTCCATCTATTTTAGCTCTGTCAAGGCACTCAAATGCCTTACTAGCTAACGGCCCTGCGCCTGGTTGAGTAGCTATGTCGTCATCCTCTTCCGGGTCATCAATAAGTTCTTCTCACTCTTTGAATGAGTTCATTGTCACTGAGTATTTGGAATCCATGGTATGAAGGATCGCACCTTTTTTCAGTCGTTGACGTCCTCTGCACTGCACTGGGAACATCCAAGAATTTTCACTATGATGTTTCTTATGTCCTGAACTGATACTTCGTTCTCTTCGTTTTTATCATTCACCAATAAAAAAAATTTTAAATGCAGATTTTGATGATTTCTCTTTTTTTCCTCCCTCAAATTGATCCGAATAATTGGCAATCTGGATAACTGGAGTTCATATAATTGAAGTTATACTGTATATACAACCTCAGCCTGTATACCTGCCCACTCTTATAGATTTTCTGAAAGTCTTTTATAAAACCACTTTTTTCCTTGTTTTTTTGGGTGGTAAAATTAACTTCAAGATTTTTCTTTTCATTGTGGCCGAATTTTTCCCTTCATGGGTTGATCCCAGACCATTGCTAATAACCTGTTTAGTGGTATTAATTAAATATTTACCTTATTAATGTGGGAAATTTTCAAATGATTGTAAATTCGGAATTTGGTGGCATATTGTGGCAATCCATGAAGTAACAGCATTGGTATCAAGTTTTTGAGTTGTTGTCATATCCATTTCTGAGTAAGATCTTGCTGTGTGCATTTTGCCCAGCTTTGGCGATGGCAATTAATATTTTGGTTGGTGGGTTGCAATTATAATTTGCATTGACTAAGGAGAATTTCACACATTTTGTGAAAAAAGGCTGGTAAATGGCCATTTTGTTATCAAAATAGAAAGTCCAGCTTTGAAATCAATTGGCAGGGCGTTAGGAAATTTGCTTTGGTAAACGGCAGGCATTGTATTCATGCATATGGTAGAAGAAAAGCTGTCAATTGTTATTTCATTTTACGTTGCAATACTTAGGTATTGATAAGTTTGGAAAATGTATTCAATTACTCTGAGATTTAAACTTTTTCTATCATTAGCAAAATTGCAACTTTTGCCATTTGAAATTTTACCAATATCAATAAATACACTGAAGAGCCAAAACATTATGACCACCTACTCAATAACGCATTGTGCCTCCTTTGGCCTGCTAAACAGCTGCAACTCACCTGGGCATAGATGCCACAAGTTCTTGGTACAAGACTTGAGACAGGTTGTACCAAATGTCTAAGCAGCAGTCACGCAAAGTCGAGATATTCTGACATGGTGGTGTTTGAGCTCTGACCTGCCGCTCCATGACATCCTAAATGTGCTCTATCGGATTAAGATTTGGCGAGTAAGGTGGCCAGGACGCGATATTCCACATTGACTAACTCCCGGGCACTCGCGTCGCCAAGGATTTAGCAACTACGCCAATCCCTGATCCCAACCTCGCGCTTTCTCGCGTTTCACGAGATTATTCGGGAACCGCAGTGATCGCGCGCTGTTTGTTTACGGAGAATTTAATGTTTTGCTGTAACATTTTGTCAAGAGCTCATCCGATGTGTATTTTAAACCCGTTTTTGTGCAACACCACTTCAACTTAATATTTGTTTTGAATTCCATAAACAGTCGCATCTTTTCTGGCGTAATGCCTGAAATTAATTAAGTTTTTATGGAGACTAATTTACGAATCGCACCCCGGCAAGAAAAGTGACAGTAGTCAAATAATAAAAATTTTGTTGTTATATCATTGAAACATATATATGACATCGTGTTGGTTAGTGAGCTGAAGCTTTCCAAACATCTTCTTTTCCTTCTCGGTTTGGATTGCGCCATCAAAAACGATTTTTTCGTCGTTTCAACTATACTCGTCTAATGCAAGTAAGAATTCCTTCTTCAACTCGCCTAAATAATTGTCTTTAAACGTGTCCATCTTCGATGATAATTGATAATCAAGCCTCTGGATAACAAACAAACAATAGACGCGCTAGTGTCGACGGTACGAGACACGAGTGGATAGATATGCAACTGTTTCCACTGACGTCACAGAATCGATAGCCAATGAGAAGAGAATGGGAGCAGTTGTTGGCTAATCGGATCACATGACCTAGATACGTATGTCATAAGAATTTTTCTATTGGCAATTTATCTCTTCCTTTGGCGTACTTCGAAATTTATGTGAGGATAAATTTCTTTGCTGCTGTAGTTATATATTTTAGTTGACTCAGTAACTTTAAATTCAGATCTGCTGTATAATCAAGAGGGGCTATAGAAAAAAGGAAATAAGGTGTGTAACATGATTTTCATTGATCTAACATCATCATCGAAAATTGTATCCTTTTATTATATAAGTTAATAATTATATAAGTTAGTGTTTTATGTATGCTTTTTGTTACATCAGAATGGTCCTAAGCCAGGGATGGATACGACGCCATCATCCTAAAGCAAAGGGGACGGCAGAGGGGCGGGAAAATATCAGCTGGTAGTGAGTTCAGGAGTGGTTCTTAGATTATTTATGTAAAATCAACGGAAGCTTGGAAAAATATAAAAAGGGTATTAAAAATTAGGAAAAGTAATTTAGAATCAAAAGGAATTAAATTGGAATTTTTAAAAAATAATTTGGAGGATCTAAAAACTTTTCCGCCAGATGGGTTCGAACTCGGGAAGTCATACTTAGCTACAGACCAGTCTGAAGGTAGGTGACTTTAGCCATTAGGCCATCGTTGCATTCGGAAAAAGGAGCTCTTTAAAAGTATAAGTACCCTTAGGATAAGTTGGCGAGATATCCAAGTGAAGCCAAGCCCGTGAAACTAGCCAATCAAGTTGGACTTGTGTAAAGTACTATCATGGTTCTCTTCTCATTGGTTATCGATTCCGTGACGTCAGAGGAAACCGTTGCATATCTATCCGCTCGTGTACGAGACGGGCGCGTTGCATGAGGACGTGGGTTGCCAACTTGCAACGGGGGAGGGATTACCGCGGAACGACAGACAGCTTTAAAATTCGACTGGTTTGGCAAGCTTGGCGACGCGAGTGCCCGGGAGTTAGTCAATGTGGAATATCGCGGCCAGGACATTAAGTGGAATTCATCTGTATGCTCCTCAAACCACTCCAACACAATCCGAGTCTTGTGACATGCTGGAAAATTCCATTTCCAGTTGGGAAGACAGACGCAATGTAAGGGTGCAACTGATCCGCAATGATGTTCAGATAGTTGTTCCAGACACGCCCATGACTACTTTCCCGAAAGCATAATACCGCCACCACCAGCCTGTGTATGACCTGCTGTACAAGAGGGGAGCAAATGTTCATCTGGCAGACGGCATACCTTGACATGACCATCGACGTGATGAATGAGAAATCGGGATTCATCTGACCAGGCAACTCTCTTCCATGGTCCAGCCTTGATGTTCCTGGGCCCACTGTAGTCATAGTTGACAATGACGCTTGGTCAACAGAGGCTCACGAATGGGACGTCTGCTGCACAGTCCTATATCCAATGGTGTCCGCCGAACTGTGTGTTCCAAAACACTTGTGCTTGGACCTGCATTGTATTGAACTGTCAGCTGAGCCACTGTCTTGCGACGATTTTGCTTTACCAAGCGGGACAGTCTCCGACGTCCTTTTTCTTTGATGACGCATGGACGACCAACACCTTGGCGTTTATTGCTGGTGTCACTGTCATTTATCCACTTTGCATGAATACTAACAACGGCAGATCGTGAACAACCTACCAGTCGTGCAGTTTCGGTGATACTCGTTTTGAGTCTTTGGGCCATTACGATCTGCCCTCTATCAAATTCACTTGGATTATCAGCATTTCCCATCACTCACAAAAGTAAGTGATAGAATGATTACTTACCTTCTCCAGCAGCAGTTAAATACCATTCTCACTTAATCACTAACCCTCCACTTCATCCAGACGTGTGCATTGATAAATGTGGGGATGGTCATAATGTTATGGCTCATCAGTGTACTACATATTGCAATTTTTTATTTGTATATTTGGCATTGGTTTACATGCTACCTAAAGTCTATTTTTTTCTTGGATGCTGGTAGGTATATTATATAAGTAAATGTCTTTTGTGTATACAAAGAAATTTCAAACTGGTATTTTGAATATATTGAAAAAAGGTGCATAGAAATTAGGCATATTATCAATTTTGATGTTTGACTATTTTATGTACATTGAACACCAAAATTCAAGAGGATCTTTTTAACTCTTACCAATGTATTTGAATTTCTTCTGTTAAGTATTTATGATTTCAGGAAAATATCTAGAATCAAATTAATCTAGTCTCATTTAATTGCAATCTAAACAATGATGTGAATTTCTTTGCTTAACACAAACTCAATGGTTATAATGGAGACTTACTGAATATACTTTTTCTCATAATGATTTTCTTTTACTTTATTCATGTGAAACTGACAAGGTTCCAAATCAGACACCTGTAGCTTACCTACATATATTTACTACACAGAGAACTGGATTGTAATTGTTTTTTTTTATCCAGACACATCTTGACAGAATGCCTTAATTTTAGCTATCATAGACTAAACCAATTTGGTATTCCCAATCCTAACTTGAAATTTTTTTTGATGAACCCATACCATAAGAAATAATTGAGTTATATTTTCAGAGATTGTCAGAAAGATTTGAAAGCTAAAAATGATTTGATTTTGAAGAAAGACCAGCAATTAGATAAATTCAACCTTGTTTTAAAAAGAAGTGATAAACACATACAGGAAGTCACCATTGAAAACAAGGAGTTGAAACTTCATAATAAGAAATGTGAAGAAGAAAGCAAGAGGTTATCTGGTGGAAACGAGGAACTGAAATCCAAAAATGACCGACTTCAAAAAAAGATACAGGTTTACAGGCATCCATTTTACGTTTCACAATAATTTCAGTATTTTCTCTATGTTAATTTAAGAAATGTATGCAATTTATATTTTTTGCAGGCAGTTATTCAACGTTTAGTTAATATTTAATATATTTAAGGCATCAAAGCAAAATTTTACAGCTTAAAAATTTTGACTTTTAATTTTATGTATGATTTGTAATACCAATAAAAATGTCTAGAATACAATGAATCCAAAGATTGGTAATTGTAAATTTGGACAAAATGTATTTGGTTACAGGAATGTGCAATGATGGAGGGAAGCCATTTCTACTGCAACAACCTTTTTACTTTAACTTTTGACTTTTTTTTTGAAATTTTACCAAAGTTTAATGACAATTTACCCCCTGTTATATAAATATTTCTTTAGGGGAGGGGGTATGTTTCAAGAAACCCTTTTTTTCGAAATTTTGATGTCAGGCTGTGGCAATTATGAAAAAAAAAACATTTGAATTTGTGATTGATCGATTGTTAGGAAAACCTTATTAACAAAATATTTAGTTTATTTTCTATTTTAAATTTCTTGACTAGATCTTCAACATCTATTTCAGGGATCTACTGCTACTTGATCAAAATATGATTTTTGTCACTGCAGTACTGTAGGTTCGACCATTCTATATGAGCAAAAGTACAAATATTAACAAAATAATGTGTTTGACTTATTTATGGAAATCTAATCCATTTGTTTAAATTATCCCCATAAATAAATGTTTTTTTAAATATTTTTTATCAGTGTTGAAAATAATTTAAAAAAATTTGAAATGTATATTCTATGAGTAGCTGAATACTTTGTTCTCATTAGCATATGACTGGCACAATATTAGATTTGGAAGAAAAACTAGGTTCTACAGACCATTTTAAAAATCAATTGAAGGAGAACTTGTGCAAAGTGCAGAAAAAATGTGATGAACTATTGCTATCTGAGGTAAGTTTTGAGAACAATAATGATAAAAATAGTTACAATTTCTTTTTTCTTAATTGCAACTTAATTATACTAGAATGATGTATTGTATTTTATGTACCTTAAAGCCCAGTAAAACCAAGTAATAAAATGTATGCTACAGTTTTAGTTATGTTCAAGTCTTTTACAAATTTTACGATTGTAATAATTTTAAATGTATGCATATATGTAATAGGTTGTTGTTGTCGTGCAGGCCATATATGGCAGAATTGGGGGTGCCATTGCCCCAGAGGGTTGGACTTCTTCATACATGACACATCCATTTTACAGGAAGGTCCCTTTCACACATCCATTCACTCACACATATCGTAATTTAGATCCCAATCAGAGGCCGATAACCCCCTGATCAGGTACCCCCAGAGGTATTGATTTGGCATGGGAACATGGGGGGACTTTGTGAACATAACCTATTTAACGTGCCCCAGCCACCATTAGCGAACACGACGGTCTTTAGCCAGGTCTAAGCGCCGATCTCGCAACCATCAGAATTGCAGGCTCTGCTGAGGACAGAACCCACTACCCTTCCGGTGCGAGCCCGACGCTCTACTGACTGTGTAAATGTGTATGCTTCACTTGTTATTGAAGATCTACATTTCTTTATTTTATGCTTCCAAAAACTCCTTTCTACATTACTTTTATTAGGGTATAGCATTTCATTTTATCTTATCCAGTTACTTAATCTGGGATTTGACACAATCTCAAAAAGTAATTGAAAAGTATTTTAATTTATTTTTAATTAGAGGCCTTGGGAAGTCCTTAAAAAATGTAACATTTAATTTAGTTCTTGAATTTTACCCAGGGTTTATTTGAAATACAAAACATTACCTGCAATCTAACAGCTAATATTGAGCATATTCATTTTTGTTGCATAGTACAGAACTAAATACGATGGAATACTTTTGAAAGGTGAAATTCTTTTTGCACACTCTTAAGAGATGATCAAATCCTATTAACAAATTTAATATAAATTCTAAATTAACAGATTAAAATTTCATGTTTGCAAATCAAACATTTTCCGAGGACAGATATAAATGAGTGCTAATGAGATTTATCAGTGTGTATATTTATGTATTGTAACATATTTGCCTTACATTTTTATTTCTTTATCTATTTCATGTTTCAACTTTATTAATCTCATGAAGATGAATGCTTTGAGGGCCTTAAAAATTATTCGAAAGTTCTTACAAAAGAACTGGAATTTGTTTTGCGTAAAATAGAATTACCATGTTAATTATACATGAGACATTTACAATCTGTCATATCTAGTTTAAATTTTGATGAATAATATATTTTCAGGCTGCTCTAAAAAAGTCTCTTCATATATCAAAAAATACTTCCAGTACACAAACAGATTCTGCAAAAACGATTTCTGTATCTTGTATGACAATAAATCCACTTTTTGATGAAAGAATAAGCAATGAAAAAGATAGCAATGCAGAATATGAGGTAATGTTATTACTCAATTCAGTTTAAAATTGAATTTATGAAAGGTTATAAAATGGATTTTAATTTCAGAGATGACAACCGTTCCAGATTTTCTGAAATCAATGGAGTTTTACCATTCTTTACACCATTATAGTGAATGATAAAGTTATGAAAAAATTTTCTAAATGAATTTGCAATGTCTTTGCAAGTTATTTTTCAATTGCAATATTTCATTAAAATTTCCAATGTGTCATTAAGCAAAGTTTTTATTTTATTACTTTTAAAAGTAGAAATTTTATATGCTTTAATCTGACACTATCCCTTTGTATGAATTTTGAAGTCGACACTGGTTGCAGGCAATTTTGCACTGCTTCTTATATTAAAATTTTTATGTACAATATTATGTCCAAAGCAGAGGCAACTATTTGCAGGGGCTAATCTTCCTATTATAAAAAAATGTGCCATCTTTTTAGGTTTATTCGCTTTGTGATTGGAAATAACGAGTCTTGTGGTTCAATGGGCTAATGAATTTGGAGCATGCGCAGACAATAAACAGTTATACTTTTTTAATTAATTCATTCATAAAATTTGAGAGCACGCACTAGAAAGTTTGCAATGTTTTCAGAAGAACCGGCAAATTTGGTTGCCGTTTCCATAGCAACAGTCGAATATGAAAATATTAAGAAGTACTATTATAATAAACAACATGGAGAAGCTAAAACATTTAAAATTATGATGAGATTTCTTCTGAATTTTAGCAATATGTTATGTTAAAATATTTCCTTTTTTATGTGGAAATGAGATGTTTTGTTCTTGACATTTTTTAAAACATTTTGTTTTTATTTACACTATATTTCCGTGTATGAGCTGAGAATTTTGGGAATGTTTTCTAAATCTAAAGTGCTGGGGTCGGATTATATACAGATCCGCTAATCTTGCAAAAAAAGTAGGCAATTTTCCGTTACTTGGGCGCATGCGATAAATATTGTATCGGGAAGGGAACCTTCAATAACGTCGTACTAGAGGTCCAGGATCAATCCAGCAACGATCCATATGGGGATGGATTGTGAAGCAACTCCCTCCCCCTTATTGTTGAAAAGTATAGTTTGCAAAGGGAACTAAATACAATTGCGTAGCAATCATTGGGGGTTGACGAGCAATAGCAAGCAAGGGGCAGAGCCCCCTAGTCTGAATTTTTAAAAAAAATTGACAGTGCATTTGTAGAGGTTTCTGTTTGGGAAATCCTACCTAACACTATGAAAACCATTTACATTTAAAAGATGCTTATAACAGTGGATGAATATTAAAATTTCTATTAAAAATGAACTAGGTTATGAGTAGGGCAACTTTTTTGTTACTGTAAAAATGGGAAAAGTTGCATTTATCATTCCTTAAAGTTGCATTTATGGAAAAAAAGTTGCATTTATTTTTGATACACTAAATTGTAAAATAAATTATTCGCAAAAAATGAAAAATATTCAAAATATATTGACAATTTTAGTCGTGTACAACAGTATTATAATACATACTGAAATACAGAAGAACGTTGAATGGTCGATCCTTGGGCAGTAATTTCTTTAACATTGAAAACCTGGGCCAGCCGCAGTCATAATATGCTGTATCGGATAGTAGAAGCGCAAAATCCTTTCGCTCAACATTCAGAGATTTTAAAACGTCATCTACAAGGCGAACAACATATTGATGATCGACACTCACCTCGCAAACTCTGCAGTCGATTACGCAAGTTTCCTCTGGGTTATCAAGAGTGCCAACCAATGTGTTAAAGTACTTAGAGACTAGAAAGTATGAGACTAGTAATCTAATACAGTATTAATATAACCAAGAAAGTAATGAAATTATTACAACTATGAGCCACATAATTATTATACACCTTCAGGGTTCCCATGGTCCTTGAAAAGTCCTTGAATTTTTTTTCCTAAGGGCCCTTAAAAGTCCTTGAAAATAACGAAACTGGTAAAAATTCCTTGAAAGTGCTTGATTTTTTTTACTTATACATAATTGTGCAATTTTGTCTTTTGTTGGAACTTGTCCAAACTAATTTCCTTCACAGCAGGTGCGCAATTTGAGCGTCATTCTGAGGTGTTATATGCTTGTGATATATATATGAACCATGTGATATGTATATGGACCCACACAAGGTCATGAACCAGGTTTCATTGACGCGTCGTCCCATTGCTTTTTTGTATAAACTATACAAACACTAAAGAGTTCCGCTTCTTTTAACATTTAAGAAATTGTCTCGGGAATTGATGCAGAAATACAAAGAAATATTAAGGTTTTTGAAGGGGGTCACCCTATTTTTTCACTGTTAAAAATTTGTACAATTGACGTTGTATGTACAAGAAATGAAAAATTAACCGTTTTGGATTACTGAATTATCTGTTTTCGTAAAACAAGGAAGTTTCTTTAAGCACGTGCCTCAGCGCTGTGAAATTCTTTTTTTAGACTAGAAATGGGAAGGATATTTTATATCATACTAGCAGCCGAGCATAAAATTTGGACTACCTGAGGTATCAATCTGGTGTAAAATTTTCTGCACATTTCAAATCCGTTAAAATGATCACTATCTTTAATGATTGCGAAGATAGAAAACATCTAACAGACCTTTTTTGTGTTTGTAATGAATATCTTCGTCAAATGTGGTCTCCTAATTCGTATTGCGAAAATAGAAAAGTTACAATTGAAAAAAATTATTTATTTACAGAAAAGTACATTTAAAGTATCCTTCTTCTGGTGTCAAATTTTCTTCAGATTTCAAATCCGTTGAAATTTTTATTATCTTTAACGATTGCAAAGATAGAAACGTGGACTAGAGAATAAAAAAAACCTTAACGTCAGTCAAAACTTTGTTTTTGTTTTGTTTCTCAAACAAAATAAACTACGATAGCCGTCTGTTGTAGTGACAGTGGATGAGAGCAAAACAGAGACTGTATCGTATGTACATTGAACCATGTGCAAGCTCCCATACTCTTCTTCGTGCCACCAAAAAATTTATTGTATTATATTTTATCGCATGACCGAAATCAATATGTGTGCAAGTAGCCTGATAAATAGTATCGAGACGACAAGCTTACTTTTAAAAAAAATCACAGATTCTGTGATAAAAGAAAATTCAAATTGCAACCAAAATTGGTGATAACCTTTCTTTTTTTTTTATCTGTCAATATTTTCAAGAATGAAGAAAAAAAAATTGGTGTTTTCTTTATGTTTTTCAAAATTTTCTTTTTAATTGACAATTTTTGCACAGGCCTTGTTTTAGGTCTCTATAAAAAGGTCCTTGGATTTTTTTTTTGGTTTTGAAATGTCGTAAAATATTTTTTGGACAAAGATGTGGGAACCATGACTTTAATAAAGGTTAAAATGTCACTTCTTGTGTGTACAAACTTGGTGAGTGATATAACATTACAGAAAAGTTTTTTAAAATACATCTTAATTTTTGAAACATTACTGAAAATCACAATTCCTATTCCTGAAACTGCCAATTAAAGGTTGGCATCTATGGAATTTTAATTTGTGGTATAATATATTTTTTATTTACCATCAATACTGCACTTTTGATCCTGACCTCTTCACATTGTATGATGTGTTTTTTATTGTAAGAATTTTTTACCTCTTGCCATGACCTTGTTTGAAGTGGATTTTGGTAAATGAATGTAGAGTACACAATGTTTTAAATTATACTTATATCAATATGATGTATGGTAAAATGCCGAATATTTAAGAAATATCTCAACATGTAATTCATCTTAATGATAGGTAAAGTACATTTAAGCTACTTCATAATTTTTGCATCCTAATCTAGTCTCTTAACACGACAAAGTGAATCACAATCACTTTCATTGGAATAATTTGAAAAGAAGCTTTCTTTTGTGTTGACCTTATGCTGTTCTGAAATGGTTGCCTTTTCTTGAAGTGCTCATTCTCAATGAGAATCACAACAAGAATAAACTTTTCTATTAACTTTTAATTCTACTTGAATAACTTTTCTATATTACTAAGAAATAAACTTGTGCTGCCATCTATTGGTAGAAGCAACAAATCTTGATGTTTTAATATGTTGGTATATTTATAAAATGACCCTTGTTCATCCTCATTTTTGGTAGATTTGTTGGTTGGTGTCAAATGAAATTTCTATTTCTGAATAAAAAATGATGATGGATAAATTGATTAAGCATACATATCCTTAAATTATTTTTCTATGGGGACATTGGTTTAAAAAATGTTTAATTCCACTAAACAATTTGCATTTTTCAAAAAGCATGAAATTTGTTTAAATTTTTAATGCAAAGAAAATATTAGATAATCCTATAAATAATGTTTTTTTTTTTTTTTTTGTAAAATTATGATCAGTAGTTATTGTGTAATTAATTCTACAATGTATATATAGTATTGTAATTTGCAGTGTTTAAGTAATTGCGTATCAGTTTAATTTTTTAAATTTTAAGTATCAGTTTTATGTTTTTAAAACATGTTTAACAAAATGGTATGTTGGAAGATTTACATTCTTTAACAAATGCAACGTTTTTAATTTTCAACGTGCATTTTCTTTATATTATGTATTGAAACAGTTTCTCTATTTATAATAAACCATTTGTGATGATAGAATGTTACCCGTCATTCCTTGTGTTTCTCAAACTATTTGAATTTATTATGATGAATCATTTTAGGAATTAAAGAAATCAGGTGATGCAGATATGGGTAATAAAGTAGAATGTCTCCATTGGGGTATTGCAAATCAAAAGAAGGTTAACAATGACTTTCCATTATTCTTTTTCTCCACTGATATGAACAATACTCAGCTGGATTCAAGAGTGCAACAGAAACATCAGCTGAAACCTCCAAAAGACATTTCTTCAATATCAATGAAACTGTTTGAAAACAGACAAGATTTTATCTATAGTAAAGTTGAGAGTGAACATGCAAAGCATTTGTCATCTAAAAGCTTTAAATTTCAAGCTAATAATTTTGCCAACAAAGACTTATTTACAAAACATCCAGTTTCAATGGAAAACAGAAGTAATCATAATTGTGATAATGAAGATCGTAACTTGATGCTTGCTTTATTGGATTGTGGAAGCAGTAGGAATTCTGCTATGAACATTGGAAACCAAAAACTTAAGCACTTCTCCAATTTGACATTAAAATGAAGCTTTAATGATTGCAATTCAATAAGTTGTTAATGACTCAGCATCTAATTAGGATGGCTGAAGATTTGGTCACAAAATATTATGCCCATATTTAGGGAAATAACTTCTGATGCAAAACTGAATGAGTTTCATACCAAAAAATTTTGTCACTAATGCTACAGACTATTATTAACAAGCTCTATTTTGAGATCTATAAACTATTTTTGTTATGTACTTAATGTTTATAAATCCCAATGTAAGCTATTTGTACTCTTCTCATGATGTTCTTTCCGAAATAAAATATTTTAAAAATAAATAATAAAATCTTCTTTTTATGTTGTCCCAAAAATGCATTGGTAAAATGTGAATAACCTCAGAAATGTAATTTGCAATGAAACCTTACTGCATAAATGGTTGAGCATGATACGTATCATTATGTCTGTTTGTGCACATCCATTGAGATTGACGGTGCTCTTAAGGCAATCAGGTGGCATCGACCTTCTATAATGAAATAGACGGGAGTTATAACAACTTCTAATTCGCATTGATTCGCACCGTTCGTAAATGAATTTCAAAAGGTTCTCTTACCTGTCAGATGGGAAAAAGGTAATCTAAATCTTAAATTATTTTTATCCATTTTATTTCTCACAAACACAACAAAGAAACACAGAATAGTAATCATGGCGTCACATTGTTCACAAAAACAGTTCTAGCTAGAGCTTCAACATCCATCGCACGTCAGTGCACATAGTGCCCTCTGGTTAGTATTTGAGTTTCAACAGGAGTATCTGCATGCAGCTTCATGCTATTTCTTGCGGTCGTTCGATTTGAAGATCTGTCATGGGAAAGAGCATGAATCTTAACTCGGAACAAATTAGTGATTGGTTAGTGTGGACCATCTAGTGCAATTCAAAACACAAGTCAGCCGACCAACCAGTCTGGTGGTTTAGGTGTTACCCTCTAGATCCGAAATTTCCTGGTTCGAATTTGGGTCAGTGCATGGATGTTTGTAATCGTATGGTGTAGAGGCGGCTGGTGCACCTTAAATCTGTCGGGGCCGAAAGTCCTCACGTTGGGTTGGTGTGGAAGTTTGGAGAGTGGGGTGCCAGCTTAGGTGTTGCCTTGTCATCTGACCATGATTCAAAGTTATGTGGTGTTGTCCTCAGATCTTTCCCTTAGGGGATTGTTCCTGAACCGTCGTCAATAGCCTGTTCTGTTGCTATAGTATGACGTTAATTAAAAATTACCATTATCGTCCATTATACTGGAGTCGCCGTGTCTGGGTAGGCATGCCCTCTACACTCAGACTAGCAAGTTGAAGGTGGCACAGGCTTAATTTATCTCTGTGTCAATAAACTTTAGTTGTGCGTGTGAATGTCTTTATTTAATGTCATCTGTTTTGTGTTTGGCACAGTATTGGTCATTGTGTACTTGATATGATCCTTGTGTCATAAAGATTTCAACCAACTTACCATCTTCCACTGTTCTTAATTCCTCTAGATACATAACACTGAATTTAAAACACAAGCTCATACATGTGAATTTTTTTTCAGTATCTAGTATTTTATAAAGAAATCAGTTCCTCTGACTCAAAATCTCCAAAAGTTCACACTCAAATAATTGTAAAATGTCAAGTTTCTATCAAGTGGAATTCTTAATCTTTTTGTTAAATTCTATTTTAGAGAGAAAAGTTTAGAAGGAAGGTAGTTCGAATGCATGGCCAAAGCTTGGAATCACGAAAGAAACTTAACTTCTAGTATTTCAATTTTATGATTTGAAATATTTATGGATTTGTTACTTTTCAGTTATTTAAATAATTTCTGCATAATTCATGCAGAGTTTCCAAATATTGTCGAGCAATGCCATAAATAATTTATGAAATACCTAGAGAAACAACGTAAAATCTTAAATTTTCTTAAAAAAATCCAATAAACTATCTTTGAAATTCGAAGAAAATCTCTTAAAACAACTTAACGTTTTTCAAAATTGTAAATTTAAATGATTACGATTCATAAACTAGAATTTTGTCTTTTGAGTACTATGTACGAAAACTCCAGAAGAAAAGAAAATCAAATACTTACTATTCCTTCAGTTTTATTAAGTGTGTACACATTGGAAAATACAGGGGTTGAACAAAAATATGGAAACACCTCGTGAAATGCATGCTTGAAAAGAAATGTTTATTGTAGTGAAATGTGTAGGTGGCGCTGGTGTTTTCGCCTACAGACGCCACCTATACAACGTCGTAAATATGCTGCGCAGGTCAGTCGTAGTCGGGGCACTGTTCTGTAAAGTTGTAATTGCATCATGACAGAGCTAACAGACTTCGAAAGTGGGCACATTGTTGGAATCTGCTCACAAACCCTGTGAGTACCAAATCAATAAGAAGGGAGGTCCATAGCAGGGTATTATTGGCCGAGCTCCAATTTAAAAACCATTCATCAGTGATGCTAATGCCTGTAAAAGGAAGAAGTGGTTTTTAAGTCAAAGCCTGGACTATGGAACATTGGAAGACAGTAATTTGGTCAGAGGGAGTCTTGTTACCCACGTCTGGCGAACGCCATCCCAAGCCTATAAATACAGACTGCTTTTTGCCAAGAGTGAAACATGGCGGGGGTTCTGTGATGGTTTGGGCAGCAATATCGTGGTTTTCTGTGGGCTCCATGATTACTCTGCAAGGGCACATTGAGGCCAAGGATTATCTTAAAATTTTGGCCGATCAAGTCTATCCCATGGTACAAACTTTGCTCCCCAATGTTGATGGTGTCTTCCAAGACGACAAAGCCCCTGTTCACACAGCTCACATAGTCTAGGGCTGGTTTTCTGAACACGAGGATGATTTGCCAAATCTCCCATGACTGCTACAGTCATCAGACCTCAATATTGAATTTTTTTGGTCTACATTGGAGAGGAAAGTGCGTGATTGCTATCCACCGCCATCATCGTTATCTGAACGTGTACCGTTTTGCAGAAAGAATGGTACAAGCTTCCCTTGGCAAGCATAAAGGAACTCTATTTATCCGTTACGAGAAGACTGCAAGCTGTTTTGAATGCCAACGGATTTTACACACCACATTACATGTTTTTTTAGGTGCTTCCATATTTTCTCCAACCCTTGTATATACCTTTTCCGAAAAGTAGATTGCTAGTCTTGAAGACCCGCTCCTCATAAGCTCTTTTTAATACTTTTTACTTGAGTAATTACTGGCACGAAAACACAGAACTTTTCTTTGTAATGGGCTGAGAAAGTTGCCATTCCTAGGTGATACGTTCTTTTTGGATTATTAAATTATGTTAAATTTCACAATTAGTCCCCAGATTCAATATAGTATAGTCATTTTCCCGCTTAGGACGTATCTTATCCCTCTCCGTGGTTGTTTCGCTACGAGGTATCTCGTCATTAAAAAACTGACCAGATCTTGATGGACGAGATGCCTTGTCCTAAGAAAAATGAAACTGATCTTTTGTCATCATGAATAATCGGCAATATCCCGATGACGAGACCGCCGTAAAAAAAAAATTTGGTCAGATCTTAATGTGGGCGCAGGGGGCTTAGAACACGTCACTTTTTTGTTCTTTTGTCTCTTTTTTCGTTCTTTTGTCACTTTATCAGAGGTATTTAAGTTCTTAAATTCTATCCTGAGAAAACAATTTGAAGTGCGTAGTTAAAAAATAATAATTTTTCCTCTAAAGAAGTCAAATGTCAACCTAGTACATATGTAATTTCGTCTTGCTTTGGAACTTGTCCAGTCTAGTTTCCTCCACGGCAGGTACTCAATTTGAGCGTCATTCAGAAGGGGGGAAGGTGTTCCCCTCCCCCTTCTGAATGACGCCTGGTCTCCGCCAAAATCAGACCGTTTTTTAATATTTATTTTGAGGCGATCGTAATGTGATGCTACGGCTGGCACCGGCTGCTATAATATTGATTTCGATTCGCGGAAAGAATTGGAGCCTCAAGTATCACCAAATAAGATAATCTTGCCATCAAATAACCAATAGCAACCCTCTAAATACGGAGCAGCAGAATATAGTTTCCTTCCTTCGCAATTTTCATAAAGGCAGTGGAACGCTGTTCCATCGAATTCCCCCACAATACCCTTGGTCACATAACCTGGTGATAAGGAATTCGATATAAGAAGAAGAGAGTCGGCTTTGAAACTTCGGGAATATGTGTCTGAACTAGTTTTTTTTATTCACAGATTTTTTAATCAGTGGCCTAAGTGTTGGTCAATATACAAACAAATTCAAGGAGACTTGAAACTTCCCACTCACTATTTCATCAAGAATTTTTCAAGCTGGTGACTAAGCCTAAAGCCAGTTGCAGAAAGGTTACTTGAACAGTGGATTGCAGTGCGAAAGTATTTCCTTCACTACATTCCAATAAAGAAGCCAAACATGATACAATGACCAGGCTACACGAAAATTGTTCATTTACTTAGAAAAGAAACTATGAAGGCTGAGGTGATATTTGTCGTATCAAGTGCAAGTATATATAATCGTGTGACTTAATTTCTTAAGAAAAAGGTACCCCTAATGTATAACCTTCATTCTCATTTGAATTGTTGATAAGAACACTTTTATGTAGGATGTACGAAGAGAAATTTATTATATGTCTTCAGAAACTGTTGTCTCTGGCTTATATTGTGATTGGAGATCAATTTCTAAAGTACTTCAGAATGTGAAAGAGAAGGAAAGAATTTTTTTTTACATTTCTAGTGTTAAATATCTTTTGAAGAAGTCCTTAAGTTCATCTCTCTTTAAAAGTTTATCCTGTCTTGGTATTCTTGAGAGACTCAGTGGTGAGAGTGTACGACAAGTATTAGAAGTTGCAAGAGCAATGCCATGGGATGTCCCAACAGACATACTACTGGATGAGTGGAAATTCATCCAAAGAATGAAGCCTATTGATGTTTACTGGGACCAGTTCTTCAGACTGCGAGACATTAGTGGT
Organism: Metellina segmentata; assembly: GCA_947359465.1. Taxonomy (NCBI): domain Eukaryota; kingdom Metazoa; phylum Arthropoda; class Arachnida; order Araneae; family Tetragnathidae; genus Metellina; species Metellina segmentata. The sequence goes on from OX375881.1 coordinate 55,648,281, forward strand.
GTGGATCCTAAATACCCAGTTATGTCAAAGCTAGTGAAGGCCGCTCTGTCACTTTCTCATGGTAGTGCTGAATTGAACGTGGCTTCTCAGCCTCAGGAAGAGCTTAGACAGAAGACAGAGCATCAATGTCAGAACGCACACTCAGTGCATTGATGACGGTCAAATTAAGCGTGGCAAATTTTGACAATCAACCTTATTTGGTACCGATCACACCAAAGCTAATGGATATGTGAAGGGTTGCATATAAAGCCTACAGTGCCTATTTAGAAGATATAATACAGAAGGCCCAAGAAAAATTAGAGAAGGACAGGAAAAAAACGAAAGACTGCAAGCAGCGAAAAAAAAAAATTTAAAGCAGCTTTTAAAGAAAAGAAAGGTAATAGAAGAAGAACGAAAACTTAAAATTATGCGTAAGGAAGAGGATGAGGCGTTGGGACAATGCTTCAAAATTGTTAAAGAAAGCCAATGCTAGGCTCAAGAAGGCGATACAAAAGAAAGATTTTAAGGAAGCAGTACTTGCTCACAGGCAATGATTGAAGTGGCGGCAAAAGTCTTAGATGATGCTGGTCAGCAAAGGCAGACTTTAAAAAATGCACTCTCTTCTCTTGAGAAGAAAAAGACAAAATTAATTTCAGACCTTTATTGCAAAAAAAAATCAGACAATCTTTTTCAAAGAAATGGAAGACATTCTTCAAGCTATGTCATAAATGAACAACATATTTAAAATCATGATTACAAATTAATTTAGTTTTTTGTTAATATTGTTTCAAAATAATTTATGAAATGAAGAAAATAAATATCCTTCCGAAGAAAGAAAAGGAAAAGATAGTGGTGACTGGGTCTTTTCTTTGACTGGGGTTGATCTTTTTATTTTTTATCTTTATACTCTTGATTATATTTGGTATTGTTATTTGCCACGTTTTGTTGTTCGATTACTCACTTTTTGTCACTTATTTTGTTCGATTAGTCGGTTTTGTCACTTTTTTACACCTTAAAACCTGTTATAGCCCTGTGGGCAACATATCTCGCACAACAAGAACAGTTCAATGGATGGTCCACTTGGATTGGCATCCACTGAATACTTGTACTTGACGCTTTTGTTTATGGCGTAGCTTGGCCAAATATGGCCCTTGCGGCAGGAAACCAAAAAATTGCCAATCAATCCGCTTTGGGCAAGATGGGGGAGAGATGAAAAGTTAAACCTTTGGTTCGTAAACGTGAAATTTATACCCATATTTTTTGATAGATAACTATGAGCCATATTTTCAAGTAATAGTCTTATCTGTTTAATACTAGGGATGTGACGAATTGCCCACGGTTGGAAACAAGCACTGATTTCTAAAAATAATTCTTATGACGTAATGTTTACTGTTTTATGCCCCTTTACTTCCGACAGTACAATGCTAATCTGCCACTCCTATACCACTGATCATTAAAGGGCTACTTTGGTGCGAAATTTTATCCGTCAGAAATGAGGGATGACTTGTCCCTTCACAGTATTTTCTTTAGCGGTTAAACGTCTTGCGACGGAAACTGTTGAGAAAGCGAAAGAAAACGGTCGGACTGAAATCCATTAGGAAATAATCAATTTCATATTATTAATTTAAATTTTCAAGATGATTTAAAAATTCTACTTTACGAAGAGTTTTTGCTACATTAGAGAAATTTGCTTCATAAAGGATTCGTTTGTCGGTTTTAGTACCTCCTTTTTTAACTTCTCGAGCATCTTGCTTGTTAAGTTATATATCAGCAAAGATATTCAAGAAATTATTTTCTGAATACGTACCTGAGTGTAACCCAGTGTTGCTCCAGTTATCTTAAACAATGTAAAAGTCATAGTTAAATGTATAGGTATCTTATAAAAGTAAAAGTTCAGGCGGGGTAGTTGTAAACAAGCTATACAAGTGCCCACATGAAATTCCGAGAAACTAAAAAGTTGTGAAATATGATAGCTGGCAACCCTGAGGATGTAATAGGGTGATCCCGTATTTCTTTGAACCACAGCTAATAGCAATCTGTTAAGTTGAAAAAAATTGTGGTTGAAAAGTTTAGGTTTTAAAGTTGTTGTGTGTTGCATTTTCTGCTGCCCTCTATTATGTATTGATAAGTATGTTGTTCCAATTTTTTACTACGATCAGTTATGTTTCCATCAAACAAAAAAAAAAAAAAAAAAAAAAAAACATCGACTTTTCCTTCTGGGTACTTTAATACACCTACAGTTGAATGTTTACAATTATCCCGTATTTTTCAAGGGACGGGGTAATTGTAAACATAACTTTGCCAATAGTTTCGTTCAATTTGGACGGAAAACCAATGTGTTTTTCCGTGTAATTTTGTATTTAATCATATTTAGTACGTTTGAATTCTGTTTTATTGCATTTTTTTGTGTTCTTTGGGAGCAGGAAGACTGATTTACTAAAACGCACACATATGGTGAAGTTCTTGCAACTGACCAAGTACTGACAAGCTGTAAGAAGGCCGAAGAGAAAAAGAACGAAAGGAAGCCGTGTGAGAATAAAGTAAAAGAGCCAGGAGTAAGCAAGAAAACAAGAAAGAAGAAACTGGAAAGGAAAGCAGAATTCGAGGACAGCGAGGATGAGGAACTATTGAAAGAATTGACTAACATTGACGGTGAAGAGTTTGAAGTTGTCCAAACATTTAAGCAAAATATAGAAGACTAGCTTGTAGGGGAGTTAAATATTTTGGAGCCATTCATGGAAGACATTGAAACGACTACGTTTCTGCTTGTAGGTGTTGAGGGGGGAAAGAGAAAGAAAACCCATTTTTCGCATGTATGAAGGGTGGATGTCGTTTCAGAAGAAGAGTTTGATATCACCGGACTCAAATGCGTCGACTAAATTCGCTGTGGTTTAAAAAGACGAATTCTGTGTTACCAAAGACCATGTCAAAGAAATTTTACCTACTTTAACCTGTAGCAAAGAAGGCGTAAAGAAATTTTCCAATTTGAGGGCACTGTGAATGTGTAAGAAATGCAATGTTTGTTTTTTTGTACCCAAGTTTGTATATTTCAATTTTTAGTTTTTTTTATAAATTTTCTGTTTTTCATACTAAATACATTATTTGTTCAGTAAATGTTCGAATTATTTATTTTTATGTATTCCTGGAAGTTCAACTCGTAATCAATGCAACTTTCAACTGTCAATATATTTTGCTGGGGTAAGAAGTGGGAGTATTTGGTAACTGTAAAGATCAAAACGGAGTTATTGTAAACATGGTATTAGAAGGGTAAAAATACCATTGGACTACCTTCTACTGCCATGACTACTGCTCATGCTGTCACTTGTTCAATATTCAATATCACGAGGAAAATCGTTGTTTACAATTACCCCTATTTTCAGGGGTAATTGCAAACAGCCGAGTACGGTGTTAAATTTCTTTTCTGGAATCTTCGTATTGTTAAATATATTAAAGTAGAATAGTGACAAGATAGTTTAGTTGGGTGAACAATGTTTAATTACTTTATCAAGAAGAGTTTGAAAATAGGGATTGAAAGTGAACATACGAATTCTGTTTACTATTACCCCGCCTTATGCTACCATAAATATGGAGTTTGTAAAATTAATTTTAATTTTAAAGTAATGTACAAATATATTTTAGAAAATAATTATGTTTCTTAAAGGATTCGTTTTGCAGGTTTAGTCCCTCCTTTTTAAATTTGCGGAGCATCTTTCTTGTTAAGGAATGTCTGCAAGGATATTCAAGAAAATGTTTTTGAAAATTATTCATTTTAATTTTAAGTGTACAAATTCTACTTTACAAAAGATTTCTGTCACATGAAACAATTCTGCTTCATTAATGATTAGTTTTACAGGTTTTACTGTCTCTTTTTTAATTTGTTGAAGATATTTCAGGGTTATGTCTGCAAGAATATTCATAAAATTATTTTCTGAATACGTACCTTCGTGTAACCCAGTGTTGCTATAGTTATCCTACGACGTGAGTCAAACTATAAAGATTCATCTTTATGGTTTAACTCACGGCTTACCTTTGGCTCTATTTTAAAAATGTTAGAGTTAAATCGTAACCTTTAAAATTTAGGGTCTAACTTTTACATTTTTTAAGGTAACTGAAACAGCACTGGGCTACATTCAGGGACGTATAATAGCATTCATTCCAATTTTAAGGAGAATGCATGAATTCTACCGTACAAAAGATTTCAGCTACAATTAAAAAAATCGTAAAAATAACTTCATTTCCCCCCCCCCGTTTCTTTGGCTTCTTTTTATTTTGCGAAGCATCTTTTAGGTTGTAGAGTTCATGTCTTGCAAGGATATTTAGCGCAGCAATATCCTTCGTCTTGTATCGATTCATGTCAATATTAGATGCAAGGTGAATAGAAACTTCATGCTTGCTGAAACGAAAGTTTCGCCATAAGTAAAAAAATTATTACCAAAGCAATCACCCGAATTTTTCTCACCAAAATACTTATCATCAAGGAATAACTAGAAATTTCCCGATCTTTAATCTCAGTACAATCTGACAAGCATACAATACAAATAAGTAAGGATTTGGAAATTTTTTTTATTTCCACGTAAAAAATATAAAAAAGACAAACATTTATAATTACCAAATTAGAATAGAAGTAGTTTTCAATAGGGATAAACTGACGTAATCGGAAATTGCAGTTTGTTTTTTCAATCTCCGTTTCATATGCCCTGATAAAAACACCTACACTTCAGGAGCTAGTTTTTTTCAACGTGTAAAAGTCGTTTAGAATATCATATTTAATTGTTCCTTTTCTTTCACTAGCTCTGCAAGAAATGAATAAATGAGGGGTATTTTTTACTGCACGCACGACTCTGTTTTGTAATCTGTGAGTCGTTTCGGAAAAAGTGCGGAGTTTGATAATAAAAAACAGCGCTTATTAATGTCGCACCCTCCGTTGTGTATTTTCCAAGTTTTGTTTTTGCTCGGATTCATAGGCCTGGTGTAAAAAAAACAAGAGATTTATTATTTGCATTAATTTAGCTTTTGTTTTAAACGCGTGCGTGGGGAAAATTCGAGTCAAGTGTTAATTAGAAATCGCCGGGTTGTGTTAATTACTGTGTTTAAACCCATTGTTTTTACCTGGTTCGGAAAGGGACTAAAAAATACTTCAATTAATTTGACTGCCGTAATCCTTCCGCTTTTTTGGTTGCGAAAGAAAGGAGGGCCGCTTTTTCGCCGTTTGGATTCTGTTCGAGGATGGAGGGAATTGATAATGGACGCAAAAAAGAAAGCATGTGACGGTGCGATTTATCGAAAACTCACACCCTCGCCTGAAATTTTAATGAAGCTCTTCGGAATCATTAAAAACGTGTGCTAGCGAAATGCGAGAAACTTTTAATTATTCAATTAATGAAGTAAGAACTTAGTGATAAAAGTCTTGGAAACATAAGCGAAATCGTATGCCACTCTTTTGTGAATCAAGTTCATTGTCTGAGGTATTGGAGTTAATTTGTTCCTCTAGGAACCCTTGGTATATCGTGTCCATACATCGATGTCCCAGATATTTCTAACCAAACCGTCAGTTTCTTCTTGATAGGTAACTGACAATTTTCCCCCATGTATGTAGATTGACCCTCCTAGTAGTTTTGACGAGATATCTCGTCCATCAAGATCTACAAATTTGGCTCATAACGAGGTATGCCGTCATCAAGAAACTGACGATTTCTTATTATGAGGAGATCCAGATATGGCCAGTTTTCTAATGAGATATCATATCCTACAAGATCTAGTCAGTTTTGATAATGACGAAACATCTCGTTGAGGCAACCACTAGAAGGGTTAAAAAATACTATCTTCTATTGGTTTGGGAGCTTAGGCGATGATGATCACAACTCTGCATTTACACAAACAAATATCACCTGACAAGGGTAATTAATAACTACAAGAAGATCTGGTTGGATTGGGCGAAAAAAACTCTAAATTTCTTTGAATGTGTTTTGAAGTGTCCCTAGCTTGCCTTGTATATTAAAAAAATATTTTCAATGCTTTTATTTTGCCATTAAAATGAGGTGGGGCCAGCATGTATAATATGCGTCCAATGGATATGAAGCGTGTATATGATTAAAGTAGGGACTGCCACCTGTTGGAAATGCTTGACGGGGTCTAATCAAGTTTCATTGGAGTCCATGGACTTTTCTTGTTTTTAATGTGATAGTTTTGTGAATGGGGCAAGAGCGTATCATGTTAGTCATAACCTTCTTTGGTCTGCACAACTTCCCTGGCGAATTTGGATGCTTTAGGACAGGGGTGGGCAATTGTTTTGGCTCAAGGGCCACTTTATGGAAGCAGAGGTTAACGTAGGGCCGCACCTTTTAAAATGATTGCATTCACAAGTTAACTTTGTATTCCAGATAAAGTATAAATTGTACTATAAAAATAATGACGTATAAAATAATGATATAATAATAACAAAATAATGTATAGATTGGAAGCACGTATAATTAGAATTAGTTTAATGAGACAAATGTAACCTTTCACACTTCTCTACAATTTTTAAAAATCAGGAGTTAGATTGCTTGTTGATATTCTCATTGCAGCATGCAAGTTAATATTCGTCAAAGAACACTTATACTTACTACCGTTGATATACAAGCAAGAAAAACTTTGCCCATAAATATACGTTGAGCCAAATATTGAGAACATTTTCCCAGAAAATTTCTTCATGCAGGGAAATTTTTCACCAGAGAAGGATTTGTAAAAGTAAACCAATGTCTTAATACTAAAATTTTTTTTCAGAGTATGATCTGACTGCAAATCAATAAGTTCAAGCTGCAGCTCCTCAGGTACTGTGTCATTATCAGCAGTGATCAGGTAGGAGAACAGTTTGAATTCACGCTCAATTTTTTTTAAAGTCCTGAAATCTCCTCGTGATTTAGTCCTCCGAACTTTGCAGGCGATCCTTAATTTTGGCAGAAGCACTTTCAGGCACTTCCTGGTTTTTTAATAGAGAGAAATGACAAAAATTTCCTTCCTCAGATTGCTTTGCAAATAGGCGTAGTTTTGTCTTGAAATATTTTACGTGCTTCCAAATGTCATGAGCAAACAACCCTTATCCCTGTAATGTGACATTAAGTTAATTTGATTCCTTAAATATATCAGGTGCAAACATCATCTCATATCTCCACTCTTCGCATCCTATTTTTGTTACAAAATCATTAGACATCCCCTTCATGTCCAGAAATAGGAGAATTTCGTTCTACAATGCCAACAGACTCTTTTTATCGTTCTTCCCAGGCTCAACCACCTTACACTGTTGTGATAAATTTTGTCTTTATACTCTGCCTCCATATCTACAAGAAAATATTTAAACTGTCGCTGGTGGGGTGCACTTGCTCTGACTGTGTTTACCACCCTAGGATCTACCACATCCTTCAAGTTCAGTGCAGCTTTACAAAAACTTTCCTGATGCAAAATGCAATAAAAATACAAGATGTCACTGTGTCTTGTGCTCGTAACTTATTTCTTAAAGCTTAACTATACCTAAATTTTTTCGTATGAAAGTTCTGGCTCCATCTGCAGTAATACTTGCCATTTTGTTCCACGACAAGCCACTTTCCACACAATTCACAGCACACTCAAGCAAGTCCTGACCAGTGGTTCTATCTTTCATTGATTCTAAACCAAAGAATTCTTCTGTTGTGACGAAATTTTCATTCATTCCATGGATAAAGATGAGTAATTGTGCAGTGTCTTCGTTATCTGTGCTCCCATCTAGTGCAAAAGAAAACTAAACCAAATCTTTGCTTGTAGTCTTCATCTGTTCTGTGAGTTCGTCACTAATTGATTCAATGCGCCGCACTATAGTCCTTCTTGACAACGAAATGCTTTCAAATTTGTTTTTCATATCAGGACACAATACGCTTGCACACTCTACCATACACTGCTTAATAAACTCGCCATCCGAAAAAGGCTTGTTGCGTTTAACAATGTTGTAGGCTTCTGCTTCTGTAGCACTATTTTGAAGTGTTGATTGCTTTGTAAGTAATGTTTGTTGCATTTTCAGCCTTTTCTCTCACTCTGCAGCTCTTACTTTGTGTTCTTCCTTTGGAAAATTGGGAGCCTAATCTATTATGTTTTGTTTCCTGGTGTCGTTTCAGATTGTCCTTCTTGAATACAGCAATCATTTCTTGGCACAATGGACACATGGCCTTATTCTTCCCTGTATAACAAAATAAATATTTGTTTGTCCATTCTTCATAAAACGCGCGACACTCCTCACCGGCTCTACGTTTTTTCGGAGGGTTCATGGTTTCACTAAAGTTGAAAATTTTCTGTTGCAAAGAAGATCAAAGGCGTAGATCAGAACCAAAGGAGAGTTTACCCGATGCTTCGAGTAGGTAGGTAGGTACGGTCGCCCGGTTGACCTTCTAAGGATGGGTCGCAGCTTGAAGGCCTAGAGATCTGAGAGCGGTCGCCACGTTGACTAACTCAGGAAAGTCAGAGCAGAGCAATAAAGCTGGAACGGTCTCCCGGTCAAACTTTAAACGGATGGTGCAAAGCGAAAAAAAAAACGGTCGCCTGGTTGACCCATCGTGGGTGGTTGTGCCTAGTATAGCACTGCAGCTACTGCTGTTTGTGAAACGGAGATTACGCTTTATTCTTGATTCAAAGGGTGGTTCCAACAGGCAAGTCCTCTGGACATCTTATGAAACTTACACATAAGAAAAACGGAAAAAAAAATCATAAGATGGTAGGTAATGGTAATGGTAATTTTAGTTAACGTCGTACTAGAGCAACACAACGGGCTATTGACGACGGTCCGGAATCAGTCCCTTAAGGGAAAGATTCGAGGACAACACCTCGTAATTTTGAACCACGGTCAGGTGACGAAGCAACACCTGAGCTGGCACCCCACTCTCCAAACTTCCACGCCAACCCAACGTGAGGACTTTCGTCCACGACAGATTTAAGGTGCACCAGCCGCCTCTACACCATACGTTTACAAACATCCATGCCCGGACCCGGATTCGAACCAGGAACCTTCCGATCTACAAATTACTAGGAGACAGAGTAGTTTAGTATGAACTTTGAAGACATGGGTTCACTCTCACCCCATCACCTCTCAACCTATGTAATTTCTATTTTGTCGCTGGGTTAGTTGGTAGGTAGTTGAACTAACGTCGCACTAGAGTAGATTGGTGACTGTTCGATGCAACACCGAATGTAAAGATCCGAGGTCAACACCTCGTAATTTTTAACTATGGTCTGATGACGAGAACACCTTTCACTTCACCCTACTCTCCAAACTTCCACACCACGGCACCGTGAGGAAATATACGGCCACGGAAGATTTAACCTCCACCAGCCTTGATGTACATGACGGTCCTTGGTTGGATCGAGTTTTGAACTAGTAACCCTCCTGTTGCCAATCCGCTACGTTATAAACCGGGAAACCGCGACCCCTCTGTTTTGTTGCAGCGAGAGATTTGACTGTCCTCTTTTAAAAACTAACTATAAAAAGTGATGTTAATTTTTGGGTTATTTCCTCTTATTGTTGGGAAGTTGCAGAATGTATTGTGGGTAGTGGTGTGATCTGTTTGTCGTTTTTAAAACTATAATATAATTTAAAATCCTGATAAGTTGTCATCTTGGTAGATTATTGACCAAATCTTAGTCCTTTTTTTGTAGGTTGTGCAAGATCAACACCAGGATCGTATTGAGGTGGCATGTATCTTGTCAGGGCCACTCGCTAGGAGTGATCTATCCGCGTATATGCCGACTTTTGTTATTGGCCTGAGTCCTAACGATGGTTTTGTGAAGGGCAAAAAGTACGGCGTTATAAAATTGTAATTCATTGCAGGATATCCGAGTTAAACGTTTGTAAATATACATACTGGTGATTCGACTTTGTCATCAGTCCTAGATTAATCCGTGGAAATATCCTGGTCAATGTTGAGGAATTGATTTTCAAGCAAGATAATGTATTTATAGGGATGTACTGCCTTGAACAGAAGTGATCAATGTTGAGGAGTTCATTTTCAAGCACGATAACACGTTTGGAGGGATGTATATGATATAAGAGATGAAGTCAGAGATGTGTTGGGGTAGCTTCATTGCTTTTCTTTCCTTTCTTTTCTATATTTTACTAGCAGTAATTGTAATTTGCTGTACAGCATATTTTATTTATGCATTTCGCAAAGGTTCTTTGTGTTACTACGTCCGTTAGGTTTGAGTTTCTGGTCATCCGAAGTGGTTTCGGTTCAAATTACCTCTGATAATGAAGGTTCTACCGTATTAACCTTTAGAGTGTCGCCACAGATGGAATATAAAATCAATACTTTAAACGGTTAGCATTCCTTTGTTACTCGCTTTCTTTTAGTCGCATACTTCAAACACGCTTTGTTAAAACAGATCATGAAAACATCACATTCTTCAAATCTGTCCCAAAACTGTAGTATCATTTACTGCACAATGACTATAATAAAATAACGCTTTCAAAAATCATAATAGGAAGTGAATTCCATTTTTTGTATTCCTCTACACAACCTCTTACATGTAATGCTAAAGCGGTAGTTACGATTGTTACTTGTTCTAAAGGAAATGATGTAGTTGGGGTATAGGATAAAACCCTTTGAAGCTTGAAGAAAGTTCATTTGGTTTTCGATTTCAAGATTGAATGATCGATATTTATCATCAACTGCTCTTAATTCAAAAACTGATGTCCTTTGCACCCGACCATTTTCTTTTTTGAAACGATGTATTACAAGCGTAATGATAGGTTACCTAAAGATGCATTCAACTATGTCGATGGAATCTGGGATGTTTTTGTTGCATTAAGAATGGGAATTATCTGATATGAACACAATTCCCACGATACAGTGTTAAAAAAAAGTAAAAGTTAGGAGACGGTCTAAAAAGGTATGGAATTTGATAAGTATTTTTTTTTGAGAATTTTGTGGGCAATCTCGAGGAAATTTCACAGATGCATAATTAAATAAAAATTATGCATCTGTGAAAAAATTAATTAAATAAAAATTATGCTAATCTAAAATATTTTCTAAAAAGTTTGTACATTTTAAATATGAGCTTGATTTTCAGTGCAAGTAAACAGACCAGATGGAATGCGAATATTTTATTTCCACTACCCAAATGCTCTGGAATGATGCATATTGGGTTACCCGAAAATGTAGTTTATCGCCGTTTTAGCTTTAAAAAAATATCATGTTTCAATTCGGAATTTACTCTCTGTAATGTTTTGGGTCGAAGGGTGAAAATCGTATTAGGAAAACAAGCTAAGTGACATAGTGCTAGAAATACTGCATGAAAAACGTTCTGCTGCAGAAAAACTACTTCCACATACATTTAGCGTGATAGAAAATAATCCCTATATACATTTTGTGTTGCTTGAAACTATATCATTTGGGTATAATGGAAGCCTTCTCTTGTTTGTAACTTTTGAAGTCTGTGTTGTAAAATGCATGTTCGGCATTAAACAGTTTACGTTTCATTACCTTATCTTCTGAATATTCATGTCTTGTTGAATACAAGCGCATGAGTCTTAAATGATATATAGACAGAAGACTTTCAATGTTCCAAAAGTTTTTAGAAATGCTTACTGCATAAAATGATAATTTTTAACTAACGTCGTACTAGAGCAACAAAACGGGCTAATGACGACGGTCCGGGATCAATCCCGTAAGGGAAAGATCCCAGGACAACACCACGTAATTTTGAACCACGGTCAGATGACGAGACAACACCTGAGTTGGCACGCTACACTCCAAACTTTTACACCAACTCAACGTGAGGACTTTCAGCACAATTCCTGGAATCTTCTTAGACCTAGCACGTCCGGTACCATGGTACCAGTAATCCTTACAGTAAGCTAGAAAACAGCTTGTACATTGCAGCACAATTCCTGGAATCTTCTTAGACCTAGCACGTCCGGTACCATGGTACCAGTAATCCTTACAGTAAGCTAGAAAACAGCTTGTACATTGCAGCACAATTCCTGGAATCTTCTTAGACCTAGCACGTCCGGTACCATGGTACCAGTAATCCTTACAGTAAACTAGAAAACAGCTTGTACATTGCAGCACAATTCCTGGAATCTTCTTAGACCTAGCACGTCCGGTACCATGGTACCAGTAATCCTTACAGTAAGCTAGAAAACAGCTTGTACATTGCAGCACAATTCCTGGAATCTTCTTAGACCTAGCACGTCCGGTACCATGGTACCAGTAATCCTTACAGTAAGCTAGAAAACAGCTTGTACATTGCAGCACAATTCCTGGAATCTTCTTAGACCTAGCACGTCCGGTACCATGGTACCAGTAATCCTTACAGTAAGCTAGAAAACAGCTTGTACATTGCAGCACAATTCCTGGAATCTTCTTAGACCTAGCACGTCCGGTACCATGGTACCAGTAATCCTTACAGTAAGCTAGAAAACAGCTTGTACATTGCAGCACAATTCCTGGAATCTTCTTAGACCTAGCACGTCCGGTACCATGGTACCAGTAATCCTTACAGTAAGCTAGAAAACAGCTTGTACATTGCAGCACAATTCCTGGAATCTTCTTAGACCTAGCACGTCCGGTACCATGGTACCAGTAACCCTTACAGTAAGCTAGAAAACAGCTTGTACATTGCAGCACAATTCCTGGAATCTTCTTAGACCTAGCACCAGTACCATGGTAACAGTAACCCCATGTATGAAAATCCTGCAGCTTTAATGTTGCAGCTTTGAGAAGAATATAAGAGGTAGTTTCCGTCAAGCTCTAAATGCAGATGAGGGTGGTGTTTCTGCGGTGAAACATGTTTCCTTTATTATTCCGAACAGGACGTCATTAGGTTTCTTTTTCGACTGCGATTTCAGCACTTTAGCAATAAAATTCCTAAAGAATGAATTTCGTGGCGACGTGCGATAGTTGACTGATTGCCAATTAGATTAAAAACCGAAACTTCCACCAAAAAATTATAAGATTTGTTTTCAGGTAGGTATATCAATTAACGTTGCACTGGATCAACACAACGGGCTGTTGGAGACAGTCCAGGATCAACCCCAAAGGGGAAGATCCGAGGATAATACATAGTAGTTATAAAACACGGTCAGATGACGTGTTCAACACCAAACTTCAGTTCTCCAAACTTCTACATTAGACCAACGTGAGGACATTTCAAGTCACGGCAGATTCGACCTCCACGTAAATGACAGTCTTTGGTTGGATCAAGTTTTAAGCTCACTACTCTCTGGTTGTTTATCCGCGACTGCTAATTTTGCAAAAATGCAAATTTTTCGTGAAAAAATTTTACCTACCCAATTTTCCGAACATTTGTGAGAGGTATATTTCTTCTTATCCGAGAGATGGCGCTGCGTTCCTAAGCTGGAGAAAACGAAAACTCTTGACTTCACCGAGCTTCGCCGGAGTTATGTATCTTCCAATGTGAGCAAAATTAATCCTTTATAAGGAATCTTTTTTGAGGTTTATGAGGATTCAGGACTTTAATAAACCTCTTAAAGCAATAATATTATTTTTCAATTTTGTACAACTAAATAATTAACTACAAAACACTAAAATTGTGCTGTCTAAGTTTAGTTTTCTTGAAAATAAGAACAGAAAATGCTTTTTTTTGTGCTTTATAAATACGGGTAATGCATTAAGAGAAAATGACTGTATGCGTATTGATTCCGTGCCTATTCTTGTATTGATCGTCCTTTGGTCAGTTTATATTGCCGTGTGCGTAATTAAATCTAGATAACTTAATATACATCTTCTAGATATTTTAGAACAATTCTTTCCAGATTAAAGTTTTTAAGAACAAACACCAGGAAAAGAAATCTGGATTACAAATGAAATTTTCAGTTGAAAATCAAACATCTAATTTTTTAAAACTACTTTAACATATTTTCAATAAGTGTTACATATTTCATAAAAACATTCCACTTAATGAATACAATATTAAAATTTCCTTTGCATGCATTTTTAGGCAAGTTTAATGCTAAAAATGCTGAACATACCAATACTTAAATCAACCTTAATTTAGCAGTGTTTGAGAAAGTTGGAATGTAAATCGACCATTACTCACGTTGTTTTACCAAGACAGTGGAAAAAACAACTTTTCCAAAAATTATTTACAGAATTTGAATTATAATACTTTATTTTCTTTGTGAAACATAAATGATTTTCCCATATTTAGGTAAGATGAAATTAAAAGAATAAAACATTCTATTTTGCAATGGAGCGTGACAGAAAGGAGTTATGTTATGTCCAATATTGCTAAAAATGTGTGTTCATTTTTGGATGTCATGTGTACATTTCTACCAACTTTCCTCGAAGGTCCTTGGTTTAGCACACGTGGTTGTAAAATTCCGTTTTTGAAATGAATAAATCAATGCAGCACGAAACCTTTTGAACTGAACGTATTTAAAGTACTTTAAAATTTTTACATTTGTCTTTTATAACTCGTTATAACTTTAATGTTTTCCATGTTTCAAACAAAACTAGTTGGTTTGATTAAAAGATGTACACAAAGGCACGTAAGACAATCATTCTCATTTTAAACTGGTTCGTGGTTTCCTTTTAAAACAAAATCTCTGAATTGAAAAACTGCTTTAGTATGAAGCGTGTGATCAACGAAACGAATAATCGTATTTCTTGACCATGTGCAATAATATTAATTTGTGATTTCTTCGCATGGAATTAATTTGCATCTTTAAATTTTGTTTAATTTTTAGTTATAAGTTGTGGAAACTATGTGAGAGCACGAGATAAAAAAGAACAATGAATTAATATATTAAGAACAACGTTTTTTACACTGACTTCATTCTTATTTAGGTCTTTTTTCTTAGATTTTTCTCAATAAATAGTTATTAAAAAAATTGTAATTTCTTTCCACACGGAACAAACCCACAAATGATTCTATTTGAAGCTGTATAAAAGTTAGAGCAAAGTTTTTGAATGAAACTTTGGAACTTTGGTGATGTTGACGGAATATTAATATTAAAAGAGCCCGAACTAGAGGATTTTTGAACTATTAAAGAATCTTTGTTTTAATAACAGAAGGTTAAGGTTGCTTATTTTATGAGTTGGAACTATATTTAAGCAACTTATATCTAAGTTTGTTGAAAAGAGTGATTTTCTTATAAAAAAAACTGCAGTCACATCAACCTACCATGTTTAGAAAAATGATAATCGGTTTCTTTTCCCTTGTCTGTACTAAATGCATTCAATTTTAAAATAAGTTCTTTTGTTATTGCACGTAGCACTAAATACAAATTTTAAGAAAAGATGTATTCGTTTTACAAAACTAATCATGAATTTCTTATCAAATTAATTTGCTATTCTGCCTTTAAAGATGACCAATTTCTGAACTGTCGCATGCCATGGTACAAGAGTGCCACAGGTAAAAAAATGTTGATAGGAAGACTGAAAGCTTGATTACTCACCGTAGATTCCACATTTCTACGAGTTGAGTCATGGCAATTTTACAGCATTTATAACCCCTCACGAAACCTTCTTTTGTTGTACACTTTAATATCACCTTTTGTAATTTTGTCTTACAATAGGTAAATTAAATTTATTTAAAGAGAATTATTTGATAGATATACATGTAAAAGATTTGCCTCCAAAATAAATTGAAGGAATTATAAAAATATCGAAAAGATGTTAAATTACATATTTTCCAGAATTATAAATGATATGGCAGTTTTCTACAAAAGAGAATGTAAGTGATTATTCTGATTACTCTTTCAATCTAGTATTAACCAATTAAACTCGTTAGTATAAAAATAAAGCATTAATTATCGGTATCAAATGGGGACATGAAAACATTCTGTAAGATTGCCTTGTTCTGGACAGATTAATATCATATTGCATGAATGCCTTGATGATGAAATGTTTTATTTGCACCAGTCTAGTTGACACATGAACATCAATTAAATAATCCAGTAAAAACCATACCTCAAAACATTATTTTAATGTTGGTCTTTATTAAACTACCGGTAAGTTGATGCAGCCGTTTACTTGAAACCAATCTTGAAAAACGAATTCATATACAGTAGACATTGATTATCTGAGCTTATATGGAGCCAGGACACCTCGTATAACCAGAAAACTAGGATACAACTTGAAACTCAGACGTAGAAACACAGGGCGAGTAATCTACGATTATTTATCGCGATAATTTTATAATGAGCCTTTCTCACCTTCTGACAGTGAGCATTCTGCCCACCAATCCAGGCCAGTGAAGGACGAAGCTTTATTTTAATCCTAAAAACGTCATCAATCTAAGCCTAGGGGTATCAAATTTGGGGCTCGGATAATACTGTTACTCGGTTAATCGGAGTTCGGATAATCGAAGGTTTTACTGTATTATAAAACTTTCAGATATACTGTAATTTGTACAGTTGATGCAATACTATAATCAACAGAACTCTTCTCCCGATTAGGGCATATGTTATTTAGATGTGTGCGGGCTTCACTTATCTAGTAACACAGGGTAATCTATGCGATTATTTATTGCGATAATTTTACAAATAGCAATACTCTAATCAACATTTGTACAATTGAATCAATACTCTAATCAACATTTGTACAATTGAAGCAATACTCTAATCAACATTTGTACAAGTGAAGCAATACTCTAATCAACATTTGTACAATTGAAGTAATTCTCTAATCAACATTTGTACAATTGAAGTAATACTCTAATCAACATTTGTACAATTCAAGAAATACTATAATCAACATTTGTACAATTGAAGTAATACTCTAATCAACATTTGTACAATTCAAGAAATACTTTAATCAACATTTGTACAGTTGAAGTAATACTCTAATCAACATTTGAACAATTCAAGAAATACTCTAATCAACATTTGTACAGTTGAAATTATACTCTAATCAACGGAACACCAGAACACTTCTCCGATTAGGGCATATTTTTTAGACGTGTGCGGGCTTCACGAACCTGAGGTACCCAAGTGATCTATTCTTTTCCAATATAGGGTTTACTGTGTCTGACAAACACATGGGCATCATGATCAGAGGATGCCCAAGTAGTATTTCTAGTTTCTTCTCTCAATCTTTTCTTTTCACAAATACCTGCCATGCTACCTGTCTGCAGCATTAGATGGGAAACTTAATAATTTTCATTTTAAGGCATTTACGTCATCTCGACCTTAAGACTCTACCACTTAAAAGTGAAACCCAAAGCAAATGTCGCACAAAAACTAAATATTTAATCTAGCCGGCGAATTTGATATCCAACAGATTTCAGTCAACAAATCCGAAATTAATATTGAACTTCTTCCCGCAGCTCCCAAGGACTTCTGCGTGTTTCGAGGCATGTTCCAGACAGACCTCTATCAAAAAGCATGCAAATATAAAAAAATAGTCCTTGTATACTCATTTTATTCGCATCTCTGAGGTAAATATGAGGTTGCGTGAGCACGATTTTTTCCTCTTCCACATCCACATTCTAACTGAACCGCGGACTCTGTTCGAGGTCATCCGAGCAGAAAAGAAGCCAGTGAAGTTGTGTCTAGTGTACGGCAAATATTGAAGCAGAGAAGCCATATTTGCATAGCTCTAAAAAATGGCCGCACCATTTCGAGTGGTAATCAGTATTCCAGATGGAACGAAAATATCATACTTTTCATTCCAGAAAAAGAGGAAAGTGTTTATGGGGAAAAAATATTCGAAAGTAAAAGGGCGGGAGCGTGTGGAATGGAAGATTGGAACTTCGCGATTTGTGTGTGCATTGCTGTTCAAAAAGGTTAACCGCTATTTGAGTCATTTTTGAGAATGCATTACTGCGAATGTATTGCGACGGCTGGTCGTACGGGAATCAACTCATTAAACCGTTTTTATGAATTTTCTTCTATGTTGTTCCGATCTCAGTTTAATTTTATTACGAAACGTTTCGGATTCCAATGCGTAGCATATTTATCTGTGGATAAATGCTGTCAAATATTTATATGCCCATTGCAGGTTCGTTCAAAAATTATAATTACTTCGAGAAATATCTTTCTTGATCTTACACTCAAATATGTTTTTCAAAAACGTGAAACTTTTTTTAAGGCTAGATGAGTATGGCTGATCAAGTTGCTCGACAGTATAACTTTCCTATCTTTTTGAGATACAACTGAACACTATACTATCATTTTCGTTAATATTATCCTTTCACACATCTATTTTTTGATTATCAACATAATACTTTTTTTAAAACTATAAAACTATACTCACAAATAATCTCAATATTTTTCGGAATTTCACAACAATGTTTGCTTTTTTACTTTACTAGGGGGCTCCGCCCCCTGCTCGCTTGCGCTCGCCAACAATTTTCAATTTTGACACTTAATAAACCCAAAACTAATAGCCGCATCGGAAAAAAATCTTAATAATCGTCCAGGGAATACGATGAAGAACAAACCATATTAATTTCGTTTTTTTCCGATCAGTATTTTCTCGGGAAATCGTCTAAGAATCGAGCTAAACAACACAGTTTTCAATCCTGCGGCGGCGGCGTTAACTTTTTTTCAATATAGAGAGAAATCCTTTATGATTATATTATTCTCATTTTTGGCTTAACCCTCTGAACTAATTAATTCTAATTATCCCTCTGAGCGTCATGTGATTTCTGAGTAGTGTTCTTGCCTATCCCACACAACACATGACTAAATAACAATGTTGATTGATTGAAAGAAACCTAGAAAAGATTCTTCTCGTCAAGATGATCAAAACTCTTTAGAAGAAAATATTGCAGGTTGGGGAACAGATACATGCGGGTGAATCCCCAGGGGGTTTAATTCGTATGATTTATGGTGTGCATGCTTATTTTAATATTAATTATAATAATTTTAATTTTTAATATAATAATTTATAATGTTTAATATCGTTATTACTCATAACTCATCTTCAGTAAAATTTTTCTTTAACACAATTTTCTCATTCTATTTTTAAAGAATTAATATTTTTCTTTTAGTGCTAACATGAATTCTTGATACTTTCTTTCCACATTCGTATTAATCTTACCATGCATTCTAGACACAACCGGTTCGTAGAGATACCCCAAATTAATTCAGGACGAACAGACAATCATGCCTTACTCCGTGTCCGAACCAGGAAATTTTCGTTCCAGAACCAGCCCCTGATCACTAGACCGATGGAATGGCAATTTTTAAATATTTTCATAAGAAAATATTGTTTAAACTTTATTAACGTTTTTGATTTTAACCCTTCTTTGCATAGTGGTGGAAATTTCCATCATAACATTGAATGCCCAAAAATTAAATAAAAGAACAAGTTCACTTTAAGTTGATCGTGTCTGGATACCTTTTTAATGTCCATTGCATAAAAAAAACATAGCTGTCAAAAATAAGCAAGTGTCACTATCAGTAAAACGAGCTTGAAGTTGTCATTCCGCTGTTTGTTGTAGTTGCAATAAACGTATGATTTCGTTTTTAATTTTGTTTTATTATATTTGAGTTTTTATTGCTAAAAAAGTGAAAATGAGTGGAAGAAAGGTTTGTAACATGTGTTTTTGTTATTTTTAGAGCAATTTCTGAAAAATTTTGCGTTTTATTTAAAAAATACCACATGATACCATCATATTGTTTTTTGCTAAATTTATACTATAAATATATACTAAGATATTTTTAACCATTTTTCCTTTAATTTTGAACATGAATTATATCACCTTGATTTATTTCACCAATAAAGAAAAAATCATGCAAAGAAGGGTTAATATACTTTTTTCGATAGGTAATTGAATCTTTCCTCAATTAATCGGTAAAATACACTTTCACGACAAAACCCATGCCTTTATTTTCAGTCAAAATTCCGTAGAAAGTAACTGCAACACTCTTCGATTAATCCACTTCCCCCTTTCAAAACACCCCCATGGATCATCTTTCGAAGAAAAAGAGGGTCGAGGAACGAGAAGAGCGAAAGAGGGAGAAGAAAAAAACCCCACCAGTTGAAGATCGGCTGCTCGAAAAGACCTGGAGACGGCTCCATCTTCCCCAATTCCCAGCAGAGGGCCACAATAAGAAAGCCTAGAAGTTTCCTTGCGGCTGGCAACACAACAGAAAGCACTTGGCAATCCACCCCCGTGGGATGAATCTATTCTCATTAGGGGGCGACTGGGGACCCGCGATCCCTCATCATGCTAACGATGTCCCGGATCTTTAATGTCCGCGAATCAATCTGGTGACTATTTCGGGACCCGGACATCTTCCCCAGATGGATGGGGGGCGAGGACTTCTTCAACAGTTGACAGCGGCAGCGTCGTGAGTGACTGGGGTAGGATCTTCTCTGCAAGGAGGAAGGTGGGGATCTATCTGGAGGCCCCGTCTCGCAGGATTGCGTGAAATGATCGACAGATGGGTGGAAAGGAATGGGGTCTTTTTTCACGTTTGAGTGGAAGGAGATTTTGATGTTTTTGGAGAGTTTAAATCTTCGAGTAAGGCCCTCGAATCTTGAAAATGGCATTCCGTTTCATGCGTTGTTTTGTGCATTTTGGATGCTCAGCTCCATGTAACAGAGGCGGAAAATATACTAGCCAAAATGGTGGCGAAATAAGTACAAGTATCAAATAATGACTTACCTATTGTTTCTGAGTTCTAAACGATTTCCATTTTGGGAGATTCATATTGGTTATCGTGGTTTTTGGAAGATTAGGGTAGGTCTTCTCAGCAAGGTGAAAAGTGGGAATTTATCTGGAGTCCTCGTCTAGTAGGATTGCGTGAAATGATCGACATATGTCTGGAAAGGAATGGGGTGTGTTTTTTCATGTTTGGGTAGAAGGAGATTTTGATGTTTTTGGAGAGTTTAAATCTAGTAAGGCGCCTGAATCTTGAAAATGGCATTCCGTTTCATGTGTTATTTTGTGCATTTTGGATACTCAGCTCCATGTAACAGAGGCGGAAAATATACTAGCCAAAATGGTGGCGAAATAAGTACAAGTATCAAATAATGACTTACCTATTGTTTCTGAGTTCTTAACGATGGCCATTTTGGGACATTCATATTGGTTATCGTGGTTTTTGGAAGATTAGGGTAGGTCTTCTCAGCAAGGTGAAAAGTGGGAATTTATCTGGAGTCCTCGTCTAGTAGGATTGCGTGAAATGATCGACATATGTCTGGAAAGGAATGGGGTGTGTTTTTTCATGTTTGGGTAGAAGGAGATTTTGATGTTTTTGGAGAGTTTAAATCTAGTAAGGCGCCTGAATCTTGAAATGGCATTCCGTTTCATGTGTTATTTTGTGCATTTTGGATACTCAGCTCCATGTAACAGAGGTGGAAAATAAATTAACCAAAATGTTGGCGAAGTATGCACAAGCCTCGAGGAATGACTAACTTAATGATTCTGCGTTCAAAATGATGGTCATTTCGGCAGATTCAAACTGGTTATCGTCGGCTTTTGGTTGATTGGTTTTTATGGCGCACGAGTAATAATTGACCCTTGCGCTTGTAAACATGTGTGTATGCATTACTTGACTTTCTAAACACAACAGGCAACGGCAAGTAATGGACATGCAGTGAAAGTTTTACTTACATAGTAGAGACAAATACACTCAGGGTAAGTTTCATGAATTGAACTTCCAGAAATAATTTTAAACTTCAATAACACACTTGGCAAGTTGCTTTGACTCACAAACATGCATTATAATTAATATTTCTTCCCATCACAATCTTACATTTTTATCACATGGATATAAAAGGTCTTCGGGTTTTCACCTGAAGAATCCGTCAAAAATCCAATTAGATTTCAATCTCTACCTAACATTTCCCACTTGCATGACATTGAAGACTGACAAAAAATAATTCATTGATACCATATTACGATAAAAATTTTGGACATTTTACCTCAATAGTTTATTCTACTTAGACTGTTAGAATGTCTCACCCGATTAGGATTGACTTTATATTTATAAAATAGGACCTCAATTTGTTATTCAGTGCAGATAGCAAGTTCAAATAGATAGCTATACACTTACAAAAATTATAACATAAATTTTGATGCGTGGAGTATATGTAAGACTTGCCTATCATCCTTAGAATTTCCCACATAACTGGTTGATCATTTTCTTTTTTGATGTCATGTTAAGGCATTATCTTACATAAGGCCGATTTGTTTCACACTTCGCTTTCCTTCTATTATAGGGCTGGTGTGTAAAAGAAAAAAAATAACACCCTTTATCTTTAGTGTTAACATTGTTACGTACATATTTAGATTCAAATTAACTGTAAGTTCATTACCTTCACACCGTATATTTATAAAGTGACATTGTTGGTTGGCGCTTTTTCCATGGTGCTAGATACGTTCGACATCAAAAATGGAGTTAAACTCTATTTTTTTATCTATAGTAGAAAAGATTTCTTGGCTATTGATATTCATACAATGTACTCGTAGGATGCGATGCTGTTAGGCTGACTCATTTTTACATTCAAAGACTTGTACCATCGACGAAAGTCATGTTTTGGATGTGACCTTAATGTGATAAAAAAGTTTTAAGCGTTTTAAGTGTTTTGCTATTTTCTGGCGATCGCCGAGAGTTTAAATACAAAAGGCTTACCATTACATGACAGCTAACTATCCTTAATCGACAGTAACACTTGTTTGTGTACAAGATGTCGAGCGTCTGTAAAAATCAATAACATTAATTTTTAAATGAGTGGTAATGTTCCTGTTCGTTTCGGTAACACCTTCAGGGGTTTAAATGGAGTGTCATTACGTGTAAGTTAATGAAAAATGTTATTTCAAAGGACCGAAATATCGGAATAAAATAATTACACCAGTGCATGCTGTCACAATTTATTCAGAGGGTTTGGTTGAGTATGCTTTTCGAAAATTTGCTCTGATTTCAGGAACTCGATGTCGCGAACATAACCAATAACGCCATAAGGGTAGGGACACTTAAAATGAATCGCGTTGAATCACAGCGCTGCAGAGGTCGTAAAGCTTTTATTCAGAGAAAAAATTGTACGGAAGTAATTTGGATCCCCCAAGAATGATGAATACGAAGCACACTTCGAAATAGCGCACTTGGGAGAGGGATAAAAAACAAAGGACAAAAAGTACCCCATTCCATCAGCTCAGAAGGGCCACTTGAACGCTTTGGTCGGTTGCAAAGCCCCCATACCCAACCGCGCTTGACCAAAGACAGGTAATTTTCGATTCTCTCACCCCCTAATAACAACACAGCTCCAGGAAAACTTAGCAAAAAGAATTCCCCTCTTCAGTCAAAGGAAGCGAAGAAAAAAAGCAGAGACAATGAAAAAATATTCGAGCTGAGTAAGCGGCTGATAGGCTATTCTGCCTCATTTCACAAATACTTCTTTTCCCCCTTACTTCTCCCTTCTCTTTCTTCTCTGTTCAGTGTCTCTGGTAGCGGTGGCGCTACTTGCAGTAATTCCACGCCCCAAAATGTTCTCAATTTTCACATCACTTTAGAACGGTGATCGAGCGATCCTGGTCAGGGTTAAGACTCATTTCTCTGCACGGGCCATTTCACAGCAAGTCTGTTATCAGAGAATACCCCCCGATGAAGACTTCACACTTCAAACTGAGGTTGGGCTGGAGGAAAAAAAGAGAGTTTCGAAGACTTCTCTCCAACCCCACACTCGGTATATTTTTTAACTTTTGGCGTTTATCTTTGCCTTCCATACAAAATGGGTGTGTTTATCACCCATAGTTTCGTAATGGTGATTAGTGTGGGTCGTACTTTTTAGAAGTTTCTACAGTTCGTGTGCACAGATGAATGGAGTCGAATCTATGTTTCCTTTAAGATATTTAAAATAATGTTTCATTTTTTCTTTAACAATCCAGCCTACCAACCGGACTAGGGGTTGAGGTGTTAGCCTCTAGATTGGAAGGTTCCTGGTTCGAATCCGTGTCAGTTCATGGATGTATATGAGCGTATGGTGTATAGGCCGGCTGGTGCATCTTAAATCAGTCGTGGTCGAAAGTCCTCATGTTGGGTTGGTGTAGAAGTTCGGAGAGTGGGGTGCCAGCTGCTTAAGTGTTGCCTTGTCATCTGGCCGTGGTTCAAAATTACGTGGTGTAATCCAATCTTTCTCTTTGGGATTGATCCCGGACCGTCTTCAATAGTCCGTTGTGTTGCTCTAGTACGACGTTAATTATAACATTACCAAATTAACCCTCCAAGTGATTCAACGAGATATCTCGTACAAGATCTGGTCTATTTTGCCTAAGACAAGATATCTCTTCGAGTTAAAACTGCCCTATTAATCCAAGGGGTAATGGTAATTTTAGTTAACGTCGTACTAGAACAACACAACGGGCTATTGACGACGGTCCGGGATCAGTCCCTTAAGGGAAAGATCGGAGGACAACACCTAGTAATTTTCAACCACGGTCAGATGACGAAGAAACACCTGAGCTGGCACCCTTCTCTCGATACTTCCACACCAACCCAACGTGAGGACATTCGGCCACGACAGATTTAAGGTGCACCAGCCGCCTCTACACCATATGCTTACAAACATCCATGCCCGGACCCGGATTCGAACCAGGAACCTTCCGAATTAGAGGCTAACATCTTAACCACTATACCGGTTGGTCGGAATTAATCCAAGGGGAATGAAGATGCTAGCAGGAAAAACGTCCTGTGCACGTCCATTAAGATTGCCTATGCTCTTTTTCAATCAGGTGGAAATGGTAATGGTAATTTTTAATTAACGTTGTAATAGAGCAACACAATGGACTATTGACGACGGTCCGGGATCATTCCCATAATGAAAAGATCCTAGGACAACACCACGTAATTTTGAACCATGGTCAGATGACGAGGCAACACCTGAACTGGCACCCTACTTTCCAAACTTCCACACCAACCCAACGTGACGACTTGCGGAAACGACAGATTTAAGGTGCACCAACATTGCTCTTACAAACATACATGCACTGACACCGGATTCCAACCAGGAACCTTCCGATATAGTGGCTGACACCTTAACCACCAGACCGGTTGGTCGGTGCAATCTTGCGGCATCGACCTTACATGCAATAGACTGAGTATGCACACTCAGCTTCATGCTATTTCTTTCGGTCGCTCGGTTTTAATTTCTGTCATGGGAAAGAGTATGAATCCTGACACGGAACAAATTATTAATTTGTTAGTATGGACTCTCTATCTCAATTCAAAACACGAGTGTGTCGACACACCGGTCTGCTGGTTAAGGTGTTAGCCTCTAGATTGGAAGGTTCCAGATTCGAATCCTGGTCAGTGCATGGATGTTTGTAATCGTATGGAGTAGAGGCTGCTGGTGCATCTTAAATCTGTCGTGGCCGAAAGTCTTCACGTTAGGCTGATGTGGAATTTTGGACAGTGGGGTGCCAGCTCAGGCGTTGCCTCGTCATCTGACCGTGGTTAAAAATTACGTGGTGTTGTCCTCGGATATTTACCTTAGGGGATTGATTACGGACAGTCATCAATAGCTCGTTGTGTTGCGCTAGTACGACGTAAATTAAAATTTACCAAAACACTAGTCTGCACTTCGATAGGCAATCGTCCCAAGTAGATTCGTAAGTCCGAGTGATTTACCCTTCCAAGTTCTTACGACATCGATGCCCCCACACTCTGTTTATTTCATTGGAACTTCGATGTCAGGTGACGTTTACGTCACATAGGGCGTTGATACAGGCACATTTCTAAATTCTTAGTTAAGTGTGATCCCGTATGGTGATCCCTCTACCTAGGTACGACACTGATGGGTGTAACAACAATCTTATTCTTTCGTTCACTGTTTACTAGATTATGAATGTTAATAGATTTCAGTATTTACGCCACTTATATTAGTCAATTAAAGCAGTACTAGGGGGCCCACCCCCTGCTCGCTAACGCTCGTCAACCCCCGGAGGATTGTTTTGCAATCCTCATTGGTTCGAGGCGCGAACCTATGCTCGCTTCGTTCGCTCGCATTAATGAAGACATGTGTCCTAGCAGAAGGGATTGTTTACAAAATATGATGTTTCAAAAATATATTTTTCAAACCTAAATTTGCTGTAAAAACAGAAAAGATTTTTACAGTACCTCTAAAATCAGAATTCAAATGAAAACTTGGAGCAAATTTTGACTCGAAATGTGAGCGCTGCTTTTAAAATTGAATACCCAGCATGTTGTTTGTGTGTACATTTCCGCCAGCACTCGAGCCACCCACATTTCTTCATTGAATTTGTTGTCGAAAGTTGTAGTGCAAGCGTCTTGTTGAACTATAATTTTTGGCCCTGAAAAGGACCGTTTTTAAAGGGTCCTGAAGAGATCCTCCACTTTCTTTGATTTATATTATAAACTGGCGCAGATCGACTAAAATTAATTTTTTTAAATAAAATTTCATCCGATTATGCAATTAATTCAATTGAGGCTCGAGGCTTCGTGGTAAACAAACAATCGTACAATGTTGACAAAACGCGATAACAAATAACGTCTGTTTTGCGTGCCACGTAAGAGAATTATATATATAGATTTTGTCAACTCCGAATTAAAAAAAAAAGACTATTCTATGTAGTGTTCTTTAATTTATAAATGACTAGCCACTGCGTGGCCAGCACGGCGTTGCCCGTGACAATTCTTTTCATGGGGGTCAGGTGTGACCACTGTTCGCTAACGCCCGGTGATTGATACGAATTCTCATTTGGTTTGCTTCGGAAACCAATGCGAAATTTACTTCGCAAACAAAGCCTATCGGATAACAGACATCACGGCGTTTGCTTCGTAAACCAACACCACGGGCAACGCCGTAATGGCCTCGTCATTGTCAAATGCAGAAAAATTCGAATTACGTAGATATCCAATCGGCGTGACGTCGCAGTCTCTTGCAAAAATATAAATATTTAATTGAACAATTATTTATTAAAAGAAAATCAAACGTATAAGGTAACTATCTGGTGTCAAATGTTCCGCAGATTTCAAATCCGTTTAACGATCCCGATATTGCAAAAAAGAATTAAACAATGCCAATCTAAAATTTTTTTTTATTTGTTTTGCTTTCCTTCGCTGGAATTATTTAAACGCAGGAAAGTCAAATTCGTATTGGAAAAAATATGAAAGTAACAATTTAAAAATTATTTATTTAAAGAAAATCATATTTTTAGGTACCGCTCTAATGTGAAATTTTCCGTAGATTTCGTTGAAAGTTTTACTCTATCTTTAACGATCTAGACTATAGAAAAAAGATCTACATAACTCCAGTTAAAACTTTATTTTTTATTTTTCGTCTGCGAAATCCTCCACAAAATCAAACGGAAACGGAAAAAATAAATTTAGAACCTGTCATCTTTTTATGGTGTTGTCATTATAAATGAAACAATAACAATTAAATATGTCATTAAATTCATTTAAAAATGTTCTAGATTAAATTTTAAAATTAGGGCTTCCTACAAAATTTGCAAAAAATTCGGACTACCTGGTGCCAAATCTCATTATTGTAAGTGCCACAGAACTGCGTACTCATAAGCAGACAAACACTTCCTTTTAAAATAGCAGAGACTCACTCAGTCTTTAATTTCACGTCGTTGCTTTAATCTTCCGAGGGGTTCGCACTCACACATCCGTTCTGTAAACTGTAGTCATGTTTGGCTTCTAAACCAGTTTTGACTTTGACCACTTGAATCTTCCTAGCATTCTCTAAATTAATCGAAGTGGTTATTTAGTCATGTGTGTTAAAGCATTAGTTACATTATACTCTGAAAACAACTTGCTCAAAGGGTTAATCCTCAAAGGGGTTTTGAGGAGATATCTCGTCCATCAAGGTCTGATCGACTTGATTAATGACGAGTTATATCGTCATCAAGATCTGGTCAGTTTTGCTAATGACGAGATAACTCTTCGAGGCAAGTACCAAGAAGGTTAACCAATACTAATTAATTTAAAAGTAGAATTTTAATTTCATAAAAAAAGTCCATTGAGTTCTTTAAGTTTCTTTAACCACAACTTGTTACACAGTTACAAAAAATAATTTTGAAGAAGGTACACTTTCTACAGAACACTGGTATTTTCTTAACGTGAAACAGAATACAATACCCCTAAAAACCAGACGTTTTCAAGCCACAGTTTCTGGATCACTAGGTGTCGTATACTGGAAGTGGACAGGAGACAGGAAAGAGCAGAAGAAAAAGTTTATTTGCGTACGAAGCAAATGGAATACTGATATGAGCTCTTGTTAATATACAGAACATGCTTCAGAAATTCTCTTGTCTTAACAAACTTGTCTCTTGTATTTAACAAACTCCTGGAGAGTCTGGCAACAGATTCTCCAGAAGTTTGTTAAATGCACAATACTAGACCAATGCATGAAGAATACCCATACCAAATTCCTTCCCAGTGTTATTTCAAAGTCCCCTCTTGAATTCGATTCATGGACGCGTCTCTTAATATATTACATATATTAAGATTACGACTTTTTCACAAAATTGTGCAAGAACATTTTTTTTGTCCTGTTTCTGCTTCCATAACAAAGAGGGTATTTCATTTTCATTCCTATTTACTAGCATCCGGCAGAACCGAAACATTGGACACGGAAGATTGAAATACCCGTTCTTATTCGCCAGGAATAAATAAAGCTGAGGTATTAAATTCATCTCCAAATCCTCTTGACCTCCTCTCGAGAAGGTGAGGGCTTAGAGTCCGGCGAAAGCCCAACTTCAGATTACCCAGAAGGCAAGGGCATACACTCTCCCATCATCTCACAAGAATATACCTACTCTTAGGACACGGGAAAAAACTACCAAACGCGGAATAAAGAGCAGACGAGAAAAAAAAAAACCTCGCTCTCAGCCCTCCCTCTCTGTGTGTCCATTCATTCCATTCGTATTTTCTAGAGTCCTTCTTTGCGCCATCCTCTTTTTTTCGTTGCTGCTGTTCTTTGTTGTTGAGAACCTCGTCACCAAAAGTATGACCAAAATCAAGAGAACGGCGGCGCAATGTCGGAAGATCTTTATCCCAAGGGTGAGAGAGAGGATAGGACGCAACATCCCTCTGCTCCATCCTCTCAGGAGCATCCCCTGTCCTCCCACCCCCCGATCGCAGACGATGCGGATGGGAGAGAGTAATCCTTCCACCGAATTTATTGTCCGGCGGGCCCGGACTCCTCTAAGATTTTGGGTCCACGGGATCTTCTCGCTCATATTCTTTTAGTCGCGGAGATTCTCTGGGAGCATGGAGCTGCGG
This sequence comes from Metellina segmentata, assembly GCA_947359465.1. Classification (NCBI taxonomy): domain Eukaryota; kingdom Metazoa; phylum Arthropoda; class Arachnida; order Araneae; family Tetragnathidae; genus Metellina; species Metellina segmentata. Next base: position 55,677,427 of record OX375881.1, read on the forward strand.
GAAACGGGGGCTGTTGGCAAGTTTGCTTTGGGTTCGAGGAGGGCGAGACTTATCATGCAGACTTTCGCAGTTTTGGCGTTTGTTTGATTTGTTGACATTCGGGTCCTCACACACACACACAGTGACTGAGAGGAGAAAATGGTATCTAGTACTTCAAGTTCCTTGATATAGCGTGCATGGATGTTCGTAGTAGTTTGGAATTCCGCTCTAAAATCGAATTAATTTTTTAAAAGCCGATCAAAACCGTGGTCTATCGTGCTCAAGCAACCTGAGAGTTGTAGGTGGCGTAGGTTCGATTCATGTCAGGTACATTCATCCCTGGGTGTATTTCTTCTATGTTCGTAAAACTTTCATTATATGTGTAAACTTTCATTGTGAAATTGTATGTCTGGCACAGCATGGACATATATGGCTTTTGTACCATAAAACCTCCAAACAATGTAACACGATGTTAAATAACTGGATTTGAAAGTGTTTCTAAGCTCGTTGTTGTTCCTATTATTGTATTTGATATTGTTTGCTTTGTTACTTGGGATGAAAAGTTACCATGTAATTACTTGTGATGGAGCCAAAGAAGAGGGTGCAACAAAATCATTGGCTTACAAGTGAAACATACAAAGTCAATATTTTCAAGATGTGAGTTTCTTTCCTTCTCTAGACCAGGATCTGGTGAAGTGTGTATCTGTATGTCTAAAGGGTGTGGTACAGCTTTAGTATAAGTCTACCGAGGTGGTACAGCTACAGTGTACGTTTATAGCGGTGGCAACGGCCTTGGCGATTTTTTTTTGGCGCGCCGCTAAAGTTGCCAAAGAAAGAATTATTTAAAAAATATTTTTATTTTTACAACGGAAAATGAAAGCTTGAAAACACATTTGTTTATGTTTTGAAAGTATATTTTTTAAAAACTTTCACGAAAAGTAATAAGTTTAAACACATTTCAAAACACACTTGTGAACCAGCAGAAAAACTAAGCTGCAAATGTTGGGTAAGAATATACTCTGAAACTTATCAATTACACTAAATACGGTAGGTATGTTGAAAAAGAAAAAGATTTTAAATGAAAAAAAGCAAGAAATAATATAACCTGATATGCCAAAACTGTTCCTGGAAAAAATTACTAAAAAAAAAAATTCCACAACTGTCGAAAAATTAATGAATGTCAGAACTCTACAGTGAAAAAATTATGCTAAAATAAAATTCCACAACTGGAGAAAAACAATTAAACTAACCAATGAAATCAAAAAAAAAAAATTAAAAGAATCAATGCAATCAAAGGATATTTTAAAATTAAAATAAAATTGGAATCAAATAAAAATTTTCGAACGAATCAATGAAATTAAACGACTTTAATGGATTGTGAAAGAACTTTCTAGAATAATCAAAATGAAAATTTAAAGTTTCCGTTTGCCTTGGCTGCCATGAAAACCACAATAACCGTAAATACAGATGGGTTGCCTTAACCTACCGCAACTCGCTACTAAAAGTGCGCAAAAAAAAAAAAAGCGCTAAGGCCGTTGCCACCGCTATAAGCGTAGACTGTAGCTGTACTATAAAGGTGGCAACGGCCTTAGCGCTTTTTTTGCGCACTTCTAGTGGCGAGTTATGGTTGGTTAAAGCAACCTATTTGTATTACTGTTGTTGCGGTTTTCATGGCAACTTCCAACAAGCGGAAAATTTAGATTTTCATTTTGAATATTCTAGTAAGTTCTTTCAAAATTCGTTAAACTGTCGTTTGATTCCATTGGTTCATTTAAAATACTTTTTTCCTTGGATATTTTACGTGTGCCAGAAAAGAAAAGCGCCAAGTCCGTTGCCACCGCTATAAACGTAGACTGAAGCTGTACCAAAATCATGAACTCACACACAACTAGTAACTAGACAAAAAGGGATACTGCCACATTTTCTGTGGTTTAGCTTGCATTTATCTTTGTAGCTCTTCGGAATTCCGCTTTAATGTCTAATATTGAGCAAAAGTAGCCTAACCCACAAAATCCCGAACATTTTGCTATTACCTTTTTTTACGACCTTTTACTTTTTCTTGAAATACGCAAAGTTCAAGTCTTCTAAAATTACAAAATAACTTGTTATTGATCACTGTTAAATACATTTTCTGAATCACAAATCATATTGTTGATAAATAAAAATATGTAAAAAATGGGAGCAAGACTAATGGGCACTTAGGCCACTCTTGCTCTGATAGCCTTAATTAACACTCGTGTTTCGAAAAATGATCGTAGAGCAATAAACCACGAAAAAAAACCTTGTTACTTAAGAAATTAAATAACTGCACTTTAAAGCATTTCTGAGCACGTTATTGACCACAATGATAGATTTATTATTGTTTATTTCTGTTACTTAGAATGTAGAGTAACTATGAACTCACATACACTAGGGTGCAGAAATAAAACTTCTAAGCTTCTAAGTTTTATTTCTGCACCCTAGATCGACATTTTTTATTTAAATTCACCCACCCTTAGCTATTATTATTATTATTTTTAAAGTTTTGATTCTTTTTATGATGTGGAGATGAGCTGTATTGCAGCGGGTACACCGAAAGTGATATACCAGTCCAGTCCAACGTTGCCGCGCGGTGCTCGAACTGATTTCAACGCGCGGTATACTTGTCGCATCAGCGGACTATATTTACACCCTCTGACATGCAGCTGACTGTTTTATTTTGTCATTTTACCATGTTAACTTACTTTTAAAAGAGTTTCAAGCTTTGTTGAAATCACTTTTTAAAAATTTATTTTCATCAACATTCGAACCCCCCCACACCTGCTGCTGGCGGGGCATCTGACGTCCGGTTTCCAGTTGAGGGATATGAAGATAACAACTGAAACAAAAATGAGCCTTGTTGAAATGACTTTCCAAAATGGTATGTGAGCTCCCGGACTAAAACGAAGTACAAGATCATCGAGTCAACAAGTAAAATACACCAAATCAAAATTTTCAAGATAGGAGTTTCATACATTTTTTCCAACAAAATGTATTGCTCTTTAGACTAGTGAAGTCCATAAAGCCATTTTGCTTTTTTCTTCAAAAACACAGTGAGTTTAGCTAATGAGTAAAAGTTTTATCTCCTTTGCTTTCTCAGAACTATAGGGGCCGCAGTAGCTCAATGTCTTACTCAATTATGGCTATTATTATCACTCTATGCCTGACCATATTATCACTCTATGCCCATTATCGAATTGCTCGACCAAAGTAATTACAAGTCCTGTTTCTTACGTCTTGCGGGGTCACATGTCTGTCTTTTCCGGGGCCTGCTTCATTACTCCGTAATGACAGGTGGTGGGGCTTGTGGGGGCTACACCCCCCAACTAAGAAAGAAAGGTAAACCAGTTGGAAAACTAACGGATTCGCAACCGAAGGGTTGCGGACGTATCCAACCAAACACCGTCTTGTAGAAATGGGTCTGGTGAATGTAAAACCTGCCGTGGTCTCACATGTCCTCACGTTGGCATGACGTGAAAGTTTAGAAAGTGGTGTGCCATCTCAGGTGTGATCTTGTCATCTGACCGTGGTTCAAAATTATGTGTTGTACTCGGATCTTTCCCTTCGGGGGTTGGTCCCGGACCGTCACCAATAGCCCGTTGTGTGGGCCAGTGCGAAGTTAATTAAAATATCTTCCTCACCTGTCTTCGTAGAACTTGGCTGGTGTGTGTATGTCCATTACTTGACGTTTTCAGTCTTGAGTTTAGCTCAGCATGGCCAAATATTGTCCTTAGTCGACGAAACCCAACCCAATCATTCGACCATCACGGAACTCTGTTTAGACTTGGTAGGTTTCACTAGTACGTTTACTGTTCCCAGATTCAACATGTATTTTATACGTGAAGGAAATATAAATATTCGACGTACAGAGAGGTAGAATAAGTCTATATCTCAAAGTATCTTTAGAGGTCCACAATTCAACAGACTCCGAGATGGAATTCCTTTCTTGGCTTAGGTGTTCGTAATTTGACCAAAATCCACTTCAAGCCGTCAGTCCCGTTATAATTCGACCTCATACAATAAAAAAGATGGGTACAGCTACACTCTACGTTTATGAGCGGTGGCAACGGTTTTGGCGATTTTTTTTGGCGCACTTCTAGTAACGAGTTACGGTAGATTAAGGCAACCCATTTGGCTTTACGGTTATTGTGGTTTTCATGGCAACCTCGGCAAACGGTAACTTTCAATATTAATTTTGAATATTCTAGAAAGTTCTTCCAAAATCCGTTAAAGTCGTTTGATTTCATTGGTTCGTTTGAAATTTTTTCTTTGCTTCCATTGGTTATTTTGATTTTTAAATATCTTTTGATTGCATTGGTCCTTTAATTTTTTTTTCTTTGATACCATTGGTTCATTTATTTGTAGTTGTGAAATTTTTATTTGATTTGATTTTTTTTTCACCTCAGACTTTTGTTATGTACTATTTTTTCGCCATTTGTGGAATATTCTTGTGGAATAATTTTTTTTCTCGGAACAGTTATGATGTATCGGGTTGTATTAATTCTTGCTTTTCTTCTTCTCTTTTTCTTTTTCAACCTGTCTACTTTATCTAGTGTAATTGATGTTTCAGGGTTTTCTTACCCAACAAATGCAGTTTAGTTATTCTGCTAGTTCACAACTGTGTTTTGAAATGTGTTTAAGCTTGTTATTTTGTGTGAAAGTTTTTAAAAAACATACTTTTCAAAGCGTTCTCATATGTGTTTTGAAACTTTCATTTTCCGTTGCAAAAAGAAATATATTTTTTGAATAAAAATATTTTTGAAAGAATTCTTTCCTTGGCTACATTGGAAGTGCATCAAAAAAAAAAAACCCGCCACGGCCGTTGCCACTGCTCATAAACGTAGACTGTAGCTATACCAAATAATGATATAGAGCGACAAACCAAAGCTTGCAGTTTTAGAAATCAGAAAACTGGAGGTAACACGCATTCTTAAAATGTTCACTGTTTGTATCTTTAAATTTGCTATTACTTGCAATATTAAATAATTTATTGTGTAGATTTCTAAGTTTATTAGTTTGATTTTGTTATTTGGAATAAAAAGTAACCAAGTTCTCACCTGCTACGGAGACAAGAGGGATCAGCAATATGTTTGAATCTTGGTTTTGAAGCAAATGTATTAAATGTCTTAACGTTGGCGTGGTGTGGAAGCTTGGAGAGGTGGGATGCAGGATCAAGTGTTGCCTCGTCATCTGACCGTGGTTCAAAGTTACGTGGTGTTGTCCTCGGTTCTTTCCCTTCAGGTTTGATCTCGGACCGTCTCCATAGCCATTGTAGTGCTCCAGTGCGACGTTAATTAAAAAATACCACTCTCATTTACCTAACATTGATTAAAGTATTGAACAATTGATAATTAGTTTTTCAACAGCACATCTGACCGTGGTTCAAAACATTGAGGTATTTCCGGGGTTTTCTTGGATCCTTCTCTTCGGGATTTATCCTGGACCCGAAAAGACTGTTTTGTTTCCCAATTGGGATGTAAATTCATCTAAATACCCACATAAGATTAACTTCAATAATTTCTATTGACATTCAAATATGCGGAGGCACTCTTGTACTACGTAACAAGCACTGTATAATCTGCTCAAGAAATAATCTCAAACATCTCGGTTGAATTAGTTTGCGTTCATAATGGATGTAGCTATGGGACAGCGTATAATCTACAATAAATTCTCATAGACTTTACTCAGATATTCTTAGATGCGCACTCATTTGATTCGCCTGCTTCGAATGGACAACCCATCTGCTTTGATCTCCGATAGTGTCCTCTGCTGGGATTCGGTATACAACATTCGGAATCATTAATTCCAGTTCGGTAATAGAGTAGACGCACAGGGGAATTTCGGTTCCTTCATAAAGACATTGCTCTATGACAGGAAGGGATGGTTTAGTGACTGCCCTTGGTTGAATTCGAGTTCTGGAACTCGGGATAGAACTTTGGAACTTCTGAGCTCTATGAGAGGGATTTTCAATTTAAATTAACAAACCCCGGAAGACTGGGATTTTACTTCCGGTTATCTCTTCCTCGCTCTTATTCCGTAAATAACGGAGTTTGCTTTAGGCCCGGTGCACATATCCGGTTTTTCAATGTGCTGCGCCGCTGCGGCAACGCAAGTCCACGCTTCTGCTGTCTCAACTACCTTGTTTTCATAAATAAATGGAATATAAATAATAATTAATAAATGGTTGTATCCAGTAACGTCTATTTTGCTTCAAATATAGTTTTTTTTTACACCAAGTAAGCGATATAAACACGTTTTCTTCGATAGAATATTTATCGCCGATGGCGCGAAATGAGTACTTGCGTCATTTCACGGTTATGTGTGCATAGTTGGGCTTCGGTGTTGCAGCGGCGCCGCACGTTGAAAACCGGATGTGTGCACCGGTCCTTGAGTTTAGCCAGGTGACGTCGCTTCCGGAATCTGTACAGGAAGCTCGTATTAACACAAAATCACTGGCGCCATCTGCATTTAACTTTACGGAAAAGTCTCTAATTGTAACCCATAACAGAGCGACAAGTAATCATGAATCTACATATGCCATTGATGTCCTATTGTTTATTTCATGTAATAGTAGATATGGCCGGTTGGTCGTTTTAGTATGCAAGGGCCATATTTGGCCAAGCTGCGTCAAACACAAGATAGCGTTAAGTAAAAATGTCGTGTTAGGGAAAAATTGAAGAGGACTTGGGGAATAAATTGGGACGAAATCACAGACAATCGTTGGGACCCGGTACGTGACTTAGGTTAACTAAAAACAACAAATATGGACCTTGCGCCATAAAACCTCATATTCAACCAACCTGAATGGGTTGAAGTTTTGCGCAGCATATCAAGGGAAGCCAATTTTGTGTTTATTTGAAACGAATACTTTAAATGAGAATTCAATTGTTAAAAGGCTTATGCTAAGAAGAGGTCCATCAACTATTCTTATCAACATGATGGTTTCTCTTTTTCATTTTAATCTCTTTGATGTACATATGAATTATATTTGCATTTTCTGTTCATATCCTGCGTTTGAATTCTTTTGAGTACGGTAGCAATCCCACACTTTGTTGAAATAGTGAGACATGATGACATATTCCGTAAATGTGACTTAATGAAATATATAGTAATGACCTATTATTGTCAAAATAAAATATTTAGCATCGTCAATTATCATGCAACATAAAGATATGCTTTTCTACATAATAATTATTTATAATAATTCGTAGTGGTTCAGAATCCTCTTTACGCTGTAAGTTTCCCTCAAATTATCCCTATGTAGCAAAAAAAAAAATGACCGCATGTGAAAACTTATGATTTTAACTGTTCTCTCTGTGGTTATGGAACCGACGTAGTTAGGTAGTTAATTATCATCGCACTGGAGATCAACACAACGGGCTATAGGCGACGATCCGGGATCAAATCCGAACCCGGAACCAAAGAGAGAGAAAGAGAGAGAGGGAGAGAGAGAGGAGAGAATGAGGAGAAAGAGAGAGAGAGAGGAAGGAGAGAGACTATGTTGTCAAACACTGATACTTAAATTTACGAGCGTTACTTTATTCGCAAGTATGTTTAGACCGTTTCGTTTTATTTCAGTAAAAATAACATTTCCTTTAAAATTGACAATACTAAGCAATAAGGATTTATCTTTCAACTACGTAATAATAATCTTATAATGAATGACAGCGGTTGAAATTAAATTGACTGTTGGATTTACAATTCCTTCTGCCTATACAAATTTGACATTTCCTGATTAAGTAATTTCTCTCAGTTAGGTTATTAAAGCTTATAACGGGTTGATCTCTTGAAAAAAGATTACGTTTATGGCGTTTCAAAATCAAGTAGAGGTAAATAACATCAGAGCGAGGAAAGTATGGCGATTCACGTAGTAGTTGTACTAATCTTGAAAAAAGTTTTTACTCATTATAAGTCCTCGCTATTCCTGACTTTGTGAAGTCTCCTTTAGTAGTGTACGGTCTTTATGAATCCGAGGTACTCTAATGATCTTTTCTCCCCAAGGGGTTTCTGTATTTAGTAAACACGGGAGGTGGGAGCGTTCCCATGATACCAAAGCAATCTTTTACTACTTTCACCTACTACCCTTGTAACAATCTTGAACAACTGGGGTGTATAAGTTTTGGCAGGAAGGATATTTTAAGAAATCTGAATATCGTATAAAAAACAAATATTCTTTTATTTCTTGGTTATTTGATTATATACAGTGCCGTTCTGTTAAACAGACAATTTCAGAACATAACCAGAGTCTCCACCGGAGACTTACTTCCAAAATCTAGGGCGTCGCTAGTACGCCCTCGAAACAACGACCAAACTCTTCTCGAGTCAGTCAGAGAATCTCTTCGCAGACCCAGCACTCTTTGCTCCAAGCCTCGAAGCTCCGGTCCGTGGGAAAAACCCTTGGGCAGTTTTTCACCGCCTCAAAACTCAACTCCAAGATAGGAGCTCCCCTGCCTTTTCAGTTCTATCCCCACAGAGGGGCTGGCCATTGTCCCACAAGGAACGATTTCAGCCAGCCAGGCGACTGGTGAAACAATAGGTCCTTGTATCACTACGCTACACCCTATTCCCCCGTCCTTCTTTCCCCACTTTCACGACGCTTTTTACTTGACGTTTTGTGTTCGGGTTATTTGCCCATGTTGTCCTTTGGGACTTAAAAGCCAACCAACCTGAAAAATTTGCTTTATTATAAAACTAGGATAAGAGTGCATTAAAAATATTTATCTGGGTCAAACTTCATTTCCATATTTTTTAAAACTTGACGATGCGTGATCACTGGCTATGTATAAACCTTTTATCGGCGCTTCGACCTGGCTAAAGACCGTTGTGTTCACTAATGGTGACTGGGGCACGTTAAATAGGTCGTGGTCACAAAGTCCCCCATGTTCCTATACCAAATCAATACCTCTGGGGGTATCTGATCAGGGGGTTATCGGCCTCCGATTGGGATCTAAATTATGATATGTGTGAGTGAATGGATGTATGAAAGGGACCTTCCTGTAAAACGGATGGGTCATGTAAGCCAAGCAAAGTCGGACTTCCTCCCAATGGGGCTCATAAACATGGAAGGCGCACCCCCTCGCCTCTTGCCGTCTTTGACGGGCCTGGCACTTCTCTGGTCTGCCAGTGTAGGCATGATAAACAACAACAAACCTTTTATCACCACTATCTGTCAACTTTCGTTGATCTCACTGGCTACGTATAAGCCCTTTTCCACCACTATCTGTCAACCTGCCTTGCTTTCGCATGGTGTTGTTTTTTGAGCGATATACTGGTAAAAAAATATAATTGGGAACTTAATTTTTGATCAGCACTGGTAAACAATGAGCTGGGCACGGCAATCGTTTTGAATTCAATGGTATTTCCATGGCGATTTATAATGTAATAATTTTTAATATTTAGTATCTCTTTGCACTCGTGACATCACACAGACAATCAAAACAATTAGAAACTCCGTCTACTCGTGACGTCACCCAACCAAACAAAACTTTAGTAGCCACGAAAACACAGGAGAACCTAGCGTTTCATATAATAAGATTTTGAAGAGCTTGGCTTGTAACTTTGTGGTTCTTTTGTACAATAGGTGGGCAAATTATATATATATATATATATATATATATATATATATATATATATATATATATATATATATATATATATATATATATAGACGGAATCCAAGGCTTAAAGTGGATTTCCGAATTGATATACAAGCCCACAATTTGTTGAAATTAGTAGTCTGGGCACTAGTCTTGTTTTTGAAATGACATTTGCGTGTGCATAAATTTGGATTCCGTAAATTTATTTTTTTCAAACAGGAATGGGACCATTAAGTATAATAAATAACACAAACTAGTTTATTTTCGTACATTTATAGGTAGTTAAGACAACTACCTATTAACCCTTCTAACCGACGAGGTATCTCGTCATTAGGAAAACCCACCAGGTATTGATTAACGAGATATATCTTCCATCAAGTATAATAAATCTTTTCGGATCTTGATCTTGACGCCATTGAAAAATTGGCAATATCTTGACGACGAGTTACCTCATCGTAACAAAATTGATCATATCTTGACGAATTACATATCTGATCGAAATTACTTGGAGGGTTAATGTAGCACTTTAGCAACACAACAGGATATTCTAAATGACACATTTCATAATTAATATGGATTGACGATCCAGGAAAAGATGTGATACAGTTAAACGGCAACAATGCTTTTACAGTTAGAAAAAATTAAAATGTACTTTTTAATTTTGCAAGATACCATTTCTAATACTTTAATAAATTCCAAAGGCTTTGAAGGGAATGAGGGCCGAACGTATTGCCATACGTGCTTTTCTAAAAGTAGTACTTATTCCGACATTCGACATTGCTTAGGTCTATCCCCCACCGAGAACCTAAATTTCGTTTTTATGTACTTAAACTCTTCTGGGAACTTTGGCACCTGTAGATACTGGATCTCAATTTCTGCATGCACCTCCTCTTAGACGTCCACGGTGAAGGGCAGCTTTAGTCAGTTGCCTAGGAAACCAAAAACGCGTTCCCCCGCAAGTATAAATCCGTATATTGACCCCCATCGCCTGATCCTTGCTGTTGCAAGAAGGAATGAAATTCGGGGAGAGAGAGGGAGAGAGAAAGGTTTTCCAAGTCCTCCTTTTCACCTGGGGGATTTGAGGTTTGCTTTCATTTCCCTCGGTCTTATACATTGTGATGGAACCCAGTGAGCCGGTGTCCCTTTGTGGTTTGCCTGCCTCCTGCCTCTGAGGATCCTATTGCTCTTCCGCATCCAGGAAGAGGGGGATCAAGCTCCAAATTGTGATTTAAACCTCTTCGTTCCGGCCTCCTTTCGGTGTGTGTTTTTTCCACCCTTCCACTTCCATTTGGGAGGGCTTCTCTCTTGTCTTTTTTTTCTCCTGCTTGCCAGAGATTCTATTTATTTGTAGATCTCCCTCTCCCAGTCCCCGCCTCCTGGTGTTCCGTCCCTTTATCTCAGGGCTCCATGTGAATATTTATTCTTACGGAGTGCTTGGGTGTTTGGACTCCTTTTTTTGTTTGTTTGTTTCCCGAACATGCATTTTCAATTCCCTGCTTAAAGGCGGTTGTTTAGTTGGGAGTTTTTTGATGCGTTCGTTTGAAGGGTGGTGGCGTTTTCGTCTACGGTCAAGTGAGGGTGGTGTGTCAATATTTGTGACGTTGTTTGTGCAAATTTGTGCGTGAAATGTGCTGCAGAAAAAGTGCCACAAAATTGTGCATTTGCGCATGAGTGTTAAAGGGGTCTTTAACATTTCATAAAAATTTAATGGCTCACTGAATTTGCGGTAGATTTTAAGAGTATAGAAGATTTTGAGTTCGTCTGAATAGATGAATTTAGGGGTAGATTTTAAAATGACAGAGGATATCTATGATGTTGGAATGAGTTTGGGATAAATTTTAAGATGATAGAGGATTTTGAGTTAGTCTGAATGAATGAATGAATTTTGGGTTGATATGAAAATAACTATGGATATCAAGAGCGCTTGAATGAATTTAGCTTAGATTTTAAAATGACGGAGGATATATAAGATGTCGGAATGAATTTGGGGTAAATTTAAAGATAATAAAGGATTTTGAGTTCGTCGGAATTGAATGAATTTGGGGGTCGATTTTAAAATGACGTAGGATATTTTGGAATGAGTTTGGGGTGAATTTTAAGATGGTAGAGGATTTTGAGTTCGTTTGAATGAATTTTGGATAGATTTGAAAATAACTGTGGATATCAAGTGCGTTTGAATGAATTTAGCGTAGATTTTAAAACGATGGAGGATATATAAGATGTAGGAATGAATTTGTGGTAAATTTAAAGATGATAGAGGATTTTTTTTGTCGGAATGAATGAATGAATTTGGGGGTCGATTTTAAAATGACGAAGGATATATGTATAAGATGCCGTAATGTGAATTTGGGGGGTAAATTTAAAGATGATAGAGGATTTTGAGTTCGTCTAAATGAATGAATGAATTTGGGGGTAGATTTTAAAATGACGGAGGATATCTATGATTTTGGAATGAATTTGGGGTACATTTTAAGATGGTAGAGGATTTTGAGTTTGTTGGAATGAATGAATGAAATTTGGGGTAGAATTTAAAATGACGGAGGATATCGAGAGCATCTGAATAAATTTGGGGTATATTTTCAATTGATGGAGGATTTTGAGTGCGTCTGAATTAATTTGGGAGAGATTGTAAAATGACGGAGCTAGGTATTTGAAAGATACTGAAATTGTACCATAGTGGACATTCGAATCTATTTGTAGTTAATATTCTTTTTAAATAAATTTATTGCAATAATTCAGTATTATAAATGGAAGTCAGAATAAACCAGTTCATGCCAGAAACCAATAAGGGCCACTAGGGTTCGAAACCTTAGGGCAGACTACGTTTAAGCTGTCTGATGATCATATATTTCTAAGTAATGTTAATATTGCTTTGACCCGTCATCCATTTAATGACTGAATTGCCACATGTTGGTTAAGAAGTCTAAAACTCGATAGAAGCCAAGGTCAAACTGCAGGATACTACTTGTATAACCCTCATAGTGTTAGTTTCTTTCCAAAAGATATAACTACAACCGGGTGAAATAATAGAATCGTGGAGAGACTCTTTGAGTAATCTTCATTCGGTATTATGGCAGGATAAATTTTGATGATGTTTTTTAGTAGTCGGATGGATTGTTTATTTTCGTTCAAATACGTTATCTTCTATAAAGGCACGTTCTCACGAATCAAGTTTAATTGACCGATTATAGTTGATCAACAAAAGTTGAATGAGAACTAAAGTGAGAACCTTTGTTTCAATAGTTGATCAACTTTTTAGTGGATCAAGAAACGTTTGACTCATTCAAACTTTATTGTTCAAGTGATGAGTCATCCGCCATCTGCTTTGGAGTTATTTCCACGCAAACGATCTGTCGTGGTTTATTTTATTCGAGAAACAGAACAAAAGAGCTTTTTTTTCTCTAGTCCAAGTAGGTAATTTATTTCTGAGATAACGTATACTGAAAACGGTCCGTTTAAGTTTTCATGCGTGGCAAATGTCTTTAAAATAAAGCTAAATTTAAACATCAATTTGAAATTATCTTTTTAATGTCCTTAACGTGAAATGTGAAAGATAAGTTTCAATTTTCATTAATTTTTCACATCCTCGAATTAAATTAAACTCGATATGGCTTTTGAAAATGAACTTATTAGCAGGATTTACTGAACTTAATTTACTTTGAGATTTTGTTTGTATAATTTATATTTTAATCTTGAAGTTAGTGTCACTACTATTTTTAACGAAATTTTATATTATATAGAAAGAAATTCTCTTAACGATCTTCCGGTTTTTGACATAAACTGTTTTTTGATCATTTTTAGATTGTTTTTAGTTTAGCATAATTCTCGTTTGTCGTGGTTTTAATCAAATTTTTGTTGAAAAATTTCCCAAGAGTTGCAATTGATAAACTTGGTAAATTAGTGAAAAGGTTGGTTAGAAAAATGAGACTGATGTTGAATTTGACGCATTTGTTAAAAATATCGCTGTCCTGTTAAAACAGATGACTCTTTACGATGCAATCTGCCAGGAACAAATTTAAACTGCAATAAGACAAAAGCGATTGAAACTCTTAAAAAACATCACCTGCGTTTTCACCTCCCCATAATACAACTTTTTTCAGATATTCTTAAATGATTTCTATATTTCTCTTTATCCTGTAATGATTCTTTCTTCAGCAAGGTTTCTGAAGCTCCCAATTCATATATTAAAAACCGTTGGCTCATCCCAAAACGACGTTTTTAACGATTTCTTCTCAGATTAAATAAAATTGTTTTTAGTTTTTAACAAAACTGTTACTATATGTACAACTTCACGCACAGCTTTTCGCACATTTTTCGATGCCATTTTAAAACTGAAAATGTTGATAAGTTTCTATTGAAATGTGTGAACAAAAACTGATTCAAGTCATATTCAACTTTTATCGATCAAATATAATCGGTCAATTAAACTTGATTCGTGAGAACGCGCCTCAAGGAATTATTACTTGCTAACTAATTAAATGAATAATTTTCAACTTTGGGTTTGGAAACATGTTTATGGAGAAGCACTGTTAAAGATTGAATTATAATATATATATATATATATATATATATATATATATATATATATATATATATATATTATAATTCAATCGTTAACAGTGCTTTCTTTAACAGCAAAGTTTTTCAACTCCTTGCATCCCCTGGTACGCAAAAAAATAGTTACTAATTACCAAAATTAGAGGCACACGAAAAAAGTATACTATATTTTTTGCCTATCTGACAAAAAACAGAGTTGATTTACAAAAAAAAAAAAGGTACACACACTTTTTTTACTCCAAAGTGGTATTTTACGACATCTTTCAGGAAACAACTTATATATAATGCTTGTCAAAAAATTAATATTTTTGTTTGTTGTTGTTGGAACCGTTGAATGAAAATAAATATTACACAATTTAACCGTTCAACCATTAGTAAGCACACTAGTGGAAAATCGCTACTATACAGGGATTATAAGCAAGTTTCTTCATTGAGCAAGTCTAAAACTGTTTCCTATTTCTGAAATTTACAATAAGTAGCGAAATAAAACTCTCATCATCGAAAGACAAAACATTTGGAATTTTATTTAACAGCATTAGATTCATTTATGATTCTTGAAAGCTATGTAAAAAGCAAAATTGTTGCAAAACTCTGAAACGCACAAATATACGTAAGCTGCTCTGACTTTTTACCCTGCAGTCGTAAAAAGCATTCAGAAAGCTACCAGTAAGAGGGCTAGGAGATAAAATCTAAGGGATAGAAAAAACAGAATACTGAGGGGTGGAGGTGGGAAATGAGATTTTCTTTTAAAATGGCGACCGATCGGCCGAGGGTCCATTTGAGGTCGACAGGAATGGGGTCATTTTTCATCCCGACCAATTACAAGATTGCCCTTCGTCCATCCATTACTTCTCCCACCCCTCGCTTGAAGATCCCTCACTCTTCATCAAGTTGGGCAGAGATAACTGTAACCGGTGGAATACAACCCGCGTAGATCTGCCCACCAATAAACCCTTCAATAATTGCATCCTTTATCGTGCTTATTCGTGAGATGGATTTGATGCTGTTGAGCTGAGGAATTGTCCAACAGAGTGTAAATCTGATATAAAAGCCATGTCCCTTCCTACATGGACGGTCATTTTGTTGTGTGGCTTCATGGAACAATTGTAATTACTTAAATTACAGTGCGCAACCGGGAGAAGGCAGATGACTTTGGTCAAGTCCATTAATTGAAAGGTGGTAGAATCGACACATTAAAGGGAAAATGTAGAGGAAGAGTTTCCGAACACAGAAGCAATAACAGTGACCTGTATAGTTAGTTTTTGGTAATTTTTTTAATCAACGTCATACTAGAGCAACATAGCGGGCTATTGACGATGGTCCGGGATCAATCCCTTAAGGGAAAGATCCGAGGACAACAGCTCGTAATTTTGAATCACGGTCAGATGACGTAGCAACACCTGAGCTGGCACCCCACTCTACAAACTTCCACACCAACCCAACGTGAAGACTTTCGGCCACGACAGATTTAAGGTGCACCAGCCACCTCTATACCACACGCTTACCAACATCCATGCCCGGACCCGGATTCGAACCAGGAACCTTCCGATCTAGAGGTTAATGCCACTATACCGGTTGGTCGGTCCTCTATAGGTATAGAGCGGTTCCTACGAGAATTGAAGTCGACCTTGGATCAGTCGATTTTTGAAAATGTATAAAATCTTCTAAGGTGGGTAGGTAATATATCGCACAGGAGCAACACAGCGGGCTTTCGGAGACGGTACAGGATCAATCCCCAAAGGGAAAGCTCCGAGACAATACCACGTAATTTTGAACCACAGTCAGATGACGAGGTCACACCTGAGCTGGCACCCCCACTGTTTTATCTTCCACACCATGCCAGTGTGAGGACTTCGAGGCCCCGACATATTTAACGTACACTAGACCCCTTTGTACACGACGGTCTTTGGTTGCATTCGAACAAACAAATCTCCAGTCGCTAGTCGTAACTCTTCCAACCGGGCTACCGTGGCCCTCCTATAAGAAGACTACCATACCCGAAAGTATGAATGGAAATCGACGTACTGGATATACCCCTCCCCGTCTACGCGATCCTCCGTGGTTCATTGGTTTGTCGAATGTGAAAGCAACTAGTGAGTTGTAGCCGTCACAGTTTCTATTCCTCCTTGGTGTAATTATATCTTCTATGCCACTAAAACATTTATTGTGTTGATGTTGCCTGTCTTGTGCTTGGAGCAGCTTGGTCAAATATGGTCCTTGCTTAATGAAACTCAATGTGATCCTGAACACACAGAATTTTACAGCGAGTTCTGCGTAATTTAATACATCTTAGATAGACGAAGAAAACTGTATCTTTTTGGCCATTTTTAAGATTTAAGTCACTGTTTAATATTTTATTTACAGTTGAAACTGAACATTTTAATGACTTTGCAATGACTTACCTTACAAATATTCTCAGAAATTATTTTCTTTTTTTTGAATACGTATTTAGAAGTATTTCTTCCCTTTTACGTTTACTTCCTTTCTCATAACTAATATTACTTTAGTACCTTTATATATCGAAAAGCCATGACTTTTAGACCGTTTTTAAATAACTGAATAAACATAATTATCTTCGGAAAGAGCGGAAACATCTATCCATTGCTTATTTAAAAACGCCATTTTGAAAGTAAACGAAACTCTGAGTTAGCAGACGATAAGTTATACTTTAACTATTTAACTGCTGCGTTGGTAAAATTCTTTCCTCACATATGATTTTTTAACAGTTCATTAAAGTCGTTCAAAAAATATCCAAACATCTTCTGTATGTAAATTGTATGCATAAAGAGTAGAATTGATCAAATAAAAAGAAAGTTAGATAAGGTAAAATTAAATTCTTAGACAAAATGTATAAATATATTTTAGAAATTATTCAATCATTTCACATATTAAACAGTTTAAATCACTAAAATTAATAACCTTATCATCTGTAAGAATATTAAGGGAGTAGTTGAATCGTAGTCACATTGGAGCAACACTGCGTTATAAAGAGGCTGTTCGCGCATTTTTTAGACGATTTTGGTTAGCGGTAATAAAAAATCGTTTGCTGCAAAAGAAATAACTGCAGTTGTACTATGTTTTTAAAAGTCAAAATTACCGTCTGCGGCTTGAGAGGTTTGTTTTTATTCAAAATGGCGTTTTTAACTAAGCAGTGGTTCGAATGCTATATTTATGCTCTTTCCGAAGAGTAATATTCATATTCCGTTATCCAAAAACGATGCGACAGCCATGGTTTTGTGATATCTAAAGCGTTGATAGGTAATATCATCAACAAGAAAGGAAAAAAACTTCAAATTGGAGCCTCAAGTGGGGCAAAAATTCCAAACAAGTATCCAAGGAAGAAACGGACATATTCGATTATTGCAAAAGTACGTTGCTTAATGTTAAAAGAAAATCCCCTTAGTCAAAGGATAGTTGCAAAATCATTAAAATGCTCGGTATCCACTGTGAACAAAATGATAAACGTTGATTTAAATCTTAAAAAAGCGAAAAAACGCAATGTGCATCGTCTTTCTCCAAAGCATATCGCTGAACGCAGGACATGCTGCCGAATTCTATATGCAAAACACTTATCCAAAGAAAAATGGAAAAAATTTGTCACACTAGATGAATCATGGGTGTATTTAAATGATTGAGCAAAAATAAAAAAGCCATTTATTATCATAAAAGGGGAGAAAAAAATTTAAGTACATGGTTCACAGAATCGAAAGAAAGTTTTTCTAAGGGATTCATGATTTTTGCTGGTTTTTTTTTCATATAATGGCAAGTTAAAAATAAAGAGAGTGGGAAAAAATGTCATTATTAACTCCAAATACTATCAGGAACATATTTTATCGCCAATTTTTCTGAATGAAATACCATCGCTTTACCCACAGTGCCATCAATCTGTGGAACTCTATCAAGACAAAGCTAGCAGTCACACATCAAAATCCACTGTAAATTTCCTAAAAGAAATGGAACAAAAAACCTGTATCAAGGCCATACCCTTCACTGATATCCTACTAAATCTCCCGATGTATCACCTATGGAATTTTGTGCTTTCGGATTTTTAAAATCTGCATTATCCAAACGTCGTACCCCAACCTTTACAGGACTCTGGAAAGCTGTTCAGGAGGAATGGGATAGAATACCTCTTCTGACACTTCAAAAGGCATTATTATCATGGAAATTACGATGTAGAAAGATAGTTCAGAATAAGGGCTATCAAATAGAAGATTTAAAACACAAGAATTTTATGTAATTTAGTTTTGTGAATACAATATACATTGTCTAAAAAATGTGTGAACAGCCTCTGTAGATGACAGTTCGCGTGCCATTTCGAAGGAAATGATTAGAGAATACCTTGTATATTTTTAAACCACGGTCACGGAGGTGAACACCTAAGCTAGCACTCCACTCACCGAAATTCCACACCAAGCCATCGTGAGGACATTTGAAGCCATGACAGATTTAATGTGCGCCAGCTTCGTCGACGGTCTTTAGTTGGACCGAGTTTGGAACTCAAACTCTCTGGTTGCTAACCCTCCGCTACTCTTCCAACCGGGCTACCAAGCAAGTGTGAGAATTGTAAAACTAGTAATAAAATTTTACATTTTTTTCGAAATGTGACAAATGAAGAATAAGAGTATGTGAAAGATTTTCATCAATAGCTTATTGATCAAAAAAATACTAATCATCAGGCCCTTTCAGTCCTGATGATGATGATGTACGATTTGTGTAACCTAAATAGTTGATTTTTTTTCACATGTTTAATGTTTATTTATCATATTTGGAAGTTTAGATTTTTTGTTATGATCACAGTATCCTGATATATGGGTGTAGTTACCTTATGAATCAACAAATGCTATTCTGAATAATGATTGAAAATTAATTAAAAATACAACATCTTGTTCTGTTCTATAGTAGTTTCAGTTATGTGGAAAGCTTTATGAAACTTGTTTTTTGCAAGCTTTCATAAGTTTGGAAACCTAATAACTCGCTCACCAATCTTCCAAATATGCAAAACCTAAAGCGAGGCATCGCACCAACGGCGGAATCCGAGGAATCCAAGTCCACCAAAATAAATCCCGGCCAGAATAATTATCCCTAACCACGCTAATAATCACCGCAATTTTTAAAACTACACAAAATGGCGAAAACGCTCCCCTCATAAGAACATAAGAACAAACCCTGCCGGGGAGGGGGGACGGAACGAAAAAGAACGAGCATTAATGCTCGGTGAAATTGGATTCCCGAAATCACATCGAATTTGTGTTCGGAGGACTCCCCGATTCCATTCGTTCCAGAGCCCACCCTCCCGCCCGGGTTCGGTATGCACTTTCTGATCATTTCTACTTTCATTTCTGGAACGATCTCGAAATTCCGCCGACTGAATGGTCGCGGGAGACCCTATATAGAGATTTAATTTAACAAAAGATTCCTAATCGCTTGTGCCTAGCTCTCTCTCTCTCTCCGGAGCATCCCCTCCCCCACCCTGCATCGCGAACTTCTCTGCCCTGATCTTCCTCCCTGCGCCTTTAACACCGCGAAATTACGCTGGGATTCCCCATGTACGTCGACAAATACTTTCCTGAGCGAATCCGGTCGCATCCGAGTCAACAAAAGGATTCGCCGGGTATTCGCATTTCCATCCCTTACCTTATCTATCTCCGACGACTATCATTCCTGGAGATCCCCCCTCTTCTGTATCCCAAACGGCGATGCGAGTTCGTTAAGCCTCCTTAACAAAATCTACACCGTTTCCCCAGCTTCCCCTTGAAGATTTTGCATCCCCTTTCCTCCTTTGATAGCGAGGATTAAAGCGGGCAACCTCACGAACCAAGAGCAATCTTTGCCTTGTAAACGGGTTTTTTTTTGCTGCTGTTGCGACACTTGGAGATGCTCTGCTCCTCGAGCGTGGAATACTCCCTCCCTGAGTCTTTCGTCGGGGATATTTGTACTCTCTTTTCGTCACCTGACGATTATGCCTTTGTAGTGGGGTGCCGTCCATAAATTAAAGTGCATTGGGCTGTAGATCCGTGTTGGCACTGAGGAGTTTCTGAGCTCGATGAGTCTTGAAGAAATAGAGTTCGCTTTTTGTGCCACCGTTCACTTAATTTCTTCGCTGGGAGCAACTGAGAAGTGGATTTCGTTGTTGATTAACGCTCTTGTTGGTTGTCTCCACGATCAACAGATCTTGACAAACGAGGCATTTCGTCATTAGCACTACTGACCAGATCTTGAGAGACCATCCATGTCTTCACTAGAGGAAACGGACTAGACCTAGATCTCGTCTATTGAAGAGACCGTAGAAAGTACACTGGGTAGGTTTCGGAAATAGAAGTGACAATAATCTGCGAGAGTGATATTCAAATGAGAAGGCTAAGACAGAGTACTAGAAGTAAGATAGGAAGGCGAAAATAATGTAACAATGAGGATTTAAGCTGAGTAATAAAGGAAAGTTTTATGCCTGAAATATTTATTTAATCCCCCTGGTGGTTGTCTCGACGAGATTTCTCGTCATGAACCAAACTGGATAGATCTTGAAGGACGAGGCATTTCGTCATTAGCACTACTGACCAGATCTTGAGAGACCAGCCATGTCTTCACTAGAGGAAACGGACTAGACCTAGATCTCGTCTATTGAAGAGACTGTAGATAATGCACTGGATAGTTTTCGGAAATAGAAGTGACAATAATCTGCGAGAGTGCTATTCAAATGAGAAGGCTAAGACTGGGTACTAGAAATAAGAAAGGAAGGCAAAAGTGATATAATAATGAGAATTTAATCTGAATAAAAGGGAAGGTTTTATGTCTGAAATATTTATTTAACCCCCTTTCGTGGTTGTCCCGACGAGATCTCTTGTCATGAACAAAACTGACCAGATCTTGATCATAATTAAAAAAAAAAGGGAATATCTTAATGACAAGGTATCTTTTCATTAGCAAGATCAGATCTGATATGGACGAGATATCTCGTCGAAAACCCTTGTAGGGTTAAAATAATTACACTGTGTTTCCAAGTCAGAGAAATAACTATGTTTTAAGAAATGAAGCTGTGAGGCTGGTGACTCAGTTATCCCTGGAAGTAAAAAACAAAAAAAACAAGAAAGTACTAAGCAGAACAGAGCTGAGAATGTGAGATGACACTCCGGATATCCAGCCTGTTTGAGCGGGATCTTTTAGGAAATACTCACAAGTACTCAACATTCTCAACAACATTTAATATATTTTTATGAGTATATATAGACTATATATATATTTCCACCCAGATAATTAAATGTCATGTGGCGTTATAACCTTCCATTCCTCGATCTAAAGAAATAGACGGAGAACTTTCGCACAGCATTCATGTATGAAGACCTCCGGGTGAAGATCACGTGGAATGGGAAGAAAGTACAAATCCTAATGTAGTGGGATGCCTAATTGACGAACGTGATGAGAAACACTAGTTTGCGCTCACGAACTCACATTAGTTACCATTCTAAGATCTTACGACAACGATTTCTCTCACATGCTCGGCTATTTTATTAGGTTGAGGGTAAATTTCATGTGATGTTGTTGCTTTTCATCGAATACAAAGTAGAAGTTTGCTTTTGACTGAAAAGGTATATTAATCAAATGGTGTTGTTTATGGTCCAAGGGTATGATTTCACCAAGCTATGTCAAGCAAAGTAGCCATGAGTATTTCTTCCAGTTTCCTCAGTTGCCATACTTAAGAGTAGTGCCTTTAATGATCTTAATAAAAGTTTTTATTTTATGAGATCTGTTGTTTTTATTTGGATTGATTCAATATCGACACTTTATTTGGATGCATGTGTGGTTCTTGTTTGTTGTTCTGCGGAAAATAAACCATTCGGTTTACATTGATTAATAGAGATAAGTGTGGCTTACATTTGTTTAATAGAATATTGATAAGTGGAATTATTTTTTAATAATTATTTATTTAATTATTTACTAATTATTTATTTTAGAATTATTTTTCATAACCAACCACATTTAAGATTTGGTTATACCTTACGCGTTAGAAACGCCTCACCTCTCCATTATCAACATTTGTTTAACTATTAAAATAATGTAACAAAGTTTTTAATGCTTGGATCACGATCCAAATTTTTACGTAGCTGGATGCTGTCCAGTTGACTAAATCTTTTTGCCTCAAGAGTTAATTTTCCGTATTTGTTGTTTTATTACAAATATTAATTTATTTGTGAATTGACGGATCTGAAATATTTGATCACTATCTTAACTGTGCAATCATACATTAATCCTTCCTCTGACATTTCAGAGTTTCTCTCCGATATCATTTTAGATCCCTCTATTTTTGCATCGTCTAGTTTAGGTAATTTATACGCTCAGAAAGGAAATTGAATTTGGGTATTTCAGTTATTCTAGCTGAAAAATAATATTTTTTAAAAAATGTCTTGGAAGTGAACACGTCAATGAAATGGTTAAATTTGGTTTTAGACACCAAGACTGATTTGCTGTTGTTCATTACTAAGTAGTTTTTATTTGAATTTACTACTTGCTCCTTTGTTGTAATTACCAGTCTTGTCTTAGAATATTGGAATATATAGTTTATGCTACGTCATTATAGTATTGCATTTTTGTACTGTTTCTTTATAAGGAAGAAAATTTGCAATGCATGTTTAATTGAATAAATGCTCTTAAAGTACCATTAAAGAAAATTAATTTGCATAATTAGAATAAATAAAATGTTAAACGCTAACTTTAAGCTGTTTAATGTGTACTTTAGTCTGTATTTACGCTAACAATATAAGTCTTACAAAAGAATTCGATGACTACTAAAATCACACAAACTATATGAATTATGTGAGTCCGTTGTAATGAAAAACTTTCTAGCTTATAATATGAATGTGAACATGATCATCAGATAAGTAGATTAAGTTATTGGTTTTTTATGGCACAAGGGAGACAGGTCAAGCTAAGCAATGGCTTAGTCAAATAAATGAACATACACATACACAGGGAACAAAGGCAGTTTTACTAACATTATTGAGAGAAATAGACAATGGGTAGTGGGAATTGAACCAATTTTATCATCCTTTAAGTAATATTTCTTAACCAGTTGAACAAATACGTTTAAAAAGCAAGATAAACCAGTGATTGTTTTGTAATAAGTTAAACATGTTTCTTATGTGTGATTGTTGTTTTACCATACAAAATCAACATTCCTTGCACCCAGTTATGTACATATCTCACTCCACACATAAGGATGTGCTTCATATGAGAACTGTGGAAGCTTTTGTCCAAATGACATGAC
This sequence comes from Metellina segmentata, assembly GCA_947359465.1. Lineage (NCBI taxonomy): Eukaryota > Metazoa > Arthropoda > Arachnida > Araneae > Tetragnathidae > Metellina > Metellina segmentata. The sequence goes on from OX375881.1 coordinate 55,700,839, forward strand.
TGCATTTAGACGACACAACATCTTCATAAAGTTGTCATCTCATTAAAAAGTTGTATGAGGTGCCAGTTTAGATGCATTTTGATGAAGATAAAGTCTTCTTGTACCAATAAATTTGCAAAGCCAACCTATGGCTTGTAACTGTTATAATAAATGTTTACTATAACATAGATACTACCAATAGGTGAGCAATGAACTTCAACTGAGAGTGGTGATAGTTGTGTCACTTGTCCTGCAGTTTCGTTAGTATAGTCCATACTAGTAGTGTCCATAGTAGTCCAGTAGTAGTGTCCATGATACACAATTCTTTCCTATGTAGATTATGCTATAATTATGGACTAATCCATAATCTTGGATTCGAATGGATCAATATTAAATACATGAAATAAATAACACACAGACACGATATTAAAAGTGCAACACTGATTGCATTTGGTTTTCATCTATATATATCATCGGTAAGAAAAAAGGGGACGTATCCCATTCGGAAATTCCGAATCATTCGGAAATTCCCTGATCAAACTACCTTGTGTGGTTGAAAGTAAGTAACTTTAAAGGATCTGGTTCTGAAAGTCTTATTTTCTTGTTATTGAATGATGACATAAGACTAAAATCCTTTCTTATACCTTTTTAAATTATAAACGAAAGAACTAAATTACAAAAATTCTCCTACATCTACATTATTGCCCTGCATTACATTACAATTATCTCAATGTTAGCTCAAGCAAGTGCTCTTAGTTTGTAAATTTCCCAGTTGTTGTGAATTGTTGTCTGATAGATTTATCTATGTCTTTGTTTAGTAAATAGGAACTTTGTGAGTATTTAGGTGTAATGTTTAAGACGTTCTTGTACACGATTTAAGACACTCTTTTTGAGATAATTATTCCATGATATAGCTATATTTTATTGAACCTGATAATGTACTAACGTAAAAGGTAAACAACAACACAAAAATGTGCAACATTTAATCCAAGAAATTATCTAATCAAATATTTACTGGTAGGTAGGTAGTTAATTAACGTCACACTTGAGCAACAAGACGGGCTATTGGTGAAATCCCGGGATCAATCTTGAAAGGGAAAAATCCGAGGATAACCACATAATTTTGAACCATGTTCAGATGACGAGAAAAACACCTGGCATCCCACTCTCCGAACATCCACGCCACGCAAATGTGAGGACATTTGAGGCCACAACAGAATTAACGTGCACCAGACTCCAAGGATACTGCGGTCTTTGGCTGAGCAGGGTTTCGAAGTCGTAACCCCGTTGCTAATCCGTAGCTCATCCAATTCGGCTACCGCGGCCCTAACATAATTTCGACGCTTCGATTTGTAAGAGTAATTGATATTTATGAAAAATTAGTCGCCCTGTTTCGTGAAACGATAACTTTTTCTCATTCACACAGATGAATCTTGCATCTTCAACTGTATGCTCTATTGTTTAGACGATTCATTATCAGAAATTCAAAACAATAGCATCTATTGAAAACTTTCCTTGAACTTAATATTCATCCAACATTAAGCTCGATACTCCCTACGGCATGTTTACCCGAATGAATATTCCGAGAGTAAAGAAGGAGATTTCCGCGCAATGTAACCATTGAAAAGAGTTCCAATACACCCATTCGAAGTCAGAGAATCCCTTTTGGAAAAGCTCTCTTCCTTTGATCTTCCAAAGACTCCGCAACGATAACAACACTCTTTCAGGGGTGGAAGAAAAAAAAAGAAATAATCGCGTCCTTTATATTAATTAAATCAATCGGTTCTACGCTAAATCGGGAAACAAAAGCCTTTGACGAGAAAAGTCAAAACGCGATTCACCCAAATCTGATTCACCCGTAGCGCGGTTTTTAAATCGCGCCGATTACAATACTGCAGCAGCAACAGCCCCGTCGAATACCTTCCCGACATTTTTAGAGCATCCCCCCACGAGAGGGAGGCCTGCAACAGATAGCTAACCTGTTGTTCTCGGAGCTGCAGCTTCTCTGAGCAAACACGGCCGCAGCGCTCGTCACCTGCACCAGTTACGACGCAGGAGGAATAAAAATTGCGTATTCCTAAACCTTCTGTCTTAACTTAGAAACCAGCTGCTTTTGATTCCAGGCAGCTCAAACAAGGGGGAATTCGGAAGGGAAAAAACTGCAGCGGCAGCTACAGCTCGGAGGACTTTGCCATGGATTAAACTTTATCAGCCCTCCGCCTCGCGTCTCAATTACGCTTCGACGTTTGATGCCTCGTCTTGGGCGTAATCCCCTCGCCCGATGAGTCTAACAAGCGGAGGCACCAGGACGAGAAATTTCGTTTTAATACCACAGTTTAAATGAGGAAAGAGAGGCAAGGGTTTTTCTCCAACAGGGCTGCCTTTAATAAGATGCTTATGGATAGACTTCTCGCACTTTATCTCCCCAGTTCCCGCACCGTCGGCGTCTTCTCGTTAACACACGGTTTTAGTCTCTTGGGGATAACCGCATATGCGACGGTCAGTCCATCCTAGTGTCTGTTTGCGTCGGGTTCTTATCTAGATGGAACTCGGTAAGCGGATCAGACGCGCGGCATTCCAGTTCTTTTGGGCGTAGGAATCGACTTTTGTTGCTTTTTGAAAAGCCGGTCGGGTCTGAGAGATTCGGCGTCGCGTTTAATTGGTAATGAGCGCGAAAAACTCCTTCGCTGTGATCTCTCTCTCTCTCTTTAGTTAGGGTAATTCGAGGAGTAATTGAAAATTAAATAATGGAGGATTAGCTCTTCCAGTTTGTTGTGTTTCGAGTGTTTGTAATTAAACAAAGTGTATGTGAGGACTGGCAGAGCCTAATAATGCTTAAATTATTTTAATGCGATATCCGTTTGTGAGTCGTTCTCGAAACATCGCAGTCAACGAGAATTATAGTGTAGAGGGAAAACTTATCAACGGAATGTCTTAAATAACAGATAATAGAGGTGGCCTCTGACCAACCAGTGCGTTGTTTAACGGTTAGATAGAATACAACACTTGGATTAAATTGTGTTTGAAGTTAATAATCATAAAATCTGTTTCTAATGTTCTTGTAGTTCTTTGTGCATAAGAATCGATACTTGTTGCTTTTTGAAAAGCCGATCAAGTCTTGGAGTTGGCGTTGCGTTTAATTGGTAACGAGCACGAAAAATTTCTTCGGCGGGTTTTCTGTCTCTTTCCTTAGTTACGGTAATTCGAGGAATAATTTAAAATTAAATAATGGATGGTTCTTCCAGTTTGTTGCGTGTCTCTGAAACTCGAGTGATTGTAATCAAACAAAGTGTGTGCAAGGATTGACTTAGTGAGCTTAATGCTTAAATTATTTTAATGTGATACCCTTTTGTGAGTCTATATCGAAACCTTGCAGTCAACGAGAATTATAAAGTTGAGGGAAAACTCATCAGCAGAATGTCTTAAATAACAGATAATAGAGGTGGTGGCCCTTGACCAACCAGTGCGTTATTTAATGGTTAGATAGAATCCAACATTTGGATTAAATTGTGTTTTAAGTTAATAATCCTATAATTTGTTTCTTATGTTCTTATAGTTGTTTGTGAATAAGAATCGTTATTTGTTGCTTTTTGAAAAGCCGGCCGAATCTTGGAGTCAGCGTTACTCAACGTTAAGTTTAATTGGTAATGAGCACGAAATATTTCTTCAAAGGATTTTCTGTTTCTCTCCTTAGTTAGGGTAATTCGAGGAATTATTGAAATTAAATAATGAAGGATTCTTCCAGTTTGTTGCGTGTCTCAGAAACTCGAGTGTTTGTAACTAAACAAAGTGTGTGTGAGGATTAACTTAGTGAGCTTAATGTTTAAATTATTTTAATGTGATACCCGTTTGCGAGTCTTTCTATAAACGAAACAGTCAGAGAGTACTCTACTGGAATAAGAATACTCATTAATGGAAAGACTTAAATATAAGATTGCGGAAATGCCAACTGACCAACCAGTGTGTGTTATTTAAAGTTTTGTCAAAAATTATTTCCTTTGAATAAAAGTAAGTTTTCATTATTAATCATAAAATTAGTTACTTATGCGTTTTTAGAATTATTTGATTATAATAACGAACACCGTGCTCATTCAGAAAATTACTTGTTGACAGACACTTGAAATTTTTTTTTTGCATTTCAATATCATGAAAGGAATAAAAAGAAAATTTGCTACAACAGTTAAACATACTTATTTGTCTAGCGAGAAAAATGTTAAATGTCATTAACACGTCATGGCATTTTAATTTACGACTTCAACTTTGATGCAGTTTAACTTTCCTCCGACACTTTTTTTAACACTGTGTTTCAAAAATGTTTGTAGTGTTGTAATTTGATGCACATGACTCCTAAGAAGAAATGAACTGTCAATTAATAAGCTGTAATAGTATTTTTTCGAAAGACACATATGCCACACTGCAAAATAATCACTTTAGGAAAGGTTTCGTTGCGTATTACGTATAAAGCAAGCATTAAAACAACATAAACAATGAGCGGTTTATGAGTAATTTAGTAATAGTAACATCAGGCTCCGCACATAATGGCTAAAAGGAGATCTGGATCACTCTAAAAAGATACCAAAACTCTAAGTTACAATTTAGACAATGCATGTGTGTATATATATATATATATATATATATATATATATATATATATATATATATATATATATATATATATATATATATATGTATATATGTATATATATATATATATATATATATATATATGTATATATATATATATATATATATATATATATACAGGGTGGTCCCGAATTCATGGTACAAACTTTAATGGTAGGTACAGGACATTGTAACAATGATTTATTGTATAGGAATGTATAGTCGCAAGTGACGCGGTGAGGCGAAAACAGGGGAAATAACGGCCGAAAGGAAAAACAAAGATTTTATTGAAAGCGTTGTTGACAAGTGTCATGTTTACAGTAATTGTTCAAAATTGCGTCCACCAGTATCGATACATGCTTGACAGCGTCGGTGGAGCGATTGGCGTACACGTTCAAAGATGCCTGGTATACGCAGCTCTGCCGTTACCATTTGCACGGCCGTACATGTAATGCATGTCTGCTTTTTCTGCATACGTAAAGTCACCCATCGTCTACGGCAGCACAATTGTGAATGGCGCTTTTCCCTACTGCGATGCATCATGTTCAACAGCGGCTAGACATCTACTGCCCTCTACCGGCAATGATACCAACCGATCACTCCATTTCTCTTTCCTTTTATTTCCCCTGTTTACGCCTCACCGCGTCACTTGCGACTATACATTCCTATACAATAAATCATTGTTACAATGTCCTGTACCTACCATTAAAGTTTGTACCATGAATTCGGGACCACCCTGTATATATATATATATATATATATATATATATATATATATATATATATATATATATATATATATATATATATATATATATATATATATATATATATATATAATATTTATATGTGAAGACAAAACATCTGTGAATCGTTCAATCTCAAAAGAATAACTTTTTCCTTGGTCTAGAAAATGCTAGACCAAGTCCACATAGTCCTGTCTCCTTAGCAGGAGAGTTGCTGATCCCACATGATCTTTTACCAATAAATCCAAGGATTTATTGGCCGATATCCCTCTGACATGGCTCCCACTTCATCAAATGTCCAGACCTTGGTGAAATCTAAAAGCCCTCGGACTCCCCTACTTACCATTAGTAAGCGCTTTTGACTTTCCCTTCAGTATGGTGGTCCCAGATCAGTGCAAACTGCTCTGGCAAGACTCGGACCAAACTGAAGTGCATTCTATCAGTTAACCCTCCTGGTGTTGTCTCGACGAGGAATCTCGTCATTAGCAAAACTTGCCAGATATTGATGGACGAGATATCTCGTCGTAAAAATAAATGAGCACCATCTTGATAATTCTCATCATAAAAAAATGACATCTTGGTGACGAGATATCTCGTCATTAGCACAATTGTTTGGATCTTGATGGACTAATTATCTTGTCGAAACCACTTGGAGGAGTAATTGACTGTGCGTATTACCTTGTTTGGATGCTAACTTCAATCAACACAAGTATGGAGAAAAGTTTGTGTTGAAGGTGCCCATTGCGGAAGGTTAATCTACCCTCTAATTGGACGCTTACTCGTTCTAAATCATGTGACTCAAGTGCCAACTCGTCAGAACCGGAATATAGATGGCCTTTAGCTGCTAGTTAAAACTTCATGTTGCTTCATCTAGGCTTGATCCTGCAATATCTTAATAACGAGATAGTTCGTGATCAAGAAAATTGGTTGGATTTTGATAGATGATATATCTTGTCGAAACTACTTGGAGGTGTAAGTTGTTACACACAGTATGAGTTTTCTATATTATAAACTGTCACAGTTAGGAAATCCCATGTACAATTTCGAATGTACTAATTTCGCTACCGAGAACCCCAGGTGCAGAATTATATTCAGTGTTCTGCAACACAACTCCAAGCAATTGCAAATGTTCTGCAGGCATTTTGTCAGAATTTTGAAAACTGCTGTAAAATCAAACACAGACGTAAAACACAATTATCGGCTAAATATGTATTACGTATTTATAATAAAACTTCAAAATTAATTAACTTACTTTATTTAAGACCAAGGCATGCTTTCAGAATTTGAAGTTCTGGCGATAACTTTTGAAGTTAAATATTTTGTCATTGACACAGATGATGTGTTATTTCTAAAGTGTTTGTGGTAATTTGGGTGGGTGTAGGGAGATTGTTCCCTAGCTGAAGAAAAAACAGGTGTAGCAAGGATCTTGCTTTGCACTGCAGAACATCGTAACTTATGAATGAAAAAAAAAATCAGCCAAAACTTTGATAAAATTAATGAAAAATTGTTCTGCATAGATTTTGTTTGTTCTGCGACGTACGTCGCAGTTTTAAGCACTTTATGCTCCCGGGCTAAACACGTTAAGTTCTTCTATTGTTTTACTTAAGTATTTATTTGAATGTAATGGAAAAATAGACGTGTTTCAAATTCTATATATAACAATGTTCTAGTCTTCCAACTTTCTAAACAGTAAAATGGGGCTTGAACATTTTTATCTTTGTAATGAGGAATATATTTTATGTCACTTAAGTACGGAAGTTGGTTAACATTGTTGTGCCGCTGTGAAAAAGAACTTAGGTGGATGATTTACTCCCCTAAAGTGGTGTAACATTCTTCCGCTAATAATCCTCCGTTACCATAGGCGGAAGAAAAATGCCAATATATCTTCACAGGTGGATACGTCTACTCGATGATCAGAAATATCGAAGTAACCTTTCATCGACGAGGGCACGTCAAATAATTACAACAGCAAAGCATGGGGATGGCTAGAACCTTGCTTTGGAAAATCTCTGTGATGTAACCATAGATTACTGCATTTATGCTAGAAAAATTACATCCTAGACAACAAAACTGTTTTAATTAGTAATTTAAAGAAGTCAAATTGATGTAGAAATATAGGTCAAAGTTCTAATAGGAACGATAAGCTGGCTTTTCCAATCTATTCAAGTTTCTCGGCACTAAAATTCGTCGAATTTACTAGAAAGATTCACTTATGATCACATCAATTTAAATTCTATTAATTAATTACTATTTAAAACAGTTTTACAGTTTTGTTCACGAGGTAATTTTATTGCCATAATTGCAATGATAATTTTATTCATTACTTAAAAAGATAAGTGGTTTTCCCAAGCTGTTATAGTTTCATTAAGGCCGGTATAATATTAGTTTTTGTAGAATTTATAGAAAACTTTACTGTGTGTGTGTGTGTGTGTGTGTGTTTATTTAATTCTTTCATTACGTTACATGTCATTAAAAAGGGTAAGCTGCCTTTCCTATCCACTTTAGGTTCATTAAAGGCCAGAAAATATTCGTTTTCGTAGAGTTTATAATTGCATTATTTTTTCATTTAATTCGTTTATTATTTTGTTAAAAAAGATAATTTGGGATGAGTTGCTTTTCAAGCTTATTCAATTTTCATTAATTGCCTCGATAATCTTAATTTTTGTAGAATTTATAATTACATTATGTTTTATTTCATTCTTTAAGTTACTACCTCTCTTTAAAAAGGACAAGTTGCCTTTACAAACTATTCTAATTTTGTTAAAGGCATGGAAATATCAAATTTCATAAAAGGTAAAGAATTTCTTTAAGTCTATTTTATTCATTACGTTGCATTTCGTTAAGAAGGATCCTATTATTGTAGTTCCCTTTCCTACCTATCTCAGTTTTATTAACAGCATATATATATATTATAAATCTCATCATAAATTTTATTTTCCATTTAAGTCGATGAAGTTTAGAAGGAAAAGGAGAAAGCGAATTTTGAAATAGTTTTTAGTTCAGACAAAGTGGCCTATTTGATTTCGGAATTTGACATCGCCCATATTGAGTATATGAACAATTTTGCTGACTGCTTATCAATTGAATTACGCAGGAAAGGGAGGCTTAGATTAAGAATTGGAGTAAGAGGGAGATAAAAGTTTCCAAGTATTCATTGATTATTAAGTTTTACTGTTTAATTTACAGCTTTGTAGTCCAATTTTAATTTCCCTCCCACCCTAGGAGTTAAATGGGCTTATGATATAACAAATTGTAAACAGCCGTACTTCATATCTACCTTTTTACACCTTGTTTTTTTCTAATTTTCCACGAATTTTTAGTTTTTTAAATATTTTATAAAGTTGCATCAAGTCGTTTTGATGTATGGATTTTGAATATAATTCGGTTATTTCTAGTAATCTAATGATATAGAATTTATATAAATTATCTTAAATTTCGTATATGAATTACAATGACATTGATAATCTTTTTTAGCAACACATACCAGCTTTATTTACTCTTCTGATCGTGAAGAGATTTCCAAGTTACATAGAATTTTTTTATCCTCAACACACACAATGACTAAATAACTCCATCTATTGTTTAACCCCTCATGTGGTTTCAACCCAATATCTGGTCCAACAAGTTCTGACGTTTAGCTAACGGCGACATATCGTGGCGAGATTTCCGAGTAATGTAGAATTGTTTTATCCGCACAACGTACACAATGCCTAAACAACCACATTGGTTAACCCCAAGTAGTTTCAACGAGATATCTCGTCCATCAAGTTCTGACGCTTGGCTAATGACAACCGATCTCTTCGAGATAAATATGCCCTTTTACTCCAAGAGACTAAAGATTTTAGTGGGAAAAATAAAGTACCCCTTGCCCCAATGTAGTGACAATTAGGAACAAGTTTTTGCATCAGAGGTTGATCATCAGATGACAGTTTTCGATGTGAAAATAAACCATCAGAAGGGTTAAAAGAACCCTGAAAATATACTATCGATCAGGAAGGAAAAAAACTGGACTACAACAGGTTGCAGAGCTGCAATACTCAAGTTTTTCAATTACAACATCGCTCTCCAGATAAATGGGCCCTAATGCTCCAAGAGAATGAAGATTCAAATAAGGAAAAATGAAGTGCCTTTTGTCCCAAAGTCTTGACACTTAGGAACAGGTTTTTGGATCAGAGGGCAGTTTTCGATGTGAAGATAAACCATCAGGATGGTTAAAAGAAATCCTGGAAAGATGCTATTTGTAAGGAAGATCGCAAACAGGTTGCAGAGCGACTACACTCAAGTTAGTTAATGACGACATATCTCATAGAGGGAATGAAGATTTAAGTGGGAAAAATAAAGTGCCCCTTGCTCCAATGTGGTGATAATTAGGAACAAGTTTTTTCATCAGTGGTTGATCATCAGAGGGCAGTTTTCAATGTGACGATAAACCATCAGGAGGGTTAAAAGAACCCTAAAAATATACTATTGGTCAGGAAGGTAAAAAAAAAAAATGGACTTCAACAGGTTGCAGAGCTGCAATACTCAAGTTTTTCAATGACAACATAGCTCTCGAGATAAATGAGCTCTAATGCTCCAAGAGAATGAAGATTCAAATAAGGAAAAATGAAGTGCCTTTTGTCCCAAAGTGTTGACACTTAGGAACAGGTTTTTGGATCAGAAGGCAGTTTTCGATGTGAAGATAAACCATCAGGATGGTTAAAAGAAATCCTGGAAAGATACTATTGGTAAGGAAGGTCGTAAACAGGTTGCAGAGCGACTACACTCAAGTTAGTTAATGACGACATATCTCATAGAGGGAATGAATATTTAAGTGGGAAAAATAAAGTGCCCCTTGCTCCAATGTGGTGATAATTAGGAACAAGTTTTTTCATCAGTGGTTGATCATCAGAGGGCAGTTTTCAATGTGACGATAAACCATCAGGAGGGTTAAAAGAACCCTAAAAATATACTATTGGTCAGGAAGGTAAAAAAAAAAAAACTGGACTTCAACAGGTTGCAGAGCTGCAATACTCAAGTTTTTCAATGACAACATAGCTCTCGAGATAAATGAGCTCTAATGCTCCAAGAGAATGAAGATTCAAATAAGGAAAAATGAAGTGCCTTCTGTCCCAAAGTGTTGACACTTAGGAACAGGTTTTTGGATCAGAGGGCAGTTTTCGATGTGAAGATAAACCATCAGGATGGTTAAAAGAAATCCTGGAAAGATGCTATTGGTAAGGAAGATCGCAAACAGGTTGCAGAGCGGCTATACTCAAGTTAGTTAATGACGACATATCTCATAGAGGGAATGAAGATTTAAGTGGGAAAAATAAAGTGCCCCTTGCTCCAATGTGGTGACAATTAGGAACAAGTTTTTTCATCAGTGGTTGATCATCAGAGGGCAGTTTTCGATGTGAAGATAAATCAGCATGAGGGTTAAAGAAAGTACTTTTTAATAGCCTTTACAACTTAAGAAGTTGAATTGTATTTGAAGATCTATATTGGAACGGATATAAACTCATTTTGACTTATTATGTACCTAAAAAGCATGTACGCTTGGTTTAAGTAGTGCGAATTATTTAGAATATCATATGGTTGACCATTCGACATTACCGAAAATAGCAGAGATTGTTTTAAGCGTACAGTTGGCATGACATCTGCTATTTTATTTTGATTTTATTTCGTTTATGTTTTAACAATTATTAAAGTGTCTGAATACCAATTTATTTACCAAACTTAAGAATATTAAGTGTTTTTCCAGCGTCATATCATGAACGTAATTGGTGCAATGTTTCTTTTGTAGCCAGACTCATATATAATTTGGTTAAAGATAAATCTAAAATTGGAAAAGAAAGTTGTTGAAAATAGTGTACATATGTTTCTTGTATGTTCTCGGGCGGATTATGTTAAAGTGTATTACATAATTTGGTCTCGTGTTCTACAAGTTCAGTTATGTGTTCATTTTTTAATTGTTATGCACGGTATTTTTACGAAGTGAAGTAGATAAATGTAATATGTTTCTTGTTGATTAATTTTAATATCAACTGAATGAATCATCAGCATAAACTCCTTTTTGCACAACACGAATCTAATAAACAATTATTACTCGCAACACCTTTTTGACAATTTATTTCTTAGCTTGCGTATAATACGAATCTAAGACCAGCAATTATATACAATTACATGAATTAGAATAAAATGTTTATAAATTTATTTATACCTCTCAAGCAAAGGCTGTATTCAATAAAAAAAGGAATTAATCACTACAATAATTCATCATTTTACTTTAAATGTGAGTTTACGATAGCTCAAAAGCTTATTTTTAATTCTGCTCATACGACGAGTAAGAATTTGAATACCAATGTGTATCACTTAGTCTACGAAGAGAAATTTGAAACTTAAATTAGTGATTTACACACGCTTATTATAATTTTATAGAGAAAAACCTCTCAATCGATATCACCATTCGATATTAGGTGTAATTATTTCACTTAATGCTCCAAAAAACGTTCAAAAAACACAATGCAGACCTATAAATATTCAAATGTTCATCTGATTCTTGAAAGCGCATGGGAATACCTCAGATATGATGGTTCTTCACAATTTCACTTCCAAATACGTAGACGTTATGATGTATAAGATGGCTGAAGCTCGCGTTGAAAAGTATTTAACTCCTTTGTATAAAATAAATTATACATTTTTTGTATATAATTCAGTTCACTTCAGATATTTCCCCCTTAATCCTCTTAAAAGTAATAAATATTAAATAGATCCACACAAAGGAGCGTTTTCAGTTTTGATAGTATTTTCTTATAAGCCAATGAGCATAAATAATCCTCATGTTTTGGATTTTTAATCTGGCCACTACAGCAGCAATGTGATAATCAAATTAGAAGAAAATATAAAGATATTAACCAAACTTAGGCTTTTTTAGGAGAAATAACATTTTTAATGTTCTTTGAATATTGTAAGGGAAATATTCGGTATGGTTAATCCTTTAATCTCATTAGAAATAGCGAGCAATCTACAGTTTCATAATTTATTCATACCCTCTACTGGCTATTTACTTTTTGTAATTAAAAAGCTATTCAGCATTTTGATTTTAATCATTATGTTTTACATAGTTAGAGTTGCATTAATTCAAATACATTACTTTTTTAATTCGATGTTATGAAATAACTTTTAGTACTGATTAAAATGGAATTAATGGAAGAATTGTAACTAACAACTTGAGTATCTTTAGTAACTGCTTAGACAATTTTCTAACCAATTTGTGTAACCTTACTGCAATGTCTAAGGTCTTATAAAAATTTAACTTAGCCTAAAGAGCTATGACTTACCCCTTATAAAATACAGACTGGTACTTCCATCATAGAGACATCACTTTTCGTTAGTATTGCAGCAAAGTTAGAGAAAATGTAACAGGAAACGGAATTAGTAAGGCACTCTCAGGAATTTTCACTAGCTTCCATGTCAAATTTATATTTTTCTCCAAATTCCAATTTAATTAGGAACTTCGCAAAGTGCAAGTTTACTAATGAGTTTGACTTTTGAAGAAAAATGGTACTTTTCTTCGCTAATAGGTTCGCTCTTTCATTTCCATTCATGAAACACATGTATCCAAACTTAATTCAAAGTCAAGACATGTAGGGTGATATATCGTCTATCTTTTTAGCTCTCTTAATGCAAGGGGACGCGGTAGCCCAGTTGGTAGGATAACGAATTAGCAACAGGACATTTCCGAATCCGGAACGAGGTTCAGCAAAAGAACGTCGCGTACATGTTAAATATATCGCGTACACAAATGTCCTCATGTACGCGCGGTGTGAAAGTTTGGAATGTGGGATGCCAGCTCAGATGTTGACCTAGTAAATTCAACGTAGTTCAAAGTGATGAGGTGTTAGATCTTTCACTTGAGTATTAATTCCTGACCGTCGTCAATAGCCCGTCAAATTGCTACAGTGCGACGTTTATTACCTACCCACCTGCATCAGAAGCAGAGAGAAAACAAGATTTTTAATTAACATAGCGTAAATAATTTTCATTTGCCCTTGAACAAACAACAAATGAAAATTATCCACACTCTTAATCTGGTTGATTAATCGGTTTGTCGTAACATAGTTTCTATTGAAAAAATTTAACTGTATCAGGCAGGTAGATATTTTAACTAACGTAGCACTGGAGCAACGTAAAGGGCTGTTGGCGATGGTCCAGGATCAAACCCGAAAGAAAGATCCGTGGACAGCAGCACGTAATTTTGAACCATGCTCGGATGACGAGGTCTCACCTGAGGTGGCACCCCCACTCCAAATTTACACACTACGCTACAGTTAGGACATTTGAGGCCACGAAAGATTTAACGTGAACCGAATTGTATCAGGAAACAACGACTCTCAATATGGGGCCGGCACTCCCATCCTATCTGTTATGTACAAGCAAATCAACTCAAATGACATCCAATACAGAGAACCCATTTAATATATTGCCAACTAGCATCGGAATCTATATATAAAATATGAATTAGTGAGGTTGAAGGAGGGGATCTCCAAATTATGTATCAGAGGGTGTAAAAATGTGCCAGGAGAATTCCGGAACGCTCTCTTCCTAACAAGAACCGTAACACCGCATTCCAGATACTGAATTCTTTTGATGAGAATTCTTCACAAATGAAGACGAGAAATTTAGCTCTGATTGAGGTGCGCTACAAGCGATAACCGATGATATAAAGTTTGGCGTTTTTCGGAATGAGAAGAACTGGAGTCGGTACTTTTATTGGAATTCTCAGATACTTTTCTTTTCGAAAATAATTGACTTCTATGATATGGCAAGAGATGAGGGGATAGTTTTCTGAAAATGAGAAAATATGTCATTTGTAAGAATTACGTTTCATATTGGTGAAATGCCACATCTTGTAGCGATTCACGAAATGATATGAAACTTAACTTTTCACGAGAAAACAACCTTTGAGTGGTGACTCAATTTTTCCTGATGCATCAAAACATTGAAAGCGTTTTTGTAGAAGCGTCAATTTTGCAGATTGGTGCCAATAGAGTGGTGTTAACGATATGCTATAAATAAGTTCCTGAAATTGAGCATTATTTACACTAGTATAAATGAGCTCGTCATACGACTGGTGCATAACACAATTTATTTATTTTGGTCAAACTTCATTTATATATTTTTTTAAACCTGACGGTACGTGATTACTAGCTGTGTATAAACCCTTTTCCACCACCAACTGTCAACTTCTGTTGATCACTGGTTATGTATTAAACCCCTTTCCACCACTATCTGTCAACTTGCATTTCTTTCGCATGGTGTTGTTTTTTGAGCAATACTGGTAGAACAATATTATTGGAAAGCTTAAGTTTTGATCAATACTGGTAAACTATGACAATCGTCTTATACGCAATGTTATTTCCATGTTGATTTATAATATAATAATTTCTGATATGTCGTATCTCGTTTCGCTCGTAATATCACACAACCAATCAAAACAATTAGAAACTCCGCCCACTCGTGACGTCACACAACCAATCAAAACTTTAATAACCACGGAAACACAGGGAAACCTAGTGTTTTATATAAGACTAGCAACTAGGTTTAAATTGGCTTACTCTAGATTGAAGAGATGATGAAAATCTATAATGACTTACGTTTTTAGTAGAATAAAATAATATTTGAATACCTTTCGCCATCTTTATAACTTCTACAACTTACTTTGGACACAAATCCTACACATGCATATTCATTCATGTAATACAGTTCACATACATCGCACCCTTGCTGTATGACAAAGCTACAAAATGACGAAAGGTGACATTAAGGTTACTTCTACAAAAGACGATTTTGAGGTAAATTTGGAATTCCGTTTCTTAATTTAGTTTCATGTTCAACTGAATTAATAAAAACGACGATTTACGGCGAGTGCTCTCGCACTCATACTCAACAAAACAATATTTTTTTAACTTGTGGCTCTGTTGGATCCAGCATGCGACATTGTGGAATTTCGCAATCTTCTCCTGTCATTCTGACAAAGAATTTTTTAATGTTTGAAAAGTTCTATATCGGATTTTTAAACCTTATTATTATTATTTCAATAACGGCATCATTCTTTCAATAATGGCATAATTACATTTAAAATTTGCTTTATTCGGTAATTGGTAATTTTTTAGTTAACGTCGTACTAGAGCAACACAACGGGCTATTGACGACGGTCCGGGATCAGTCCCTTAAGGGAAAGATCCGATGCTTTATTCGGACTTACCTGCGACTCGTCGAATACTTTGTGGTGGTGTTGCGTGTGATGAAAAAGAAACACTATTTAATGTAATAATAAATATTTGAAAAATAAAACGAAGGAACACAGCGAAATAAAACAAAATAAAAAATGTCGGGTATAAGTTGTTCGAAAGATATTAATTTGTGATTCCTTCTTATCTCTTGATCTCGCAGTTACCACAACTTACGACTAAAAAGTGCACAAAATTTAGAAATGCGAAATTAATTCATAGCGTAGGAAACACGAGTTTTCGTTTTATTCCTGTTCGTTGAAAAATATAGTCTGTCCCAAACATTCGGAAATCGTTTACATTGCGCAAAGAACAATAATAAGACTCAAAATAAATAAAATATCAGAGCAAAAATTCCATAAAAAATTTTTGTTTGAAAAATAATTAGTTTTTTTTAGCAGTATTGTGAAAGCTAATAAAAGTAACCGTGATACTCAATGTATATTCCAATTTTTCCAAAACTACCAAATTATGGTTGATTTAAGTATACTTACTCAGGTGTTTTAGCATGAAACTCAACTAAATATAATAATAAAGAAATGTTTAATATTGCATTCACTAAACTAATAAATAATGTATAAAATAAAACACATTACAATCAAATATCTGGAATAAAATTCATGTGATGCCTGTACAAACACACAAACGCAAAATCGAACAAAGATCAGAAAGACGGACAGACAGACTTTCGCAACCAATTTCACTCACTAAATGAAGATAAGTGCTCACTGTATGCAAATTTCCATGAAAATATATTAAACCGAGTGGGCGTGTATACAGACCAATTAATTTAATAACGAGATCTCGTCTTCAAGATATTTCCGAGTTTCTGATGATGAAATCAAGATCTGCTTGGTTTTCTATTGACGAGATATCTCGTCCATTAAGATCTAACCAACTAGAATATGCTGATTTATACGTAAATGTTTATTACAAACGCAGAAATAGCTGACAAAGATCGAGTTAATTATTATGAACGTTGTTGAGTGAAAGTATACTACATTACTCAGAAATCTTGTGACAATCAGAGTGTTATCCCTCACGTGGTTAAGACGAGGTATATCGTCCATCGAGATCTCACCAGTTAGTTTATTGACGAGATCTCGTCTTCTTGATATTTCCGAGTTTTTGATGATGGAGAGATAATAGTCTGGTTAGTTTTCTATTGAGGAGATATCTCGTCTATCAAGATCTAACCAACCAGAATATGCAGATTTATAAGTACATTTTTATTACAAATGCAGAAATAGCTGACAAAAATCGAGTTAATTATTATGAACGTTGTTGAGTGAAAGAATACTACATTACTCAGAAATCTTGTGACACTCAGAGTGTTAACCCTCCACGTGGTTAAGACGAGTTATATCCTCCATCGAGATACAACCAATTTTGCTAATGGCGAGTTACCACGACGAGATATCTCGTCAATAGCAAAATTTTGACGGACGAGATATCTCGTCTTAACACCACCTGGAGGGTTAATATCTTACTCCTCAAAGGGTCTGTTTGTATATAATTAAAATATTGCATAGAATTGATGTATCTTATAAATGTATCTATATTTGATCAAGTAGATAAACTGAATTTGCTTTTTTACCTAATTCAAACCTGTTTTTCACTTCTATTTCAAGGGGCTGTTAACATTTTCAAATCTTTATGGAGGTACGCAAAGAATAAAAAATACACTAATAAAATAAAAAAAGGTTGAGATACATCACTTATCGAATGCTTTCCCATCTCTGATCCCAAGACTTTATTATTTCCCTCTCTTTTGTTCACTCCTCTCTTTCATCCGGAGCATTATAATTCCGGACCAAATCTTCCCTTTTCCCCTACTTCTTTGGGCGATGTATTGCAGCATTACCATCGTACTTCTGTCAACGCCTGATAAGAAGCGACATCCCTTATTTCCCTGCTCTTCCACGAACCACTCCTCGTCCCCTTTTCTTTCCTGCTCTGAGTTCCGGGTTATTTTTCTTGTCGTGGCGACAAGAATGACCAGCAGGTCGGTCCTTGCTCAAACCGCGATTATTTTTACACACTGGAATCTTTGCTGTCACGTCGCGTGGGGTGTGTGCGTGGGAGGGCGGAATGCGATCGGGAGTCAACCAACTGGACTACCCCTTTCTTGGGGGCTATCGTTGGATAGCGTGGTGGTTGGTTCCTGATCCACCCGGTGCTGTCGAAACAAATCACCGTAGCACATTCTTGTATCTTGAGACATCGTACCAGTCATACCTTCGTAATGGTTACTAAGAGATATCTCGTTCACCAAGATCTGATTAATTTAACAAATGACGAGATGTCTTGTTCACCAAGTTATTGCTAATTTCTTGATGATGGCGAAATCTAGATATTATTATTATTTTTCTTCTGATGACGAGATATCTCGCCATAGAACGATATTTCCGCATTTTTTATGACGACGAGAGTGAGATCTGGTCAGTTTTCTTCCAATGGCGAGATATCTCATCCATCAAGATCTGACCAATTTTGTTAATGACGACAAAACTGACATAAAGGTATTGCCATTTTTTTTATGTCAACGAGATCAAGATATGTTCAGTTTTGCTAATAACGAGACTCTTAGACAGTAACCAAGAGGCATAAATGGGGGTGACTGGGATGAATACAGCATACCACCAGAATATATCAAGGAGAGAATGCTAGGTTTTTAGATGATTAATTTAATCTAAACATCATAGCACATTATACTGATGGCATGTATATTGACAATATGCACGTTTAAGTAAATCTTGGGAATATAAAGTCCTGTTGAGTCTATGAATCTCACCATGTCATTAATTTTAACCCTGGAGCAATGATTATAAGCAATGTTCCTGAGCCACGCGATTTTAAGGTGCTAGTCAAGTGTCTTCATATGTCATGATACTGTAAAGATATAAAGAAGTGTAGAGGTGTGCAAATTTAATCAAAGGACGAATGAATTTTACGAATTTAATTTTTTGAATCTCATTAGGTAATTTGTGGAGATGGACAATGTCCTGTGAAGAATGGCGTTTCTTCCTCGGTAAAACATGCCGATTTCATTAACACGTTGAAATGGTAAGTGGCCGTGGATTACATGGGTATATATGGCTTTGCAAAGTTTTATTGAAGATATTTTAAAACGACAATGATTTCTGAAAACTATTTCGTGAGATTTCTTTAATATCATGAGACTATTAAGAGACCCAGATAGAGAATCCCTTCAAAAGACGCCAATTGTGAAAGTGTATTGCTGAAGTTTTATTTGTCACTTAATTTAACAAGTAGTCGTATTGAAAACCACGTTACACAAACGTTAACTGATTAGAATATCTATAGACTAGCCCCACTTTGTTTTGATTAGGTAGCATTGTATTTAATATTATATTTTCTACCTCAAAGACAGGAAAACAATTTTTGATTAAATTTTACTTTCACTTGTTTACTTTTCAACTTGTGGAATACATTTCTGAAGTGACAGTAATATATAAATACAAATGGCATTGGTCGTTATTGACAGAACATAAATTGAACTTTAGGAATTGATAAATTTCACATCTAATCTGTCGACTGACTGCATTTGCTACAAATCCGTTATAAAATATCCCGATACAACCGAAATATTCTCTATTTTTTAAACTTTTGCTCCAATGTAAATTATTGGAAATCATAAACACTTTTTTCATTAAAACTATTTTATGTTTACAATTAAAACTGGGTAATTATGATACACACAATGAACATGTAGGTATATCTATAAATATGTCTACTATTTTCAAATAAAATAACTAGACTTTTCTACATAAATTATGCATAGCAATGCACTTCACCTGCTTCGACAAAAAATATGTACATTGTATGTAAAAATATTCAGCAACTTAACAAATTTTCCACAACATTGAAGCTTAAAAAACAAGTCACAAGGTTAGTCATTTTGCATTTTGTACTGTGCAAGAAATCGCAAATGTACTATTGATTATTAAGATAAGTGTGTGTTGAGTATAATGATGATGACCTTAGCAAAAAGATGCTTTTCGTGTCGTATATACAAGTGTACCAAACATGAGATACTAAAACAGTTTAAAATAATTCAGATGAAATTGTTTGGTTCACGTGGATCATATTTTGTCAGATAAACTATATATACTACTCTCTTGATGCAATTGTTATACATTTGACCCAAACAATTTCTGCATAAAAAGTAATAATTAATTTATAATTCCAATATAATGGAAAAATACTTAAAATTACATATTGTTATACTTAATGTTTAAGTGTTAAAAATGTTTCTGAAATAGTGATTTCTATATCATTAGTTCCATTCAACGAATTTTCCATCGAGTGGAATATAGACTTTGTTAGATCATATTACTAAGTTTCTACCCTTTTATAGGTGTAAAATCCAGAACTATACAAATAGTGATCTTCTTTACCATTGATTTCATTTAGCGAATTTTCCATCGAGTGAGATCTCGACTTTGTTGGATTGCTTTAACACGATTCCTTATGTTCTCCTATAAGTGCAAGAACCTTGAAAATAGGGATTATCCATATCAATTCCATTTAAGGAATTTTTTATCGAGTGAGATCTCGACTTTGTTGCATTGTATTACCACAAATCCTTATGCTCTCCTATAAGTGCACGAGCCATGTAAATAGGGATTATCCATATCAATTCCATTTAACGAATTTTCCATCGAGTGAGATCTCGATGTTGTTGGATTGTATTAACACGATTCCTTATGCTCTCCTATAAGTGCATGAACCATGCAAATAGGGATGATCCATATCAATTCCAGTTAACAAATTTTCCATTGAGTGAGATCTCGACTTTGTTGGATTGTATTAACACGATTCCTTATGCTCTCCTATAAGTGCACGAGCCATGTAAATAGGGATTATCCATATCAATTCCATTTAACGAATTTTCCATCGAGTGAGATCTCGATGTTGTTGGATTGTATTAACACGATTCCTTATGCTCTCCTATAAGTGCATGAACCATGCAAATAGGGATGATCCATATCAATTACAGTTAACAAATTTTCCATTGAGTGAGATCTCGACTTTGTTGGATTGTATTAACACGATTCCTTATGCTCTCCTATAAGTGCACGAGCCATGTAAATAGGGATTATCCATATCAATTCCATTTAACGAATTTTCCATCGAGTGAGATCTCGATGTTGTTGGATTGTATTAACACGATTCCTTATGCTCTCCTATAAGTGCATGAACCATGCAAATAGGGATGATCCATATCAATTACAGTTAACAAATTTTCCATTGAGTGAGATCTCGACTTTGTTGGATTGTATTAACACGATTCCTTATGCTCTCCTATAAGTGCACGAGCCATGTAAATAGGGATTATCCATATCAATTCCATTTAACGAATTTTCCATCGAGTGAGATCTCGATGTTGTTGGATTGTATTAACACGATTCCTTATGCTCTCCTATAAGTGCATGAACCATGCAAATAGGGATGATCCATATCAATTACAGTTAACAAATTTTCCATTGAGTGAGATCTCGACTTTGTTGGATTGTATTAACACGATTCCTTATGCTCTCCTATAAGTGCACGAGCCATGTAAATAGGGATTATCCATATCAATTCCATTTAACGAATTTTCCATCGAGTGAGATCTCGATGTTGTTGGATTGTATTAACACGATTCCTTATGCTCTCCTATAAGTGCATGAACCATGCAAATAGGGATGATCCATATCAATTCCAGTTAACAAATTTTCCATTGAGTGAGATCTCGACTTTGTTGGATTGTATTAACACGATTCCTTATGCTCTCCTATAAGTGCACGAGCCATGTAAATAGGGATTATCCATATCAATTCCATTTAACGAATTTTCCATCGAGTGAGATCTCGATGTTGTTGGATTGTATTAACACGATTCCTTATGCTCTCCTATAAGTGCATGAACCATGCAAATAGGGATGATCCATATCAATTACAGTTAACAAATTTTCCATTGAGTGAGATCTCGACTTTGTTGGATTGTATTAACACGATTCCTTATGCTCTCCTATAAGTGCACGAGCCATGTAAATAGGGATTATCCAGTTCAATTCCATTTAACGAATTTTCCATCGAGTGATATCTCGACATTGTTGGATTGTATCAACAACAATACTTATGCTCTCCTACAAGTGCAAGAACCACGTAAATAGGGATTATCCATATCAATTTCAGTTAACAAATTTTCCATCGAGTGAGATCTCGACGTTGTTGGATTGTATTAACACAATTCCTTATGCTCTTCTATAAGTGCAAGAACCATACAAATAGGGATGATCCATATCAATTCCATTTAACACAATTTCCACCAAGTGGGATCTCGACTTCGTTAGACAAAACAACCAATATTACTCATGCCCTCTCGTCAGTGCAAGATGCAGAACTATGTAAAACTTCTCGAAACCCTTATACGACGCTATATCTGCACGACCCCCCATCCAGTACCAAACTCTGATGATGTGTTTAGAGGAGGTGAATCATCGACTCTAGTCCGGTAGACGCCAGCAGCACCTCCCATCTTTACTACAGCACTGCAGGAGGGGGGAAGGGAAGTCGGCGGAGAGGAAGGAAAGGGACAGAGGGACAACCAGAGCGGCCAAGCGTGACAGCGGCGACACGGACTAGCCACATGTTCTTCCGACTCACTGCTGCCTCTATCATCCCTTGCGGACGGAGGATGCAAGTGTTTGCTCCACCGCATCCCTGGCTCTTATCAGTGGCTTCACACGCGCTCTGAGGGGGAGGGGGATGGGGATGCGGAGGATGGATTTTGAAAGAGGAGAGAGAGAGAAGAGAAAGCTGCTTCAGAGTCTGGGTCGAGGAGAGGGGGGAGCGGAAGAAATATCCTCTCTCCCCTTCTTTTTTTTCATCCTCATCACTCGAGGGTTATTTTTTGCTGTTGTTGTCGTAAAGACTGCTTAGTAAAGCATGGTTGTTTTCGCACACCTGATGAAAGATGGATCACGACTTGACAAGTTTTTTGTGTATAGGAAGTATGGGGAAGGGAAAAAAAATGGGTGATGGAGGAGCTGAATAGACTTACTCACAAGTTTGCGATTTGAGGATCGATAGGGGATCTTTAGTGTTAGTTTGAGTTCTCAGAGAGTTGATGACTAGCAATGTGGGGGGGGGGCGCATGTCTTTTTTTTAATGAATTTCGGGGGAAAGTCGAAGGAACTAAAATATAATGATCTAACTGTATTAATTTATAAATATTCAAAATAATAAAATGCAATGTTCTAAACTAAAAAATAAATTCGATCCACACGCGCAAAAAAAGTGTTGTTTAACAACACTGAAATAGCAAGAAGCAATAAACGGTCAAACCTGTGCTGAATTTATTTGAAACACAATCGGAAATAATTTTAAATTCAGCAATGAAAAGTAATTTTTATATTGCGTTATTTTAATGTTTTTATATACTATTAGAAAATTTATATACATACAATTT
Organism: Metellina segmentata; assembly: GCA_947359465.1. Lineage (NCBI taxonomy): Eukaryota > Metazoa > Arthropoda > Arachnida > Araneae > Tetragnathidae > Metellina > Metellina segmentata. Next base: position 55,723,940 of record OX375881.1, read on the forward strand.
CCATAAAAGAATCTTACTAGCGATAATGCTAACGCATTTATAGGTTATGCAGTTATGCAGCTTCGATTCCTGTAATTTACCCTAGATGTATTTTTCTATTATATTTCCTTTAAACTTTTTCCTTGTGTATGTGGGTCCATTACTGACATTGTATACTTTGAGTTTGGCCATATGCAGCCCTTCCTCCGCAAAACATAACCAACCACCCAAACCCAGAGGTTCCAAGCTATAATCGTGCTCTCTTGTTTCGAGTTCTGAGATGTCTATTAGGCGTTGTTATTGTTGAGATAGCCTTAGTATATATGAGGCGTTACGGATACGAAGGGCTATCTCAACACAAGGGCGATCTCAACGCACTTAAAAGAGGAGCTCTATGCTCTAATAACATAGGAGAGCTACTGTTAAGCCTACTTTCATATGGTTAGGAAGAACAAACTCGTTAAAAAAATCAATACCATTATTCACTTACGTTTTATAAACCAAAATATGGGAAAAAAAATTTTTCGCCCGATGTTGAGTTCGCCCTTTGTTTCCGCAACGCCTCATATCTAAGTTGTGTATGGTTATTGGACTTGCTCTAGTAAATACTAGAGCAAGTCCGATAGACTTTTCGCTCGTGTAGACAGAGTTCGCCTTATCTTTATTCTCAATAAATGCTACCGAAGAGGCACCGAATCAGTCTAAGGGTGGCTTTACCAAACAGAATTCAGGTTAATCTAAATCCACTACAGCTGACTGCTAAAGATTTTGAAAAGCCGCTTCCACAAGAAATTGCCTTCTTCGTCTTAAATGCTTTCACTCAGCTTCAATGCATTCAAACCTACGTTTGTCAGTTTCTACTGGATTCAGATAAATTCGTTGAAATACGGTTATTAAGCAGGTAATTTATGAAATACAGAAATGAAAATATTTAGCTGGACGCGTGAAAAACAGCGGGAACCTTGTCTATCATAAGGTACTTCAAGATGGAGACAGGTTACATTGCTATACTTTATCTTTACGTCTACTGCATTGTAAATTAATTTTAATGTGATGGCCAGGTTCACCTCGATTCTCCCTCTCTAGAATTCAGTAGTTGGTTAATTAGACGGATGCTATCACGAGTTGATAGATTGCCGATTGCGTGAGACAGTATTAACTCTCCTGGTGGTAGTCTCGATGAGAAATTTCGTCATTACCAGAACTGATAGACACCATATCTCATCTTTTAAAGTAAACTGACCAGATGTTGATCTCGTCATCATAAAAAAGGTCTCAGGTGTACTTCCATTAGGATTGTTCTGTATTGCTTTCAGCAGTCGAGTGTAAAGCGCTGTATGAGTTGCTAGAGTGACAGTGAAAAGTGAACTTGTGATAGGAATAGAAGCAGTGTCTATTATTATAGGGATTGAGATAGTTGTTAAAAGTGATCAACATAGCATTGGAAATTAAACTTTTCGACGTGGACCATCCCTCGAAGTATGTTGTAATGAGGGTTATCTATTACTTGTGAGAAACGTTGTCAGTATTATTTATGAAGTTGGGAGTGTTCATTATCAAGCCTGTTTGACATAAATTAAGCAAGATGTGTGAAAGGCAATGTACCTTTGTGTTATGCCTTGTAATACTGAAATAAGAGTATAACTCCAACAAGACATTTAATTAATATAAAAACTTCACAACAGACAAGCATGAGAACGATATAAACAGCATAAAGACTCAAAGGAGACTAACTCGCTGCATATCATGAAAAGGACGGACGGACGTATCAATTACCGTGTACCTTGCAGAAAACTGCGAACCTCCACATCAGAATTAATAGAAAATTTATTGATTGTAAAAGAGCAAACGAAGGAAGAAAGTTAAAGGAAGTGACAATGCACTTTGTAAAAGGTAAATAATTGAGATAAAAAATGGAATTTAGTAATTGATACAATTAGGAGTCATGAAAAGGATTGCATCAGAAAAAAAGAACTGATAAGAATTATATAGGAAACAGTAATGTAAACACAGGAAAGATTAAAATTAACACTAGTGATTTACGACTCATTAATATAAAAAATAGAGGGAAATTTGCACCATTTTTGGCCGCATTCACAAGTCCGAGTTAAGCCGCGGATCTCAACGATAATCCTAGGGCTATCAATAAAACCGTATTCGCAATGCTTGATCCGATGTTTAGACTGCCGTTTCGTTGTTTTTGATCCTCCGAAATCGTCTGTGCTCAGATGGCAAAATGTTATAAGTCGCTTTTTTTAATTTTTCGTGACAGCAATTTTAAGATTCAAGATTCAACATGTGGTTCTGTGGTTTTTGACTAATGACAATTCTCCCACCTTTGTTTTCTCATAAACTGAAAGAAAAAGACTTACGACACTTTTCTACCTTCTAAATATCAAAAAACCAGACTTCAGGATGGGTCTTACTCAATTTTTTGTGAAAAGTGACTTATAACATTTTGCCATCTGAGCACAAAATTCACGGTTGATAGTTACAAATGCGCAGTACTATCTTTTTGCGAAAGAAGCGATACACTGTAAACAAAACAAAATGGATGACACACTTTATTCTGTAAAAAAATGCAGTATTCTTGCGGCGACGCTCATTCAACTGATATTATATGAATAGAAACAAGAATCTGGTTGCATTTTCTTTAAAATAGATATAACCAGATGTGCTCTGGTTCAATCTGTATTCTGGCTCATCAGAGTAGAACCCAATGAGAAAGCGAATGGTAGAATATGACCATGGCAGATACAATTTCGTCGTGAAATAAAAATTATTTTGTTGATTTAATTCGAATGAATGGAAATTGACAGTCCAAGTTACTTCACTTTACACCAACACACACCCATACTGACCAGTACAAACAAAATTGGATTACATTGATTTGTCAAGGCATTGTGTGCAATTCTTTCTGTAAAATTTAGATTTCCATAAAAATCCAGTTTGAAATTAAATACCTTTGAATTTATCTTTCCAAACCGAATTTAAACTGTTATATGTATTCTTTTAAAAATTACAGTTTGGAATAAATTCTGCCGGCGAAGTATGTGTTTGACTAGTATGAATGCAGATTCATGCGTCGTAATAAATGTAAACAATATCACGTGATCGTGAGGAGACGGTAGTAACCAATCCCAGTAAGCGTATCCTTTTAAACTGTGGATTACTTAACCCACCTTTTGAGAATATGGTTCATGATAATCCGCGGTATAACTCTGACCCGCGGATCAACTGTTCCTCGGGTTAACTCGAGACTTGTGAATATTGCCGTTTGTCTACCAAAAAGTGATTAGGGGGGAGATAAGATGATACATTACAAGACATACTACTGTGTAGTTTGTCGGTTATTTTTTGCTGTGGTGTCTAAGTTCACCACAAATTCATTGAAATTCTATTCTATTCGAACCTTAAAGGACAGACCCTTAAATATTAAGACTGCGGTTTCCAAAATATATTTAGCCAAAAAAGATCCTTATTACACCAGACACAAACACAACGCCAGCTTTCTTTCTGAATTTCCACCCCAATCGCGAGTGCTTTACTTTACGGCACTGCCCTCTTCCACCCGAATCTGCATTTTGGAAATGTAACCGAACTGTAACGGCAAATAACTGTAAATAAACTGCCGTCTGGTTCTCAAGGGAGAACTTTATATGCGGTGTCAGCGGCTGCCCTTAATATGACAAACTCTGTGCCATAAAAACAAATCAAACTCAGCGCGAAAAGCCCCGCTAAAGTTATTTTGATACAATAGGCAGCGATGTTAAATCCTGTGATAAAACATGGCTTCTAAAGCCTGTTACACTTGATAGGATCCTAAATTTTGCATTCCCGTGCTTTTTCATGGATTTTCAACTTCACTCGATAGTCTTATTTTTATTCTCTTTTCTTCCTTATCTGGGAGGCTTGGTTCGTTTTCCCCACCTCAGGCCATATTTTAGAATTGTAAATGCGATGGCCTGATATATCGCACGCCTCTCCTCTATAATCTGAAGAAACCAGATAGCGGCAGTTGGCCTTTTATTTTCTTTTGCCTGCGTGCTGGAGGCTTTCACACCAAGCAGCGGTGGGATGAGTTTGTTGTGATATTAATTTTTTCGCCGTCTATGCGGCACTCGCTTTTTATTCGGAGAGTCGAAGGTGTTCGTCTAGGAAGGCTTGCCGATAGGGTCTATTGCGGGGTAGTTGTTTATGTAAGGAGAGGGCGTAGGAAGAAAAGAATAGTTCTACTCATAAACTAGCTCCTCAATGCAGCTTCAAATACAAGAACTGCTTGTGCAGGGTGTTTAGAATGTTCCCATACTCAAATTTAGTAAATGGTTTGCTGTATTTTGTGTTTTTACTGTACTCCATTACTTTAACATAGGCGCCTCAAGGTCATTACGACCGTCACCCTATTCTACTCTGAAATGCGGTACTGTTTGTTGCGATCTATGAATCGAATTTATTTTACCACTTAGTTTAAGGCAAGTGATTCATTTGTTGAAGCTAATGGTGGAAACTTTTTATCATGAATTAAAATGTTTTACTCATTGTCTTTATTTTTATTCCTCCATATCTGTGAAGTTTGGTTTGTTTCCCACGCCTCAGGCCATATTGTTAGATTTACAATGGATCGTCTGATTAACAGCATGTCTCGCCTCTATAATATGAGGAAACCATATAGAGGTAATGGCCTTTTATCCAATAACCCCATAATTCGTCTTTCATTACCTTTTGCCTGCTTACTGAAGGCTTTCACATTAAGCAGCAGTGGGATGAGTTTGTTACAATACTAATTTTTTTAATAAACCGTTTAAGTTGAGGCTAGCAATTCGTGATTTTTTTTATTCTCCCTTTCTAGGAGGCTTGGTTTGCTTTCCATTCATCAGAGTATACTTATAAGTCTAAAGGCTGTCTTGATCTATAGCACAATTCTTTATAACCAGTTTATTCTACTCACATAGTCATTTTATTCTACTCATAAAGTAACCATACAGCTATTTTAGATAGTTTGTAAATTTGTTCATAAAGTCGTTAAACTCAAATGCCTAAGTTTGTTATATTTTATAGAGAAGTAGCAAAAAAATAACCATTATACTTTAAAATAGGCAGCTCAATGTCTCATGATTCCTGACTATTTTGCTCCGCCAGTACTGGTACTGTTTTCTGCAACCTGTACTGCAAATTACATAGGAATTTCTAAATTTTAGCTGTATTCCAACTAATACTATACATATACAGACTATAATAATCTAACACCAAACTTGAGTTGCTTTGGTAAAATCTATTTAATAGGGATTGCTGAAAATAATTTCCAAAAAAATGACTAGTATTTTGTTAAAACTATCACTACATTAAAATTTCATGTACATTTATATTAACTTTCCCTTTTCCAACATTTAAATAATATTTGAGTAGCTAGTTCTTATAAATATTCGTATGCTATACACATCCATATAGAGGATAACATATTTCATTGAACAATCATTTCTTTCTGGAATATACTTACTTTTTATTTCTTTTGAAAAGTTTGTTCTAAAACAAAAGTTTAAAGGTTTCGTATGAAGTTTCTTCTCTAAAAACTCAGAAATTTGAAACATTTATTTTGGATATACATTTATTTAGAAAGGTTGAAAATTTATGGAAAAATTCCTTCGACTGCAAACATAAACAAAACTTTAGAAGGTTTTAAGCCAAAACATGAAAGTTACAAATCCGATAGAAACTCTGATCGCAAATTTTTCAAAGTAACATAATATGTTTAATTGTATTTAATTTATTTTTCAACATAATATGTTTTAATTGTAGAAGTAAGGGACATAAGAGTTCAACATGTGTTCACAAATCGAGAGGTCCTAAATGTTTTTCACGCAATTATTTTGGACACTTGTCATCAGATTGCAAGAAGTCCTCTGCAAAACCTACCACGCCACATACACGAAACGTAGCCTTTCATATTCCTACACCATCGAACTCCATGCATGTGTAAATCAAAATAAATAATATTGACATTCATGCACTTCTTGATTCTGGAAGTGAAGCTACAATGATCAACGAACAGACTTACAAGTTAATAGGTTCCCCACATATCACTCACTCCATCACTACATTTACCGGTATCTTTCAGACGATAATAAAACCCATCGGACTTTTTCCTGGTTCGTTGGATATCGATAACACCACCTACCAAATTCGAATTCACGTAGTCAAGAATGAATTTCTTTTCGTTCAAGCGTTAATCGTAACTGACTGCATTAAACAAGGTAGTTTTTACATAGGGAAAAATGGAGTACGTTTGATTGATTATGAACAGAACTTTTTAGTGAACATTGTAAATCTCTAGAAGATGAAACTGACATTGTTGATCTTTCACATTTGTCGAACAAAAAACAACGCAATGAATTTAAACACATAATTACTAACTACAAACCAACTAAAAGTAAAACAACTAAGTTGGAAATGTCTATTGTGCTATCGGACGACCAACCTGCTTGTCAATGTCCACGTAGGTTACCGCTTTCAGAACAAAAGATTGTTCGTAGGCAAATCGAAGAATGGCTCAAAGACGACATAGTTCAACTAAGTACATCAGAGTATGCCTCACCGGTTGTTTTGCGTAAGAAAAAATCAGGACAACATAGATAATGCTTTGATTTTCGTGCTTTAAACAAAAAAAATAATACGCGACAGACACCCATTACCTTTAATCGATAACGTAATGGATCGTCTAGAAAAAGCAAAAGTTTATACTACAACGTTTACAAAAGTTTATACTCAAAAATGGATTTTTTCATGTACCTATCGCAACTTCAAGTCGCAAATATACGTCTTTTGTGACATATGACGGATAATTTCAATTTTTAGTCGCTCCCTTTGGTCTGTGTTCCAGTCCCGGAATATTCCAGCATTTTATAAATGCTCTATTCCGTGAATTGGTAACTGATAATACTCTGATTACATATTTAGATGATTGCATTATTCCTGCGCAAAATGAAGAAGGTCTTGCAAAACTTAAGAGAGTGCATCCGATTATGGCCTCGAACTGAATTTCCAGAACTGTCACTTTTAGAAACGCAAAATTGAATTTCTTGGGTACATTATCGAGAATGGTACCTTGAAACTTTCTCCCTCAAAAGCCCAAGCAGAGCAAAACTTTCACCAGTCAAAAACGATAAAAAATAAGCAGTCATTTTAGAGTCTAACTTTCTATTTCAGAAAGTTTATACCACAGTACTCACGTATTACAAACCCCGGAGTGATATTTTACGTAATGATACGAAATTTGTGTTTGGCCCGCATCAGGCACATGCTTTTTAAACACTTTAGGACATTTTGTCTCAAAATCCCGTTTTACACATTTTCCAACCAGAGTTACCCTTGGAGTTATATACGGACGCGTCTTCTCACGGATTTGGTGCTGTTTTTATGCAACAAGCTGACGATGGTAAAATGCATCCAATTCATTATGCTAGTCATAAAACTAACTCACAACAAGAAAAGTATTCTAGCTACGAGTTCGAGGGACTGGCCATTATTGAAGCAGTTAAGAAATTCCGTACTTACCTGATTGGAACTCATTTCAAAATTATCCCCGATTGTGCCGCTATCCAACAAACCCTATCAAAAAAGATCTTACTCTAAAAATCACTCTTTGAGCTCCTATTCTTGAGGAATTTGACTTTGAAGTAGTACAACACCCTGGAAAGCGTATATCCCATGTAGACGCTCTCGGCAAAGCGACCTCCACACGTGTGACATCTATGGTTGCAACGTCAATGGGTAAGAAGATATCTGCCACTACTGTACGCCAAACGCTACACATGAATGAACTGTACGCCCAGGTAGCACGAGTTTGTGTTTCTCTATCCGTCCAATCCAGAGGGGCACGATTAAAGTGGTGTCGGCAACATGTGAATTGGACTGTGTCTTATTGGGCTAACGTTATGTTCACGGTTGAGTCGATATTTTTCCTGGGGCCAGATGATAAACGTGTAAGGGTCTGGAGAGAACAAGGCACACACAATCGGCCCCAGAACAACATCGAGCATCACGTATTCCGAGGTGGAAGCATCATGGATGAGCCGGGATTTCGTTGGGATGTCGCACCGACCTGCATATTTATAGACGGGATTCTGCGACGTCTGTCCGATATTGGGATGAAGTCCTAGAACCCACTGTAAGATTGTATGTTGCAGCAGTTGTCTCTTCTTTCGTTTTAATGGATGATAATGCGCGTCCCCATAGTTGTGGCATCGTCGACGAGTATCTGGAGAATCAGGAGATTGCGCGTATGGTTTAGCCGGCGTACTCACCCGACCTTAATCCCATTGAAAATCATTAGGATACCCTCGTAAGTGCTGTGTTTGCACGTTTCCAAGCCCAGCTACTCTCGCAGAGTAACAAACTGCTCTACAGGAGGAATGACGATTTCTTTCCGTAGAGCAGAACGTCAATCATTGTGGAGATACGCAAGACCTCGTGTCTTGCTCCCCCGTTATCTCATTAGTTTTTAGTCTTTATTAATCACTGTTTATGAATTTGAGATTTTTTTCTTGTTCATTGATTTGTTTTTGTGTCCTTAAGAAGAAAATTCACTATTTCCCCTTTCTGGTGTACGAAAACTAAATGTGTTTCTCGATAAGAAATCTAAACTTCATGCAAAAAAAAAATTACTCAGTTGCTCTCATAGTTGTCTAAGGATGACCATATTATGGTCTTGAAAAGTGAAAAACTCATCTCGAAAACTTTGAGAGTGTATTTTTCTTGTACACCGACGATTTATTCATTCGTTTACAACAAATCAAATCGCTTTATCGCTTTATAAACAAATGTAAGATAATAATGTAATAAAATTTTAATCACTGACTAGTTGATGGTTCTCCGAGAGTGTTCTTCACCAGCTTAAAAATCACAATATTCTGGTCTTGAAAAGGTAAAGAAAGTTCTCGAAATTTTTGACTGTGTATTTACCTTGTAAATCGGCGATTTGTTTATTTGTAATAAGTATGTTCTATATAAAAAAAATATGAGATAACAAATGTGTCGAAGTTCTACTCGCTGCCGAGTTGATGGCTCTTCGAAAAAGAGATGAAAAAGGCTATTATTTACTCGTTACTTTGAGAGACATTTTCCGCCACAGAAAGTCAAAAGGAGGAATAAAATCGGAGGTGCCTCCGTATTGTTGAAAGTATCAAGTCTCTTCTGTTTCTTCTTTTGACAGGGCTGAAACACGGTGCTTCATCATCTCTGGTTCTCCCTTCCCATACTCCCAAGAAGGATGGGATGTTCAACGTCTATAGTCCAAGACCGATGGAACGGTGCTTGCGGTTTTGACAGCTGACCACTATCCACACTCCAACTGCGGGGGTCACTTCCATTCGAATTTATAGCGTCATTTTTGTAAACGCCGTTGCGGATTGAAAAATGTGATTTCTTTTTCCTTTGTCTTTGCTTTTCGAAGTCAGGTTTTTGCCATCTGAGTTAGAGGTTCTAGAAAGGTAATGGTAAAAATATCAGCATTGTAGACAGGTATGTTTTTTGAAACACTAATTGTGAAAGGAAGCACTGACTGGGAAAAGATAAATGTGGAATACCAACTAGTTTGGAAATCCTTAAGGTTCAAGAAAGGTGATGGTAAAAACATGAATGATTTGATAGGCATATATTTTAAAATACTAGATAGAGAAAGGAAATATTGATTTGGGTTAGAAAAATCTGAAAAAATAATTGGGTTTTTGCAATCATTGAGGTTTTGAAACAGTGATGGTAAAAATATGAATGATTTGACACATTTTAATATACAGCTAGGTATTTGGAAACGAGGAATTGATTGGGTAAATAAAATATGAATAATTATTTTTTAGGCAAGCAGGATATTTATCTGTATCAGCAAGTACATCTGTGTAAGTAGGACTGAATGATGATATGAACTAGTAATGCTAGCTGAGGACCTTTTTGAAAAATATATGGTCATTCGGCTACTGTTCGAAAAGGAAAATATGCCGATGTACGCCGCTGTTATTCCAGGATTTTCACCATTCGGCTTGTACATCGGACCCATGCCTTCAATACTTGAATTACGTCCTCAAAACTAATTCAAGAGTAATATTTCCAAGTAGTGTAATATTTCTTTTACCCCACAGCACACATGATGACTAAATACCACAACGATTAGTTGAAGAAATCCTAAGAAAGCTTCCTCATTTCTTCCAAAGAGTTGGTAAAGAAATATAAAACTGGTTGGATGCCACACTGTAGAACCAGCAACGATGTGCAATAACGAGGATGCAGGACCATCAGGCAGTTGGCATTGATTGTTTGAACCAAAACTTTATTTTGAATTATAGTAAAAGAATGTATATACGGCTAATCCATACCTTATGTCTTTAAGCTTGACACATATTTTTAAAAGGTTCCATTAGAAGTTTAAGAACTCACTAACTGTTAAATTCCTACATTGCATATGAGTTAATATTTCAAACGGTTCCTTGCTTTAAGATTCTAGAACCTAATCTTTGACAGCAGATTGGTATTTACGTCCAATCTTTGCCAAAATTTTAATAAAAAAGAAAGCTATTTCACGATTACGTAGATCACTTTACTTTTCCCACCTTGGTTTTACTTAATAACTAGCTGACCCGGCAAACGTTGTTTTGCCTTATAAATTATTTCTAGTTTCTAGATAAATTCTAGTGTAGACAAAAAGTAACTTACTTATTATAAGTGTGTAAGTATGTGGTATATGCGTGAAATGGGCATGGAGCGCTATGAACGATAAGGGAATATAAAAATAACAAACGCCAAACAATATTATTTTCAAGTTATTATAGTTTATTTCTTAAAATTACATATCACATATTAATTACGACAGTAACACTAACAAACAACATCAATCTTTTAATGCTATAGCGTGAACAATATTTTTTGTTAGCCCATCTTTAGCGAGCACAAACAAACTGGATGGTTTACCGACTCGAGAGCATGCTACGTACAATTGCCCGTGTGAAAAACATGGTGTACTCAAATCTAAGCCAAAAACAGACATCGTTTGGCCTTGGGATTTGTTGATTGTCATTGCAAATGCCAATCTAATCGGAAACTGAATTCGTTTGAATTGAATTGGCTGCAATATCCGTCTTGCCCCTTCCAGAATATTAGCGGATATTGGAGAGCATCATATGAACGATGTGTATCAGCAATGAACTGAAGATTATTATTTCTTCTACGAATCACAATTTCTCGTGTACCTGTACGATCGCCAACCATGATTCCAGCAACGTCTTCAACAACAGGTGCATTGAATCTACGAATATGTTCTCCAGCTGGTGTTTTATCAGGATTAATGACAATAGCGTGATTATCGCTTTGTAATTTGTGCATGTGTGATTTCAATATTTTCAACAATTCATTGTGCTCGTTCAATAGAGCGTCCAAGTCGCTGACGATGCGCCTGGCAAAAAATGAATCAAGGTTATTATAGTCACAACGTGCATTCACGCGATTGGCAAGTGCGCTTCCGGAATCCTCGCCGCCCATGAAGTAGATTTGTAAAAATTTATGTGGTTCGTTTGGCATTGGCAGCAATGAGCCCATTTTATGATAAACTTGGCCTCTGATTTTGAATGTAGAATTGTATTGTTGACCATTAGCATTAGTATTTCGAACTATTTCTGTTGCTCCAAACGATGTCATTTGAAAGCATGAATTGAATGTTCGAATTGACTTCAGGAATACGTTAGAATCTGGATCCGTACCGATAAGTAAACCGTTCAATGGTTCATGTGGTGTTTCAATTTCAGGTAGTTGCACTTTTCCTGACGCGCAACACATCCCAGGTGGCTCATTTTTGAATTTGAGAGCATGACAATGCGGACATTCCTTATCCATAGCACCAATTACCACTTTTGAATGAGCATAATATTCAATATCGGGCTCATACTGGAATGCTAGACGCAAAAATGAATCAGATGTAAATGCACGATGTACCTGTTGGCGTTGTTGGTCATTTGTTCTGCGTCTATTAACCGTAAAACGGCGTGATTGTCGTTGTTCTAAACGTATAACTTCATTGCGCTCAGCTCGTGTATCTTCTGATTGTTCTTGACGCAATTGCTGCATGCTCACACGTGCATCAGCATTTTGTTGCTGGACTTGTTCTTCGGGATCTTTTATCTCTCATACTTCTGGACCTACTTGTATTACGGCTCAAATCAGCCCCTTTGCGTTTTCTTGGCATTGCTCACTGTACAAAACACATAAATAGAATTAATGAAATAACTTCATTGCGCTCAGCTCGTGTATCTTCTGATTGTTCTTGACGCAATTGCTGCATGCTCACACGTGCATCAGCATCGGCCAGGATTATAGCGAAAATATTAGTTTTGTGAAAAAAAAATTTGAAACAATAGTTATAAAAAATTCAAATAATTATATAAAAAAAGTATATTTACAACACAAAAGCCGTTGTTGGTTGGAGCTCGTGTAAATCACTTGTTTAACTAAAACTTGATTAACTGAACTAATCGTGCCAAAGACACGCACGGCAAATTTTAAGAATCTAAGATTGGTAACACTAAGCATATATCAGGATTAAACTTTAATAATAAAAATAAATGTTTATTTTCTTTAAAAAAATTTTAGATTTTTAATCGAAGTACAGTTAAAAACACTATAATTGATCAGTTATCGAGCGGGATGAAAAATGATTAAATTACTAAAATGGCCATAAAAAATAGGGGTTGGTGATAAAAAAGTAAAAATTAAGGGTTGTATGTATTTTTTATTGCCCCATTATAAAAAAATTAAAACAAAAAAATTTCGTCAAAAAATTAAACAAATAAATTTTAAGGGTGAACAACCCTTATCACTTAGGGGTATGGAAAATAGATAGTAGCCGATTCTCAGACCTACTGAATACGCATATAAAATTTGGTAAAAATCGGTAAAGCCGTTTCGGAGGAGTACGGTAACTAACATTGTGACATGGAAATTTTATATATTAGATTATCATTCAAGCTGACTTATCCCTACAGTATTTATGAGACTACTCATTTCCATATTAGCTCACCACTACTGTCATTGACCGTAATACTCACTTCTTGACGATTCGATGCCATTTTAACAATAATATATATATATATATATATATATATATATATATATTACAAACACAAAAGTTATTTAAAAAATATATAAATAAAACACACTGTCAGAGGAGTGCGCTAAAGCTGCAACTAGCTCTGACTGGTAAATACTTATATCATTCAAATAAGTAATTTAATGAAAGATCAATTGAATGATATAAGTATATATAAGTATATATATATATATATACGCACAGGGTGCTATCAAAATAATGGAAACACACTGGATTTATAAGGAATCCTTTACTAATATGGCTGTTTATGAAGGTGCCTCCTAAATGTAATTATTGACACTGGAGAATCCAGATGCTGATTGAGCTCTGCGGTCACTTAAGTTGCAGTGGTTTTCTTTTTAGATATTGCAATCCACTTGAATACCCGTTGGTCTCTTTCACTCAGCTTCTAAGTCCGTCCACTATTTTGTTTTGCAGAGCTTGTCTTGCCGCGCTGTGTGTACGCTGTCATTACTTTAGACACCGTACCTCTAGAAACGCCTAAAAGCTGGGATGTTTCGGTCACAGTTGCTCCGACTAGTCGGGCTCCTACAATTTGGCCTCTTTGAAAGTCTGTGAGGTCTGACATTTTACGCTTTTGACAAAAATCCACGACGTAAACAACTTCACTAAAGCTACCTCATACTACCATGATATATAGTACTTTTTATATTTAAAAAAAACTGGTAGCTAGGATTATATTTTAATGCTTACGAAGCGCATTGTTAAATGTCATTTTTATTCAAAGGTTTTTTGGATTATTTTGATAACCACCTGTGTATGTATATGTTTGCCATAAAACCCAAAACAAACAACCAGCTTCATCTTCGCAAAACCTTTAATATTTCAAATGGTTCAAATTATGTACTCACATTTATACTCAAATTATAGACTCACATTTATACTCAAATTATCTACTCACATTCACATTCACACACTATTATAGAAGCTAACTTAAGTCTGACAACGTTACTATCGGATTGATATTCTACATTCAATCTTTGCCAAACTTTTAATGAAAAAAGAAAGCTCCTTCGCGATTTCTTAGATCCTTTAACTTTTCCCACCTCGCTTTACTTTTATTTAGTGATGTTAATTCAAGCTGGCTTCTCCCTACCTTATTTGTCCGCCGAAAATATTAAAACCCAAGTCCTCCTCTCCGCACAAAGTGCAGCGGAGAAAATACAACTCACTTTCGCAGGGGATATTCCCTACAGCAATTTACAGACGCTCAATATAGCAGTTGAACTCGAAGCTGACAGGGAATTTCTCAATTTAACGCGAAACTTAATCGAAATGCCGGTGTGCGACACACACATCCCCCAAGAGTTTAAGCACAAAAAACGACAAAAAAGGGAAAAGAAGAAGGGATAAAAAAAAATCTCCATCATTGCGTGATGGCGGCGGGTATCGTATTTTGATCCAATTCAATTTAGCCTGGAACGGGGAACTCTCCAGTCTTCTACGGTTAATCAGCCAGCGCCAATCTTTGGCGCAAGGGTCTGCATATTAGACACTCCAGGCGCCACTTGGCGCTTCGGATGATCGGGATATGCGGAAAGATCCCGCCAAAGCCTCTTCACTTGGGCAGAGCTCTTAATGCGGGGGACTGTTCACAAGGGAAAAATGCTTGGGTGTAATTCTTTTGTTCCTTCTTTTTGATAGCTGCGGATTTTAGAGGGTTTGTTTTTGAAAAGTTATGAGGATTTAATTTTTACCTTTTGCTTGAACAGTTGGGGTTTTAGACAGTTTTGTTCCCTTTTCTGTGCATAGCAATGATTTGAGTTATGGCTTATTTTTTTGCTTTTTAGATTATAGAGGTAGGGGCAAGAAAAAACATGTTTTAATTTATTATTTTCAATAAGCTTTCTAAAGCATTCAGTTTTATACAAAAATTAAGTTACCTGCGAAAAGTTATAATTTAAATAAA
The DNA here is from genome assembly GCA_947359465.1 of Metellina segmentata. Classification (NCBI taxonomy): domain Eukaryota; kingdom Metazoa; phylum Arthropoda; class Arachnida; order Araneae; family Tetragnathidae; genus Metellina; species Metellina segmentata. Next base: position 55,738,972 of record OX375881.1, read on the forward strand.
TATTTATTTTCTTGAGTCGAATTGTTTTAGTAAACTTAAAACATTAAATGAAATTTTAAATTTCAATACAACATGTGGTTGTTGATTTAGTAGTAAGTGTATACCTTCCTATACGCTGAAAAAAAAAAGAGTTTTGCAAGACAGAGATGTAGTACATCAGCTAAAGAATAGTTCTCTTAAGAATCTTGGCACATAAAAATAATAATAATAAAAAAACTGCTTGTGAAAATAACTTTTCCTAAACACTGAACGAGAAGCTTGAGAATAAAATCAACGAGTTGAAATTTAGAATGTGACATTTATTTATAGATTTGCCAGTGTTTGTTTAGAAATACAGCAATATAATTAGCACCTTCTAGAATACCGCAAAATCTTGATATTTACATAATTTGTAACATATTTGCCGGTAAAAATTTTTAAAACACATCCTTAATTCAGACTTTAGACATCTTTCCAAATATTTCCGATATGTATACAACAGCATTTTGTGTTGCTATAATGTGACGTTGCCTGTTTACCTACTAATATATACTCATGAACGAGTCATTTTTTATTCCTCAGTAATAGATAATGTGAGGGAAGTTTCGGTTCGTTGTTTCCATGGCTCAAAGTTAATAAACGGACAAACTACACACACATAGAAGCTACAGAGAAGGACATTTTCAACTGCAGACGGGTGCGGTGGCTTATCTCGTTACAAAGACATTTAATAGGAATTGAAATACGACCTGACCTCAACTTTTGTATCTTTCGAATCCCGCATGGGCATACCTGAAAGTGTAGTATGAAATTAAGTCCTGCTGAAGAAACATGGATTCCTTTATAAGTTCTATCATAATCTACATAGATAGCACGCGGTCGTCTATCATGCTTATGTAGCGTTTTAAATACAGATTTGAAGTCCCTCTACCTAATCCTAATCTTTACAAAAAGAAACAGCCCCAATCATCGTTAGTCTGTAAAACTGGGTAACAAAGAGGTCCTTGGGAAAATGCCATATCTAAGCATGTCTTCATATTGGAATTTTTTGAGGTGTTATTCTTCTTTCAATACAGACTTGAAGTACCTCTACCTAATCTTAATCTTTCCAAGACGAAACAACCCCAATCTTCTTTAGTCTGTTATAGTAAGTAACAAAAAGTTTCTTGTTAAAACGCCATCTCTAAGCGCTAAGCATGTCTATTTATTAGAAAAACCTGAGTTGTTATTCTCTTTAGGGCGGTGGGGGGTGGCTTTGAATCGCCTGCTGTATACAAACATTACTAGCTCCACGGAAGGAACTTTGATATGGGCTTACATACAGCCCGATCTACTACCATTTATACTATTCAACAGCATTATAACTCTTACTTAAATTTCGCTTACAATTTCTCTTGCTTATTTTACTCGCAGTTTGTCAGATGGTAAAATTTTAACATAAATAAAAGACTTGCTTATAAGTATGTGTGAGTTATAACTATAGAGGGATCATAGAATTCATGTAATTCAACATAAAAAAGTATAATTCTTGGTAAAATTTTAAATACTTCTGAGTTTAACGGGTTTCGTAAACACGATTTGATTAACAAATTTATATTAAAATGTTTAAACCTTTTTTTAAGTAGTTATTTAATTTTATTCTGTCCGAAAACATTTTACTTGAATCAATTGTTTCTTAAACGGATGAATTATTCTAAAGAAAAATAGAACTTCAGCTTTGGAGTGAATTCCCTGCATGTGAGAAAAATGAAATTTCATTCATTATTGTTTAGTTATATATGTTAAAAAGAATTTTTTAAATCGTTTTATGACTGAAGATATAATTCCCCCCTCCCTGCTTAAACTATTGAATTGGTTTTCACTTAGTAACCTAACCATTTGGGATGCGTCAAATAATGTTAGTCGGAAATCAAACTCAAACCTTTTTAGAATTTCCTCCTCTTGTACCAGATTAAAGCCCTCAACGATTACTTGATACTCAGGGAAGACTGACTTTCCAAAAACAAACGGTACTGTGAAGTTTCTTGGCACTAAATTTAGAAAGTGCTAATTTATTAGAATGTTTAAAACATCTTCTGTGCGAGAAAAATAGATTTCTTTCAGCAATTTACAAAGAAAAGGAGAAGAAACCTCTTCAAATTCATTTTAACATGGATCAAAAATTTTTTCATTGTAAATACCGCTTAAAAATCATTGCTCTTTCAGTTAGATGTTAGATGCTTGGAAAAGATTACTCTGTGAAGATTGCTCTGAAAGATTGAATAATTCACAGCAAAGCATGGCGATTTTATAAAGTAGCAGAAAAACTTAAAATTATAAGATACAGTTCCAAAAATGTTAAGTGAATTTCAGTAAATATTTCTCAATGCAACATACCAACCGTAATTTAGCCGCATTCGTCTTCTTGATACTACTCTTACTAGTACTTACTCATCACAATCTATCTATATATATAATTCTCTTACGTGGCTCACGAAAAAGACGTTATTTGTAATCGCGTTTTGGCAACACTGTATGATTGTTTGTTGATCGCGAAGTCTCGCGCATCGATTGAATTTATAGCGTTATCGGATGAAATTTTATTGAAAAAAAAAAGGAAATTTTAATGAGCTGTTACAGTTAGTTTATAATAGAAATCATAGAAAGCGGAGGATCTTTTCAGGGCCATTTAAAAAACGGTCCTTTTCAGGGCCAACAATTATAGTTCAACAAGACGCTTGCACTACAACTTTCGGCAACAAACTCAATGAAAAAGTGTGGGTCGTTTGAGTGCTGGGAAAATGTACACACAAACAACATGCTGGGTATTCAATTTCCAAAGCAACGCTCACATTTCGAGTCAAAATTTGCACAAAGTTTTCATTTGAATTCTGATCTTAGAGATACTGTATATATTTTTTCTGTAATACAGCAAACTTAGATTTGAAAAACATTTTTTTTGGTAACATATTTTGTAAACAATCCCTTCTGCTAGGACACATGTCTTCATTGAGGCGAGCGAAGCGAGCATAGGTTCGCGCAGCGAACCAATGAGGATTGCGAAGCAATCCTCCGGGGGTTGGCGAGCGTTAGCGAGCAGGGGGCAGGCCCCCTAGTATATATATAAAACGCTTATGCGTGGCGGAAAAAGGGTGTTTATTTCTTTCTTGCCGTTGGCAACAAACATTTTGTTTACGAATCTCAACCTTGGCGTCGAGAATTTCGCAGTGTTGTTGAGCTATTCGCTTACGCATTATAAGAAAATTGGTTTTTCAAAATGAGTCAGCCGGAACTGCGTAAGCAGTTCCGGCTGTTGGCGAGCGGTTGCGAACAGTGGGTGGTATTCCCCAAGTGAGAAATAACATTAAATACACAAATTGTCAATACTTTTTGTTTAGCAAAATTATGATGTATGACAGAAATATCGTGGTACCCACTTGGTGCCTAACGAGCATGAACGTATTAAGAAATAAATTTCAGATATAGACCAAACATCTTTTCCAATTTCCTATTCCAATCGAACTGATGTTATGTTTAATGAGGATTATTTTCAAGGTTTCTTCAACTGGCTTTAGACACGTTGTGTGATGACTGCGTTACTCGTGTATTAGCAGAATTTAGATCTAAACTATATTCCATACTTGATTGCTTTAAGCACCAAAAGGTTTTCGGGGAGGGTTTGAACCTCATGACTTGCAACCCTTCATACTTAACTGATACTGAGAAACCAAAATAAGCATTCCCAGTCTTAACACTTCAAGTGGTTTCGACGAAGGATCTCGTTCACCAAGATCTGAGTAATTTGGCTAGATCTTGGTGAACGATAAGATATATTGCCAATCGTCATCAATATATTGCCAATTTTTTAAATGAAGAGATCCAGATATGGTCACTTTTCTTCCTAAGAGAAAATATCTCATCCATCAAGATCTGGATAGTTTTACCAATGACGAGATAACTTGTCGCGACAACTCCAGACGGGTTAAGGTTAGCTTCATTTTGATCAATTGAGATGGATAAAATTTGCTTAAAGAAAAGTCACTTGCTCATTTGTAATACATTGTGATTTAGCCTTTCCATTGTATCATTGGATTTCAAACGAAACACGCGAAGTAAATCACAGTTTTCAGAAAAAGATGGTGGAAAAATTACGAATTTTCACGCAATCCGAAAATTGTATTTTATAAGTTCAAAATTAATTTTTCACATGTTGTTATTACTCAATATATCAATTATTCTGAGACGAGCACTTTCGTTAAGATTATACAGGTCGATTCACAAGTACGTATACATTTTCCAGATGATGTAAAACAGGAACAGTTTGAGACACGGTCCCCAAATACGAACTGTTAGCTAGGTATACTCATAAAATTTGTGTCCCCTCCTGAGCGACGTATTCTATAGTGAACGTGTCGCGTGACTAGTAGTGGAAATGGCTGCGTCTGCAGTCGATAAGGTGTTTTGTGTTCTTGAATTGAGCAAAACGGAATCTGTCACCGTTGTGCAACGGAATTTTCGATCACGATTTGGAAAAGAACCTCTAACGAGAAAATTTATTTACAATTGGTTTAAAAAATTTGAAAGTACGTGCTGCTTGTGCAAAATTTTAAAGCCAAGACGACCGATTGTATCGGAAAATGTCGTCAAAACCTTTATTCATCCAATTGGATAATAAAGTCGAAAAACTTTATTCACCAATCGGAAGGGGCACCACCATACTGGTCAGGTGACATGCGAAATTACTTCAAGTAACATCTTCTTCACCAATGGATTGAGCGGAGCGCCGACTACAGCATTCCACTAACCCAATGGCCACCCAGATGCCCTGATTTAACACCATGTGACTTTTTTTAGAGCTGCATATAGGATAACGTATTTAACTCTCCTCTTCCTGTTGATATAACGGAGTTGAAACAGCGTATCGCAGCCACTATCACAGCACTTACTTCAGATACCCTAACATGCGTCTGGGCAGAAATGGGTTACCGGTTCGATGTGTGTAATGTGACCAAGCGTGCACACATAGAACATCTGTGACTGTCTCTAAAAGAACTTCAAACATTCACCTACACTTCTATTACAGGTAATATAAAATATCTTACATTGTCACTGTTATATAGTGAGTTGAAATTGTATACTTACTTATGAATCCCCCTGTATATTGCCGTAGTAACTTACTAATAAATGATTGTAAATTATATTTTTATTCATTTGTTCATGCGTTTCTCAAATGTGTGTGTATATATATATATATATATATATATATATATATATATATATATATATATATATATATATATATATATATATATATATATATATATAAGAGCAGCAAGAGCAGAGAGAGAGCAAGTAGGAGTCCTTTTTTTGAAAAAGGTATAAGATTTCAAATGTCTATTCATTTAACCAAATAATGTAATTTTAAAATTTGGATATAGCTACCTCGAAACTAGCACAGAATGAGCTGCATTGAGTAACATTTGCTATGAAGATGCAAACAATGCCAGGAAACTGAATCACACAAATTGCAAAGGGGAACAATGCGTGAGAGAATTTCATATATATGCGATCCCCCTTTGGAGTGTGTGTTGTATGGAGAGGATTTTCTCCCGAAGTCCAAGAATGGGTTTTGTGATCTCGATGTTTCCTGACAGCCATGAATCACTGGCGGAGGACTCTTGAGAGAAGGTTCCATCCGCTTCCCCCTCAATACCCAGTCCGTACGTACGATTTGCAATGCGATGGAAGAGTTCGAGAGAGGCGGCATCTAGTGAGAGAAAAGTGTACTCGTATCACCGTGTGAATGCAACATGGTGGAGAGAGAAATGTGTCCTTAATTGAAATGCCTCGATTTTAATAGTGTGACAAAGAAATTTTTTTAGTGCTTTTACTAAGAAGCTCAGGCAAATATGCTCTGATGAGGTTTTTAACACTGATTCTAAGCGAGATATAACCTAAGTGTTAACTTAACTTCAGTTAATAAACTTCAGTTAATTTTAAAGGAATTTGATATTTTCACTTCAGAGAAAGTATTAGAAATGAAACACAGTAAAAAATAACTAGGTCTGAGGAAACGATGGAGTGAATAGTCTTGTCCCTAAGCTTCATCCACTAAGTGTGTTTCTCACGAAATCTAACCTTGCTGTAAAGAAAAATACACTGGACACTTCATCAGTCTAAAGATTACCACATCCTGGTATAATAATGCTTAAAAACCCTTGATAATAAAATTTCTACTTCGTGTAGTCCGAAATACTCTGTTTTTTTTAAATGTTTTAAAACTTAAATACGTTGCTGATAAAAGCTGGTAAATAAGCATTTGATAGGTGATAATGGAGACACTCAATCTGTAAATACTTTATTTCCATTCTGGACTTTAAATTTTCAGAAACAAATACGCAACGGTCAGTGATACGCTAAGAGAAAATTAAATGAACTGGTGCACGTTACATTTGTTGTGATCTTAAATGTCGTGACGTTGCGTGGCATGGAAGTTTGGAGAGTGGGGTGCCAGCCCCGGTGTTATTTCGTAATCTGATCGTGATTCAAAATTATGTGGTGTTGTCCTCGTATTAGGCGAGGACAACAGGATCAATCCTTGAGGATTGATCCTGTAGCGTCGTCAATAGCCCGTCGTGTTGCTCCAGTTTGACGTTAATTAAAATACCTACCAACCCTTGTTCTTCCAGGTACCATGGTACCGGTGATCTTTATTACATGGAGGGGATTGCCGTATATCCTCAGTGGGCTTGCCCACTGAGCAATCATGACGATTTCTGAGATTTGCTCTTGAATAGGTTCAGTTTTCCCTGGGTGTATTTCTCTCTTTTCAACCACTTGATAGAGTCACGGAGTAGCAACCTGAGGAATGCGAGTATGAAACTTGACTCAATAAAACACCGTAGTATACTTTTGGTTTGGTGCACGTGATCTGCCGTGGTCTGAAATATGTCTTCACATTTCGGGATGTGGAAATTTATAGAGTGGGGGTGTTAGCTCAGGTGTTGACCTCGTAGTCTGACCGTGGTTCAAAATTACCTGGTGTTACCTTCGGATATTTCCCATCGGAATTGATCCCGAACCATGGCTCACAGAATGCACCCTCCAGTGCGACGCAAATACAACTACTTACCTACATACCTCTCTTTGATGACAATAGAACTTTGCTTGTGTGTGCGTCCATTTACTTGATGTTGTTTGGTGCAGCTTGGTTAAACTTAGTCCTTGCGCTATGAAATCCAGCCCAACCAGACAAACCCCCTCGTTTGGAAGACCTGATATCGAGTGCAAAGGGACTAAAAGGTTTAATCTAACTATTGCAAACATCATCTTAATCTAGGTGAAGTATTATCTTTATAACCATTATAATCCTAATTATCTGAATATTTTATCTTTCAGTCACACACATAACTATTATAATCACCATCATTTCACTTTAACTATCCTTTCTTAATGTCCGACTGCTAAGATCGATGCCTTCTGTAATATAAGGGGCAATCTTTTGGCTACTTTTGCAGGAGCACTTAGTGTGGTTGATAAGTCGTTACTCCTAACAGGTACAGCATCCATGCACTTGCTAACCAAAATTCAAATCCGGAATCTAGTCTCAAAGTCTTTACAGCTTCTATCCAAGCCAGAAGTGGACCAATGCCTTATTGACTTCCTCCCTTTGAAAAGAATCAACTCTGAAATAAATCATTCAATTATTCTCAAATTTTAATCGTTTGTTTTTGCTATGTATGTTCGTCACATCCACCAATTTTTATTGCAATCGGACAACTCCTTCTAGGTGCGTCGATTTTTTTTGTTATAGAGTTTATTATTAGCGTTGTTTAATATCACACAGTCATACTTCAATTTGGAATTTTTAATGTATAAGTGTTCCAATCGTATACGGTAGCTGATAGCGTTTTTGAACTAACGTTGCAATGGACAGTAGGAGAGGGTCCGGGATCAATCCCGAAGAGAAAGATCCGAGTAAACCCCTCCCAATTTTGAATGACGCCAGATGTGGAAAATCATATTCGAAAAACAGGCTGAGGTCACGTTCGAAATACCCACAGGAAATATGTTCCTCGTAGAAACATTACATCCTCCTATATTTATCTAAATAAAAAATAATTATCGTACAGTTAGGTACCTACCATAACTCATAATCATAATTTTAACTACTATACTGGTCATTATTGTTAACCTTTACAGAGATCTAACCCGGCTAAGTAGACCAGGGATTAACGCTCTGGATCTCCGTTCAACAGTCTCTGAATTCAAATCCCGGAAATCTGCATGGGTCTCCATAGTGGTTCGGAATCCGTCTAAATCCTCCCCGTGGTTTCGTTGTCAAGGTCTATATCAAAACTGACCAGATAGGGATGGACGAGGTGTAACGTCATTAGAAAAAACTCATCTGCCATCATCATAAAACGGCAATGTATCGGTCATTCAAAGTTGAACTGGCATGGCGAGATATCTCATCATTAGTAAAATTGTTCAGATCTCAATGGACGATATATCCACTTGGAGGGTTAAGCCGCAGGTCCTGGTCTGATTAGTCCCATGCAGCAAAAAAAAAAAAAACACCAAGACACACCAAACCCTACGCATCTGAACGCATGGATGTCAAATCGTCCCTCCCAAGGCCAACGCAATTACCAAACGGGACGACAATTTATGTTTTAAGTCCCTCTCCTCTGTCCCAATATTGACAGTCCTCGATATCAATATTATATTACACACTCTTCCATCCCCAACGAACCGATTTAAGCGGCCGCAGTCGCCCTGCTCAAACATTCCTTTCCCTCCCACCACGCGATATGGCATTTGCATATAAAAGCACTCACTCACCCCTGCCGCCCTCATCAGCATGACCACTCTTGAGAGATGGACCCCCCCCCCCGGAGGTCTCTCAGCGGTCCCCGCTATTGGATGTGACAAGCGGGGCGGCCCCTCGAGCACTCTCGCCCCAAGTCCTTTGGAGATTTTGCAATTGCGGCTTCCCTGCCCCACTGTGTGCGGATGGATGTGGGTCGCGTGGACCTTGGATGTTTTCTCTGGAGGAGGATGGATGTTGGGATGGGTAATAATGCACTGGATGGACCGAAATGACATTTCTGTTTCAGGTCGTGTTTTTTAGCGATCGTATTGTTTCGGACGTGTATCTAAAAAGTGGATGCTTTGACTTTCGGTAGTCGAGTTGTTTGAATAAGATCGGATTGGTTTTGCTAGGCATTTGTGTAAGGAAAAGTAGTTTTTGCTTAAGAAATGTATGGGTATTTGAGTTTTTAAAATCAATCATTGATTGTTTCCTTTTTCGACTTCGGGATTTAAGCACGTAATCGGAGACGGATGTATGGGTAAGGTTAAATTTATAGAAATACGCGTATCTAATAAATGGATGCTTTGACTTTCAGTAATCGAGTTGTTTGAATAAGATTGGATTCTTTCGCTTGGCATTTGTATAAGGAATAGTAGTTTTGGCTTAAGAAATGTATGGGAGTAATAGTGCTTTTTAAAATCAATGAATGATTGTTTCCATCTTTGACTTCGGCATTCAAGTCTTTAATCGGAGACGGATGTACGGGTAAGGTTAAATTTAAAGAAATACGCGTATCTAAAAAGTGAATGCTATGACTTTCGGTAGTCGAGTTGTTTGAATAATATTGAATTTTTTTGCTAAGCATTTGTATCAGGAATAGTAGTTTTTGCTTAAGATATATATGTGAGTAATGGTATTTTTTTAAATGAATTAATCTTTCCTTCTCTGACTTAGGGATTTAAGCATTTAATCGGACACGGATGTATGAGTGAGGTTTAATTTAAAGAAATGCATACCTATATGCACATATAGCCGTTTGGGTAACTCTGAGAGGCTCCCGAGAGTATGTCTATTCTCTTTTCACCCCAAATGCCGGGCGCATATGAACTGAATCATTGGCCACTACAAGGCCGGAAGTGATGACCACTTGTGAAGGAGCACCCAGTGGGAGGACCATCATTGCAACTAACAAAGGACAGAACAATATACATCCATGCCCTGACCCCGGATTTGAACCATGAACCTTCCGCTCCAGAGGCCAACACCTTAACCACTAGACCGATTGGTCGTCATGTATACCTGTTCTATAATCTACATTATACTCACACGTGCCTTATAATCAGTTTTAAGCTTCTGAGTTCCCCGGACCATACAAAACGCTCGGAACCAATTGGTGAGTGGTTCCGAGGCGGGTCCTTAAGCTTCATGAGTAATAGAAACTTTTCTACGATTCTTTCAACGAATAGACTGGGTTAGTTAGTCAAGGTGTGCTGTAGGATAAAAGATACGCTGTGGTGTAAAGGCAATACTTCACTACTGAGAAACATCGTGACGCCCCAACGCTCAGACTAGACTAAGTGGGATGACAGGTGTATTTTGGATTCTATACAAATATTCTACACAGGTTGGTGGTCGAGGAAAAAGAATAAAGGCGTAGACAAATGTGTTTACAATACACTAAAAAGTCCATGGAGGACATCGATTCAACTCCTTTAACCGTCTTATCCTTTCCCTCCCTGATTATCCAATAATGTGGCAATGGCAATAAATAGACGTTCCAAGTAGCCATGATTGTCTTGATTCCTATTTGACACAGTTTGGTATTGATAACAACTCATTGGTGCTCTCTTTGTCCAGATAGTGCACTGCTGCATACTTACTAATATATATCATAGCGAACTAATAGCTCTAACAAAACAACACTCAGTGGATGTTACTGGCAGGCGCGGTATCTGTTGGCTCCACGGCAGCTTCACTAGCTTTTTACATTTTTATTTGCTACATTTCATTTTTAAAATTTTTACTATAAATATATATTTTGTGTTTGCGATGACTTTTCGCTGAATGATTTGTGTCTGCAATGATTCCTGCTGTGTTGTAACTAAGTAAACATTGATTAAAGTATACCTCTTTAAAAAAACAACCCTAAATTATTTAAAGTTATAGTGGAATTCGGAGTATGCATGTGTTTCAACAAGTATGTTGTTTAGGGTGATTCTACGGTCATAGGACCAACTTGGAAGGGTGGTACAGTTTACTTAAACATACATTTTTCGTATAGTAATGTATGGTAGGAAGTGACGCGTGGTGGCACGAATATAAAAAATGAGACACGAACAGATAAACATTGTTTATTTATAACATCCTTGCAAAGTGCTTCTTTGCAAGGATGTATAGAATAAATGCTCAAAATTGCGACCTCCAACAGTAATACATGCTTGGTAGTGTCGAAGGCGTAGTTGGTGAGCAGTTCTAAAGATGCCAGGCATTTCGTGCACGCTTGCAGCTGCAATGGATAGTCGAGCAACGAGGTTCTCAATTGAGTCAACTGGAGTCCCGTAAACGACGGTCTTCAGATGCCCCCATAAGAAGTAATTGTTGCTAGATAAATCTCTCGATCGTAGTGGCCATCGGACTGGTCCACCACGCCCAATCCATCGGCCCGCAAAACTATCGTTCAGATAATTGAGGACAACCACGTTGAAATGGGCTGGCGCACCATCATGTTGAAACCACAGTGATTACGAGCGATAGTCGGAACATCTTGCATCAATTCTGGTAAAACCTCTTACAGAAAAATACGATAATGTGAGCCATCTAGTCGTGTTGGTAGGAGATATGAGCCTATGAGGAAATCGTTCACAAAACCCGCCCAAACATTCACAGAGAAGCGTTTTTGGAATGCATGTGGACGTGTAGCGTGTGGATTTTCTGTTGCCCACACATAACTATTGTGCACATTGAAAGCACCTTCCTGTGTAAAAGTCGCCGCTTCTGTGAATAGCACAGAAGCTGGGAAATCCGGCTGCAACGCACACTATTGGAAGAACCATTGGCAAAATTCTACGCGCAGCGGGTAATCACTTGCCTGCAACGCTTAGACTTTCTGAATATGGAATGGGTATACATGTTCTTCATTTAAGACTCTACAAACGGTGGGTTGACTTACATGTACACGACGTGCAATAGCTCTTGTACTTGTGTGTGGTGATTCATCCACAATTTTCAAGATGGCTCCTCCCATGTTTGGATGTCGTACAGTTCTTGATCCAGTTCTTCTGACAGAGTTGGCGATGAATGAACCATTTTAACAAAGATGCCGATGCAACCGCTCAAACATTTTGTGGTTTGGCATTCGCCTGTTTGGAAAACGTTCCTGATACAGCCGAAGCTCTGCTCTGCCGTTCCCATTAGCAACACCGTGTATCATATACAAGTCCGCCTTTTCACTTTTTGTAAACTCTCCCATCGCGGCCGACAGTACAGCTGAAAATGACGTTTTTCCGCAGATGCATCAGATCACGGATGACCAGGCACACTACTACCCTCTAGATACAGTATTTCCAGCCAATCACAGCTGCCGAGTTTGTATTACTGTTGGTTGTAGCAATTTTGAGCATTTATTGTAAACATTGCTGCTAAGAAGCACTTCGCAATGATGTTGTAAATGAACAATGTTTTTCCGTTCATGTCTCAGTTTTTTGTTCCGTGCCTCCTCGAGTCACTTCCGACCATACATTCCATACGAAAAATGTATGTTTTAGTAAGCTATATCACCCCTCCAAGTTTGTGCCATGATCGTAGAATCACCCTTTTTTCTTGATATACTTCATTAATATTTTTAAGAGAACTCTTGTAGTAAGTTATATTCGTTGTAAGGCAACCTTGATTGCCAAAAATTGACAGTAGAGTGATAAGCCGTACCAACTGGTGAAAATTCCTCAGTTTAATATTAAAGGTTAGTTGTTTATAGGTTTGAAAATATATTTTGAATGAAAATCGAAATCGATTTTGAAAAATAAAGTGTTGCAATCAGTTAATAATATTTTATAGTATTATATAGTATATTTTGCCAGTTATGTTCAGATTGAATTTTAGATATTATGTGCTGGTTAATATTTAAAGTTCAATACTACAAAAATTCGTTGTTTTGCATATCTAAGGTTCTGCTTAGAGTTAGACATTATTCTATTAATTTTCATAGCTAACCGTAGAAAAAATTGTACTAATTGCCTTATTACAGTTTTTCTAACGTCCTGTTACACTAAATTATTGACTACTCTGTTAGTAACATTTAAAGAAGACATTCTAAGCAATTTCATTTTAATTGAAGCTTCACAATAAATATATTCTCAATCAAAAATTCACTGAATACACATAATTTAACTGCTTGATAAAAGAAAAATTACCTAGAATTTTGCTGTATGTCGTCACCTGAATGCACGAACTAGTTAACGAAATTTTTTTTAGATAAAGGTAAAATCAGTTTTCATGTTATTGCTTATTTTATATACGCCAACATTTTTCATTAGCTAATAAATAGAGCTGAATTGGCAAAAAATAATCTAGTTCAACCATTAAATTATGTCCTTCGCTTTATTAATTTACATACAACAAAATACCATACCTTTTGAGTTTTGTTCTTAAATTTAGGTAATGATGATATAAACTGCCGTATTAGATTATTCTATTAGTTTCAAATAGTTCTCGTGTTCACTGCTTCTTGCTATATATATATATATATATATATATATATATATATATAGCAACAGAATAACAATAACAGAATAATATAGTTCGAACAAAATTTTATATATATATATATATATATATATATATATATATATATATATAAAATTTTGTTCGAACTATATTATTCTGTTATTACAATTTTCGATTTTGCTGTTGTACTGTTTTTATTACTGTTTCATACTTATTCATGGAATTTGGATACAAGGATTTTTAAGTTATTCATTTTGTATACTATGGAATAAAATTTTTCATCAAAAAGCATGAATGGAAAATTTTATGTCGGTGTTTTTATTCATGGTCATAAACACACGGACATTTTGGGAATAAGACGAGAATGTCCTGGTTTTCCAGCTTCTCACAAAATCTCTTGTGGATCAAAGAGCAGAGATTTCCGGACGGTACATAAAGACATTCACCGCTGCTTAGGAACGGTTTGTGTAAATAAGTTGACACTTCGAGCACCAAATACTCGCTTTGGTAACGTGGCAGAAAAGAGCATTTGCGTGCTCTTACGGTAAGCCTACAAAATGATGAAAAATTCTCGCTCGGTAGTTTACATGCTGGAGTAGGGTTTTTCAGCGTAATCTCCCATCTTTTAGGAATTAGGAAAATGCAAGCGGCTTTACCAGACGAAGAATCACTTGCAGCGACTTCGTTGTGTGGAACAAAGTACAAAAACGAGTCCCTAAATATACTGGCAATATTTCTCTTTTAAGGAAGCTGTCTTAGAGCTGTTGAATGTTCCCACAAGATGGTTTACTTTATACGAATATGGTTCAAAGTACAAAAAAAGATAATTTATGTGAACTGCAGTTGGATAATAGAAGTATTTATAAATTTTTAGTGGGTTAAATAGATGTAGTATTTATTCGTAATTGTTTATATTAAATCTTTCAAAGAAACTTAAGAAAAAATCTCTGGTCAATTTTTGGTATTTGTTGGGCAGAGAGCAGCTATGTAGAGAATAACCATGCCACTATTCTATGGTTTTCGATACATCCCGTTAATGTTCAAATACAAAATTTTAAGGTATACGGACATGTTCGAGACCCTTTTCTTAAATAAAGTATAGAAACATTTTAATGATATTTTTATGTTTGATGTTATTAAACAATAGCATTGTTCAAAAAATATTTGCCCAGTATTTAAATTTGAATTTTTAAAATATATATTAATAATTTTGTAAAAATGATAATTATGCATGAAATTTTAAAGAAATTTGTCAAAAACGTCAAATATGCTACATGAAAATCTATTCTACCAATTTGAAAAATGATTTGCATGCATTTTTATAGGGAATGAATTAGAATCAAAAGAATATTTAAATAAACAAAGATTTTACACGCAAATGAAAATTGAATACAAGATTTGTGATAGTTTTACAGTCCTATTTCTTAAATAAATGGCCATAATTTGAAAAATTTTAACTCAACATAATTATCCTAGTTCATTCACTAGACAACATTATAAAGAACAATCAAAATTTGAGGAGAATTCTTGAATAACTTTTTGTGTTATAACAATTAAAGTGAGGAAATAATGCAAAAATATTAATTTGATAATGCAAAAATTTAAAAATGGCATTTTTAAAGTGTTTGGATACTTTCGCACTTAGGAAAACTCCCAAAAATATTCAATTGCTTATCCGCTGGTCTTCCAACTGGACTACAGTGGTCTAGATAGGATTAGAATTGACGTTCTAGGTAGATTCATTCAATTCTAAGGGCTCCATGAGAAATATCTACAACATATATCTTATCACGTCGACCTCAGAGGAAATGAAATTGAAGGTAACTTGGTAAAGGTGTACCTCTCAGAGTCATTGAAATCAATTGTTTATAAAAGTATTTCGAAAAAGAAACTTCAACACAACATCTTCTAAATCTTTTCCGATTTAGTCGAGTATCATAGCTTTTAGTAGACTATCATCCCTAGACTGTAAGGTAAGGTAATTTTAGTTAACGTCGTACTAGAGCAACACAACGGGCTATTGACGACGGTCCGGGATCAGTCCCTGAAGGGAAAGATCCGAGGACAACACCTCGTAATTTTGAACCACGGTCAGATGACGAAGCAACACCTGAGCTGGCACCCTACTCTCCAAACTTCCACGCCAACCCAACGTGAGGACTTTCGGCCACGACAGATTTAAGGTGCACCAGCCGCCTCTACACCATACGTTTACAAACATCCATGCCCGAACCCGGATTCGAACCAGGAACCTTCCGATCTAGAGGCTAACACCTTAACCACTATACCGGTTGGTCGGCATATCATCCCTAGACTGACCAGTGGACATTGAGATAATCTGAGTCTGCGGTAGATACCGAGAGTTGAGAATTTGAACAAATACCATCATGTACGCGGAGCTGGTGCATGTGAAACATGTCATGGCCTCAATGTCCTCACGTTGGCATGGTGTGGAAGTATGGCGAATGGAATGCCAGTTCAGATGTTGTCCTCGTGATCTGACCGTGGTTCAAAATTACGAGGTGTTGTCCTCGGATGTTTCCCATTGAGATTGATCGCGAACCGCTTTCAATAGATTGTTGTGTTTCTCCAGAGAAAGTGCGACGTTTGTTACTATCTACCTTAATTGAAAACAATGTCATTTTTGATCCTGGTGCTAATGTTTTCTCGACCTGTGTGTAGGTAGGTTGGCAGTTAATTACCGTTGCACTGGAGTAACCCAACTGGTTATTGGCGACGGTCCGGGTTCAATATCTAAGAGAAAGATCCAACGACATTGCTTCGTGATTCTGAACCACGGTCAACACCTGAGCTGAAACCATACACCACATTCCTCAAACTTCCACACCCCGCAGCGAGAGATTTATCGTGCTCCAGCCCCCGTGTACACGAATGAAACCAGGTTTGAACTCACTAACCTCCGGTTATCAATTTGTTGCTCGTCCAACGGGGTTTCCACTTCAATTTCGACCTGTCGGAAATGCAATATGAAGCAATCCTCTTCTGGTCTCTTTTACGGGGAGGATCTGTATTGTAATCTACTGCTCGTGTTGAACTTTTTGAAGATGTTTGAATTTAGTCTAGCTTGTCTAGACGAAGTGAGATAAGAAACAACTTACAAAACCTTCAACGTTCTTCCACAGGTGGGTAAAATGAAAATTACATTTTTGACATCCACATACTACTAAAACGGAAATCAACCCATAACACAAAGAAACCTAGCAGCGTCAACATAAAAAATTCAACGAAATATCTTCTCTATGAATTAAGATAGCTATGAAATAAGATACCACCACTTACTTTTGAAAAGACTTCTTCTCCAGAAGGCTAGGCTCATTTCATTTTGCAAGAGGAGAAACTTTAATATCATTCCAAGGAAGCTCGACTTTGACGTCACATAGAACTATAAATTCAACTAAGACGAATCATTGCGATAACACAAATAATTTTATCTCAAAAATAAAGAAAAGCGCCGTGTTTACCAAAACATAAATTGTCACTACATAGATGTGTAAATGAAGAAATAGATTCTGCTGATTCACTCACCATCAGCCTATACTAGGAAGGAACCCCGATCATCGTCTGTATGACCAATCAGCGGAAATATCTCCTCCCGCAGCATTCCCATACACATCATCTGCGAGGCGTGAGATGTAAATGCCGCTTCTTCTTTTTCTCAGGGAAAACTTAATAAGAGCCTTCTCCTCAGAACTATGAACTCGAGCTCATTTCGTGATCGAGAAGATGAAATGCCATTTCATTCCAATGAAGTCAATCTTGCATGATATACAACTCACGATGGTTAAAACGTTTTCGCAGGTGTGTGTTATGAACCCTTCAAGCGTTTCGACGAGGTATCTTGTCCACGATCTGGTCAGTTTTGTCAATGCCGAGATATCTCGTCGAGACGAAACGGCTCTATCACTCCAAGTGGAATGAAGATCCAAGTAGGATAAACAAATTATAACTTATTCAAAACGGATGGCAGTTTCGAACAGGATTTCGACAAAAGGTTGGCCACTTCTTTTCAGCTTGCAATGCGATGGTAAACCACCACAAGGGTTGAAATTTACATTTTTTGATATTTACGTACTACGAGAACACACATCAACCAATCCAATGAAAACTTACAAGAAATGTCTTTAGAAAATTCTCTCATGGGTGTTGTGTAATAAAAAAATTACCAATGAGTCCTCATGGGAAGTTATTTATCGGGAACATATTAAACTCAGAAAGTGGAGTTATTAAATATAAGGATTGCATTTTCCAACACCTACACAATTACAACTCAGAAATAAATTCTTGTTTTATTCCACTGGTGAGCTAATAAAGAATGCAGTATTTAGTGTGTATACAATGAGTGATATCCAACCCCACACATAGATATCGCAACTTGTGTAGAGTCACTAACTCACCAACCCCAAAGGCAAAGCATAGGAATACACCCGCCCCCCATCATGGTCTATATGACCACCCAGAGAAAATACCCGAGTCTCCACGAGCTTTTCCATATACTGTCACTGAGAAGATTGTAAAAAAAAAATTGCCCCGAGTCTTCTTGATTGAGATTTAATAAGAACCTTTCCCAGAACCTAAAACTCGCATTATTTATCAAGACACAAATAATACAATATATCGTTCAAGGCAGGGTCGATTTCAATATCGCATCAACGAAAACCACAGGCAAAGCTAGTTTTTTATATTTATGTTGTAGAAAGGGTCTAGGGATTTGGAAATTCTCATATTTCCTTTCAGGTTAGGTTATAAGAGGCGGATTAACACGTTATGAATAGCCTTGACCAGAATTTGACTCTATCCTATATTAATATCCTAATCTAACTGTATCCTATATAATATCCGTAGCTGGCATCAACGGATTCTGATTAGCGTCTAAGTTGGTTTCTACTGGAGAACTGTTTGAATTAGATTCGCAATTACCCAAGCATCAAAGACACCCTGGAGGTCTAGGAGGAAGCTGGCCAGCACTCTCATTGTCCACTTAAGGAACCAGGCAAGAGTAAGACGAAAACCTGACGTAGACACACTGAAAATAGAAGAATTTCGGTCTACGACTCTTTCGGGCTCCGCCTGAATCATACAAATAATATCAAAAGGAATATTTAAAACTAAGTACCTGGGATTAAATTACAAAATGATATAATTTATGGTTGCACGTAATGGTAAGCTGATCAATCGTTGGATAAAGAATAAAGGGCCACAGAAACATTCATTTTATGAATGCGAACAGACGTCAATTTTATAAGAGAGATTTAAGCAACAAGACACATGAGAGTTAATGAAGAAATATATTCAGGGATTCACTCATCATCATACAGTGTCATTGTTTAAATTACTACCTATCGAAAATATCTCCTACACCATTCCCATACACGGCCATTGAGGAGCTAGTGGAATAAATCCTCCTGGGTCTTCTTGGAAGATCCCTCTAAATAAGAATAATTTACAATAACTCGTAAGAACTCTAAACTCGCATTCATTTTGAGCAAGGGGAAGACTTAATATAATTCAGGGAAGTCTTGACCTCAATATAGCATCAACCACAACCGCAGGGAAAAGCAGATCATCAAAAGGGATACCCAAATCCAAACTAGAACGCCAAAATATATAACTGATGTTAATTGTATTAGTTAAGTATGTAAGTTTAATCGGAGTAATCGTCTGTTCACCGCTAAACATTTTATTCAACAAAAGATGACAGACACTCACTATCTACTCATTGTAGGAAAAAGCTGCAGAACAACCCATCGAAAATCTCTCCGCCAGAATTTCCCCTCACGGCCACCGAAGATATTGTGAAATAAACGCCGCCGCTTTTTCTTCTTGGGGAAGACTTAATAATACGATCCTTCCCCCAGAACCCTAAACTCGCATTTATTTCGATAGGGGAAATTCAATATCATTCCAAGGCAGACTCGACCTCATCATGGCATCAAATACAAACGCCGGGAGAATCAGATCATCAAAGGGAATTTCTTAATCCAAATACCTGCTGGGGGAGGGCGGATTAGAACATATAGGAATATAATTGAAGTTTAAGTAGACACTTCGTTAGATCACACAAAAAATGTGCTCAATGAAATAAGCAGTTGGTTTATGTTAAAACACAAAAAAAGCGTTATTTCACAGAAGGGTGAACGAAGGGATTCACTCACTATCCACCCACTACTGGAAGAAGTCGATCATCTCGTCTGTGTAACCAGCCATCGAAAATCTATCCTCCAGAATTCCCACACACGGGTGTTGAGGAGCTTGTGAAATAAATCCCGTCGCGTCTTCTTCTTGGGGAAGACTTAATAATACGATCCTTCCCTCAGAACCCTAAACTCGCATTCATTTCGATAGGGGAAATTCAATATCATTCCAAGGCAGACTCGACCTCATCATGGCATCAAATACAAACGCCGGGAGAATCAGATCATCAAAGGGAATTTCTAAATCCAAATACCTGCTGGGGGAGGGCGGATTAGAACATAAAGGAATATAATTGAAGTTTAAGCAGACACTTCGTTAGATCACACAAAAAATGTGCTCAATGAAATAAGCAGTTGGTTTATGTTAAAACACAAAAAAAGCGTTATTTCACAGAAGGGTGAACGAAGGGATTCACTCACTATCCACCCACTACTGGAAGAAGTCGATCATCGTCTGTGTAACCAGCCATCGAAAATCTCTCCTCCAGAATTCCCACACACGGCCACTGAGGAGCTTGTGAAATAAATCCCGTCGCGTCTTCTTCTTGGGGAAGACTTAATAATAAGAGCCTTCCCCAGAACCCTAAACTCGCATTCATTTCGCGAGGGGGAAATATAATATCATTCCAAGGCAGGCTCGACCTCAACATCGCATCAACTACAACCGCCGGGAGACGCAGGCCGCTGGCACTCTTTTAAAAGTTCCGCTGGAGAAGGGGGTCTCGGCTTTCGGCAATTTGCATATTTCCTTTGAGGGTAGAAGGCGGCGGTTAATTTGGGCCTCGGTTTTAGCAGTGGCGCGGAGGGCGACAATTAAGCGAGGTGCATGTAATTAACGCGGCCTCTGGAGAACCTCCGCTTCTGGAACGGAAAAGGGCACCGGGGTGGAGGGAAGGGGGGTTGAATGGATGGCGGGGTGGTTAGGTGGAGCGAAGGGGGTCGAAGATTACTCAACGGGTGAAAGGAGAGTATTCCGGGGAGTGATCCGATTGCCTTTTCGTGAAAGGAGTGGAGGGAGGCTCCTTCGAATCTCTTGGGGAAGGTCACTATGCTTATAATTGTTGAAAGTGTAATGGATATACTTATTGGGGGATTGACCATGGGAAGCGGAGTGGTGACCCTTCAGATATGATGGCGAAATATTTTATGATGGCGCATATTTCACGAATCTTTAATGGAGAGTGCTAGCTCATTCTAGGTCAAAAGCTTTTTGATCCTTCTTGGCACTTTACCTATCAATAATTTATTTATCAGTTGTGTCCATCCTATTTTTGAAATGCAGACGCGTGTTCAAAAATTAACGTCACAATGCTTATAACTATTGCACGTGTAATGGATGTGCTTATTTGGGGTTGATCATGGAAAGCGGAATAGTGACACTTCAGATATTGTGTCGTAGTATTTTCCGAGTCTAATGGATTGTACTAGCTCATTCTAAGCCTCACGTTTTTGATCGCTCTTAGTATCTTCCTTCCATCAAGGATTTATTTATTAATACGTTAACACTATTGCTCACATGTAGAGTGTAGAAACGTGTACAAATGTTAAGGTTACTGCATTCAGTGATGGATTCCGTGTGAAGTAGTTTCACAGTAGTTCCTCAAATGAATATTCACAAGTTATATGGAATAAAATAAAAACACATACGCACACACTCACTTTGCCACGTTGTGCTACTGGGAACTCAAGAAATGATAAAAAAAAACAATGTTTAGGCAAGCACATTGTAGCTTTTAGACTTAGAAAATAAAATAATTTTTTGCTCTGTTAGAAGCACTCTAATAGAGCAAATGCTGGCATCTGACCATAATGCAGCCCTTGTAATGTGGAGATATGCTTTCCACAAGACCATCCAATAGTTCCTATACAAGGAGCTTTATTCGAGCACTTGAGCGCATTTTTGTTCTTATGCGGTCCTTTGTGCATTGTACTGACTAGTATGCGACGTCCAAGAGCACTCCAAGAATCCTATATTGCAGGGCTCGAAATACCCGGGTGCACAGGTGCACTGTGCACATGAAAATAAAATTGTGCACCTAATTTTTTCCCACTAGGTGCACCTATGCACCTAATTTAAAAACTTAGATGCACAAGGTGCACCTGTATTAAAAAATATATTCTGAGGCCTGCTATATTGTATTGAAATCATGTTACCTTGTTTGAGGCAAATTCAGTATCATCCTCAACCTTTGGACATGTGTGTATTATACTGACAAAAGAAAAAGTGTTTCTAGAATTTAGTGCAAAATGTCTCCATTATTCAACTTTTATACGAAGTCGCTGTTCCGCTTGTATAACTTTACATTATTTAATTCAAGAAGAAATTATTGGACTGCATATTATATTGAAATTTATCTTTTATTTCTTTATAAATTAAATTTGTAGTGATTTTATTGTTTCGGTTTGACACAAAGCTATATGATTAAAATTTTCTGTTGCGTGTACTCCAATCTGAAGACTACGATCTGTAAAAAATTATTTACGTAACGTAAATTCTATTTTTGTAACCAAATGTTAACACCCCATGCTACTAAAATCAATATTCTACATAGAATATTGACCATAATATTTCAATATTGGAAAAAATAGGCTATTACTTTCCTTTCTTCAGAACAATCTGTAGCACTTACAACCATGAAAATTGATTCACTGGCAGTCCTAAAACTGATTCTCAAAGCCCCAATTTTAAAATCTAAAGTTTGTTTTCCTGCAATAAATGGATATGGACAAGGAAACAACACATTCTTCAGTAAACTGAAAGGATACAATGGTTCTTAATTTGGATTATTGTATTTGGACTATTTCTCTATAAACATAACTTTATCACCAGGAACGCCGTGGAAATAATAATTAAAATATTTAATTTTTCATAACTTACATTTTGTAGTGGAAGAAGAAAAGCCCAAACAAAAAACTAATTGACCAAAAATGCGTAATTTTGCTATTTGAGATCTGGCTTACCAGAATTAATGTTTTATTTTATAAATTCGATTTAGAATCCCGTGTTTGTGTATTTGAGTTAAGGTATGTGCCTACCCCAAAATCACCATTTTCTTGAAATTTTCCGAATTTGTTTGTTATTTTATAATAAAGCCCAGACTTTTAGGATTCCAAAAATGGCTTACCTTTTTCTACGGTAATTAGAAGCAAAATTACAGTCCAAATTATAAACTGGAAGTGAAGTTTTTGAAACCGAAACTAAGCTATAGAAATGTAAACAATGCATCTAAATAGCTGTTTCATTAGTATATAACATTGTGAATGCACAATTTACTTTTTTAATATCGAATTAAGAATTGAAGTATTTATTATAGTTTTTGGCGCGCATTTGTGACCAAGAACTATTAAGCAAGTGTTTACATAGCATGACACAGAATAACAATGAGTCATTCAAGAATGTTCTGTGGAATATTATTCCGAAAGAAATATTTGTTCAACTGCAAACACTGTTATTAGGTTCTAAGGTAGCAGTTTTGTTCTTCAACTCAGGCTATATGGGGCTGATACATGCATTTAACTATCTTAATATAACACTTGAACCAGAAATGATAAAAAATCTCTTTATGAACTCCTTAGACAGTTCATCCCATGTGGCTTGGACCGTGTCATGTAGTCCCAGTGGATTACGCGCTTCCGGGTGGAGTGGTTACATCTCGTAAAATGGCATCCCATACATTCCAGATCGGGGATAGGGCCGGTTAGAATACCGGCCATGGTAAGGTAGTGTTGCGTCGTAGACAAGCTCTAGATCAATATATATATATATATATATATATATATATATATATATATATATATATATATATATATATATATATATATATATATATATATATATATATATAGGTAACTATAGCACCGTGAGATGATCTATACTCTATTCTGTGTTTTTAATTCTCTATTTTTAAGCATCAAAGTATAAATTGATCAGAGCAAATATACATAAAGCTCTGTTGCTTCAGTTCAGAGTTTCATTTGATACATTTAATTACGATTCGTGTTCCTTTCGTGTGTGCCCTCCAAACTTATTGACAAACACTCTTTGCTCTGGCAAAACAACTTAATACCCCAAAGAGCTGAAGACAAACGTTTTTCGGTGTCATCAAATACTTCGCAAATCGCCTCGATGCATTGTTAAATTACGCAAACGCTAAACACCACGGGCCGCTTTCACAATTATTGAAATTCGGCTCTTACTTGATTAAATTTGGTGGCAACTTTCAGATCCCCTACTGGATTTTAATTTCTCGGAAGGCCGGAAAATTCCTTAAAAATCTCTTACTCTAATTACCGCAACCGCAATTAAACTCGGCTCCGAGCATTGCCTGGTAGGGAAAAGGCTCCAACTTTTCCCTAAAAGGCAAGGGAAATGAAAAGAGAAGAGGCGGGGAAGCGAAGTGAAAGAGAGGGCGGCGGAGAGACGGTGGCCATGAATTGTTTAGCCACGAAATCACCAAATTGATTAACAGTAATGGCTCTGTGGTCGGAGAGAACATAATGGGAGCCCTGGCTCTCTTACTTACGGCCGCCTTGGGTAAATCAAGATCTGCATTGTTCCGTGAGACCGTGGATTGCGTTTTTGATCTTTTAGGATCTATTCCGATCCTTTTTCTGGTGCCGTGGGAATGAAAACGTCGCGATACTTCACGAGCTGTCCACAGAAGACTGTTCCATTAGTAAGTTGGGTTGCTCTTGGCGGTTTAATCTGAGCTATGAGATCTGTTTCTGCTTTTGTAGGGTTTTACACCGTTTTGAACTAAATGCTTCTATAACACGAGTGTAAATAAGCATGTAAAAATTGCGAACAGGGTAACTGTAAATTAATTCCGTTAGTTTAGATCATATAGGATTGCGTTTTTGATCTTTTAGGATCTTAGTCGTAAGATCTTTTTCTGTCTCTAGATTGTTTTATTCTTTTTCTTCTTACATAGCATGAATTTAATATATACAGTAGAACCTTCCAGTTCGGATTAATTATGTCCGTGTAATCCTAGCAAAATTCGATATCGCTTTGATTTTAGTTTATTTTTTAAACTTTAAAAAAAACATAGTTCTCTAAAGAGGAATTTTACGAGGCAATGCGTTTTTGATTTTAGTTTTTTTAAAGCTTTAAATAAAACATAGTTCCATAAAGAGAAATCTTTGGAGGCAATGTTGTACACAGAGAAAATAGGGGCCAGTGAGAAGCATAAATAAATAAGAGGCTAAAATATTTTTCACCTAAAACTGTTTTAAGCAAGTTCGGCTTTCCACAGTCTTTTAAATAAAAAGAGAAACCGACAACAGATAGTTGACTGTGGAGAATTAAGGATACCGCTCGCAAAAATTGAGCCAATTGTATACTCATCCTTACGTATCCATCACGTATAGTGATTATTTTTACTGTACTAATTTTATTGACTTTAATCTATATTAATAAAATGAAGTTGTGTGGTGTCTGTCATTCACATTATAAAATATTCCAGAACGTAGGAACATGAAATTTTCCACAAAGTTATCGTACACACTGAGAATGTGCATCTCTGCCTTCGATAATCAAATGTGTGACTTTGAAGTATAAAAATAGGGGGAAAAACTTGGGAAACAAATGTCTTTTTGGGAACATTGGCCACAGAAAGAATACTTTCTCCACGACGGAATTAGCACTTATCGGTGTTGTTGAAGGAACAATTTTTTTCCAAAAATTAATTTTAAAGAATCTAAATTCTATTTTTAATCTAATATGAAAACTTTTCAGATAGTTGAAAGATAATTAAAAATATAGAAATTTTGAGTTTCATAATAGAAATGAGTTAAAAGATCAAATTTGCCACAATTTTGTGATCACAATCTCTTTTACTTTAATTATGTCGGAAAATATTTTTTAATAAGAAAGAAGAGCAAGAGAAACACACAATGATAATAAAAAAATGATTTTTCTACTCGGTATCTGGCAATAAGACAAAAAACGATGTTGTATTTTTAATTCCATTTAGAATTCTGAGTACATGAATTTGAGTTAAGGAGCATTTCTAGATTGGGTTCATGGGTTCGGTCATACTTTATTGAAGTCTCATGGTGGACATAATCTATACTTCTTTAGATGTTAGTTAAAATAATCCTTTCAGTGATTTAGATAAGAGTTCTAGTCCATCAAGATCTGATCAAGTTTGCCAATGACGAGTTATCTAATCATCAAGATATTGCTAATGTTTCGATGGCGGGATCTTGTCATTACAACAAAAAATCAGGAATTTCTTGATGACTAGATATTTCGTCATTATCAAATTTGGTTAGATTTTAAAGGACTATGCGTCTCGTCTTAACCGCTCGGAAAGTTAAATTTAAACTTTCTGAAATTTCACATCCAAATTCCTAATCACACTAATTATTTTAGCTATTCAAGTTAAGTTGTAAAAGAACGTATTTACTCCGATGTGAAGAAAAGGCGTTGTGACGTTCCGCATCGAAGAATACACTATTTCAAACGTAGGACCAAAAAGAACACAATCAGTCTTCTCAAAAATATTTCGAAACGTGCGATACAGTAGATTAGTTTTATCAACAGATACATACATTATCAAAAGAAGAATCCGTATGGGAGGCAAGTAAAGTTATTCAACACATTAAAAGACGAGAAAACGCGAGCTATCATCCTCCGGAACACAATAAACATCATTCCAACAGCACCATCAGGAGTCAAGAGTAACATATCCCACCTCTTTGGAATCCGTCTCCGTCCCGGCTTGCTTTTTTCCCCAATCGAACATTCCGCGTCCCATCAAACGAGGGGCTACTTAAGGCACTTCCGCAGCCTCCGGGATTATGCAAACAAACAATTAAAACTAATTCGAAGGCGGTAATTGTCGATTAGACGGCTAGGGAAACGTGACAAATTGGTGAGCGACCGCTCCATCGAGTTTCTTCCAGAGACCTCTCTTCCCAGGAACCCACCGTCGAAGGAAACCCCCTCTTCTCACAGGAAACAAGCTAAATTGAGCCTTACATTCCCTTTTAACGTTTTTAATGTCTTCCCGGCTAAATGGAGTGGAAAGTTTTCGGGCTTTGCCGCCCCCCTCCTTCATAATGGCCCCGAAATTAAAGCTGCAATTTTCTTCCTTTCCGAAGGGGTGGGTTCCGGAAAAGGGTGGGCGTTTAAGAAAATCTTAACTTTTAAAATACATATCGGATTTTTAACCGTGTACCTTTGCCGGGAGTGCGACGTTATTGTCTGGAGTGCGGGGTGGAAGAAATGGAAACGGAGGATTATTATTGGTCTGTGCTGTTTTCTGTGCTGTTCACCAGTCGTTAGGCAGGGTCACAGTGTTCTGAAGTGCTTTACACTTCATTGTGTTTTTCCCCTTTGATCGCATCGGCTTTAATCGTCGGCAGCAAGCCGATTTTCCGAGAACGTTCCGAAACCCACTCTAATGGGCCGCCATTAACGCATCAACTCCTGCCGCCATTTATTCCATTCTCCTCTATTTGAAATTAATGGGCAAACTGCGAGCTTTTATCCTTAAGGACTCACAGAATTCTTAAGTACAGATTTTTCGAGCTCTTTAATACGGAAATAACGTTCGCTGTTCGCTAATGTTAACGAATGAAAAACTGCCGGGTCTCGGCCATGGTCTATAAAGACAACCCGTCCCGCGCGAACTGTCGGCGATTATAGACGTTTTTGGAACCATTTTTCGATATTGCCGATGACAGTGCATCCGGGTATCTGCCGCCTTAAGAACTTAATGGTTCAGAGTCAGGAATTGAAACTGGTGTTTTACACGCACGGGGGAATGCTCAGTCTCCTTTCCCATCAGGCATCGGGGCTCACTTTTGATTTACAAACAAGTGCACATAAAAGTCGTTATTCGAAGTGCTCGGATTCTTAGCTTGTCGGGAGAGTGTTCGGCAGTTTTTTGGAATTATAGGAGTCCTAAATGGTCATTCACGGTGTGGAGTATGTATTTAGAACGTGGAAGGAATACCGTCAAAGAAATGCTGAAATAGGCTGATTATTATTTTCATCTTATGCCAGACCTCAACCTTTTTGCCATAAAACTCAGTTTGGCAGCCCAATATAGTCTAGAAACAAAAATAATATTTGTAATTCTACAAGACAGCATTATTCACTGCGACGTCAGTAAGACCATGGCAACAATTGAGGTAGATTCCTGTCATGTCTGAAAGGTCACACAGAGGGCGAATTGGAGACTTTGACGAGCCAAGAATTCAATATAGATGATTTTAACAGATAATCGCGTCCAGTGAGAAAATGAAATAAATCGATTTCTATTGCTTTTGGTGTATCCTGTAGCAACTGAGATCTGTACAAGGAGGTTCAGTCTTTCTCTTTAGCTATGGCTATGTAAGTATTGATTTAAGAGTATTTGGTTTTCGTATTCATAATCTCTTTTGTTGTACAAACGGGAACTCAGATATTATACAGTTCTTATGTGTACTTTATTAGTCAACGAAAAATATATATATATATAAAAAAAAGACAATGTCTAAAAGTAATTTTTAAATATTTACAAGGACGGAGTGTAATGTTATTAACCATCTAAGGCAACTATTTTCAACCGATGTTCCGAACGAATATTACTAGTTTGCCATACTGATTGTGACATTGCAAAGGTTTAGTTTTGAACTTTGGACAAGTATTTTTACACTAATTTCAAATAACACTCATATTTTCAATACTAGTAAGTAATTTGAGTTTTAATTTTAATTACAAAGTTCAAATAAATTGTTCCAAACATATTTTTTCAAAAGTCTACATTGAAGGAAGAATAATATGAAATTATTATTTTTTTTGTAGTCAATCATAATAATACACACAATAGTGCACATAATAGTACAAAATATTATACTTTAGCACAGAATATTATACTTTAGCACAGAATATATTTTTTTGGTGTGCTGTAAAACTACCGTAGTTAGTTTATGTGTGCAAGGAGTTGAAAAAAAGGTTGATAATCGCTGCTCAAAGTGGTTTATACGCATGTATCCGTTCAGCAATATGCAGTCTTCTCTGCAGGACTTCAAACCAGTCTCCATCAAAGTTGAAATTCGCATTAAAGTTTTTTGAACATTATATATTTTACTTAAAATTTTCTAACACTTTTTATTATTTGAAAATAAAAACAATTTAATGCTGTGGGAAACAGTCAAATAGATTTGAGTAAGTATTTTTCTTTTATTTCTGAAGCCCGGTCGGAAGAGCATCTGATTAGCAACCGGAGTGCACGTTAAATCTGCTGTAGCCACAAATATACCAGCTCAGGTGTGGCCTCGTCATCTGACCGTGGTTTAAAAATACGTGTGGTCCTCGGATCTTTCTTTTGGGGAATATATTCCGAACCGTTGTCAATAGCCCGATGTGTTGCTCCAGTACGATGTTAAAATACCTACCTAACATTCTTGTATTTCCATGTAAAACAAGTCAAGAATTTTCGAAATTCAATCTATAAACTGCTATAAAATTGTTTAAAACTTCAGTTAACATTATTTTATAATTTTTATATCGATTTTACAGCTAAATACATGTTGTAATGAATATTGTTATGGACTGTTGCCATGAATCATTAATTAACACTTATTACAGAAATAGAGGATCGTTTGATATTATTAGCAACTCCTTGAAAGACTGAAACTGAAATCGGTAAAAAAAAAGAGTTAATTTCTTGCAAAATATATAAGTAAATGTGGCCCTGATATCTTCAAAAAAAAAAGAAAGAACAAGAGATAATGAGCAAAATGTAATGCATTATTTAACTACGTCTATCAATATCTGTAACAATTAACAAGACCGCTTTCAGTATTTTTTACTTTCTACTTTTAACTAAATTTAAAGTATTTTTCTTTCAAGTAAGCAGTAAGTTTCAAAGTATATGATCACAAATTAATGGAAATTTAAAACATATAAGTTTCAAGTTCAGGATGAACTCTGTAAAACTGTTCTCCCCGCATACCCTAGTTATACACAGGAAAAGCGCCTGGCTAGAATTTACGTTCAATGAAGATTCTTTTAGCACGTTATATCTACGTAAAATTAAGGGAATACCTTCCCCTACAAGACATATGTGACGTATACTCAACGTTTGACAAATTGATACGTTCGTTCACCCAATTACAAATTCTCTGGATATTCTTGAACATTTTTTTTCATAACTATTTTCATGACGCAAGTCATTGGCTTATCACTATGTTGCCGAAGCCCTTCAAGTCGAGAATTGTCTTGTGTAAAATATATAGAGGAGCTGTTAGTTAATAAGCTAACACCAATATGTCGTTCTCATGAAATTGGTTGCATCAACTGTATAAAAGAGGATGACAGAGGTGCCAGCATTTTCCTTGGCACGAAACATAGCAAAAACGATCAGAAACTAGTTGACGCTTTAAAATCTATGTACTGTGTACCGTAAATATATAATTGATAGAAAAACTAAAGGTGGAAAATTATTTATTTGAACTATTTATTATATAACTACGTTAGATTTCTTCTATCCCCATGAATCAATGTCAATAGTATCAATAATAGTCGATAGTAATCATAATCAATGTAACAGTCGATAGTATGAGCTCTGTCAACGACCATAAAAATAATAGAATATTTAATGAAAATCCCAACATTCACAGATAAATAAACAGGATTTATGGATGCGCACAAGACAGTACCTGTAACAGGAGGCAACAGCTTGTTTACTAGCTTTTAAATATTGTTAACTAAAATGATAATAGTACAACAATATTTCAGTAGTAAGCTCTTCATCCACACCTGGACAAAAGATTCTTCTTATCCCTTCTTTGCATAATGGTGGAAATTTCCATCATAACATTGAATGCCCAAAAATTATATAAAAGAACAAGTTCACTTTAAGTTGATCGTGTCTGGATACCTTTTTAATGTCCATTGCATAAAAAAAACATAGCTGTCAAAAATAAGCAAGTGTCACTATCAGTAAAACGAGCTTGAAGTTGTCATTCCGCTGTTTGTTATAGTTGCAATAAACGTATGATTTCGTTTTTTATTTTGTTTTATTATATTTGAGTTTCTATTGCTAAAAAAGTGAAAATGAGTGGAAGAAAGGTTTGTAACATGTGTTTCTGTTATTTTTAGAGCAATTTCTGAAAATGTTTGCTTTTAGTTTAAAAAATACCACACGATACCATCATATTGTATTTTGCTAAATTTATATTATAAATATATAGGAAGATTTTTTTAACCATTTTTCCTTTAATTTTGAACATGAATTATATCACTTTGATTTTTTTCACCAATAAAGAAAAAATCATGCAAAGAAGGGTTAAAGAAAAAAGAGATATTCCGAAGAAGATTATTCACCAACCGCGGTAAACTATTTATTATATTAGGTTAGATTTTTACTGCCCCCAAGCCGATTCCCACGAATCATTGACATTAGTACATAAGAATGAGGTTTGTCAAGCGTTCATAACAGTACTTAGAATCGTAAATACTAGGATGTGATAACATTCACAGATAAATAAACCTAATTTATAGATGAACACAAGACAATACATGTCACAGGAGGTCATAGCTTTGCTTATAGCTTTTAAATATTGCTATCCAAAATAAAAACAATTCTAAAACATTTCAGTATGAACTAAAACTGTCATAATATCAAACCGCAAGAAAATCAACGCAATAAATAAGGTAGAGATATTATCGTCTAGATATAATAAACGAATGAGACAATTTCGGAAACTCTTCATCCACACCTGACAAAAGATTCTTCTCAAAGAAGAAGAAGAAGAAAAAAAAAGATCTCCCGAAGTAGATTATTCACCCACCTAGTCTCCACCCCATCTTCGCTGCATTTATCTTGATCTGCCGAAACCCCGCTCTTATATCCCATTCAATGCCTAAAGTATAAGTTATCTGCAACGACAACCATCTAGACGGTAGAAATAAAAACGGATCCGTCGCATTGCCAAATCGCTATAGAGAACCGGGCGCCAATCCACTTTCCGTGTTCTCCTCAAGATCCAACTCTACGCACCTGGATCGAAAAGAAGAGCAGAAAAACTTTTCTATCTTTAAATCCGAGAGTCATCAGTCTTTATAGTTTTTCGACACCGCAGATTTTAAGCCAAAGTACCATAAATTTTTGATGATTTTAAAGTGCAGCACCGTGTTTGTCAGCGAAAGAGTCCACAACACACCGGCTTGGAAGAAAGGTTCCCGGTTGGGTAGCACATCCACATATAACCCCAAAGCTCCCTTTGGGTAACCTTTCGTTATTATCGGCATATCCGTCAAACTGTTTGTTCTTTGTTTATATGCGTGGGACTTTATTTTTAGGTCTGGCTGATAGACTTAGAAAGGTGCCGTGGCATCGATTTTTAAGAGTTTGATATAAATGAAAGCGCTTTAAAGTTATTGGCTTGGAGGAACTGCCACATTAAGTTCAGACGTGATCTCGTGATATTGAAATAAAAATGGTGTTATAGTAAATTGTTTAGAGGAGGCGGCGATGGTGTTGTGTAGCTGAGAGGGTAGATTAAAAGCGAAAAGGTTTTCGCGTTTTCTGTAAAAGAGTCTTTTATTAAAATTTAGGAGTTTTTTTCTTTGCTCCGTAGTTTGGGAGTTCTCTTCGGTAATGAAAATCGTTCTGCTGTGTTCTGATACAGGGGTGTGTACTCTTCTTTGGAGTTTGAGCCATTGTTTAAATTGGCGGAACTGCGATGTAACATTGCTTTAACCCTTCAAGTGGTTTCGACGAGAAATATCGTCCATCAAGATTTGTTTAGTTTTGCTAATGACGCGAAATCTCGATTTAGAGATATTACCGATTTTTTTATGATGGTAAGATCAAGATTTGGTCGATTTTCCTCTAATAACAAGATGTATTGTCCATCACCATCAATTCGGGTTTGCAAATTACGAGATACCTCGTCGAGACGCCAACAACAGAGTAAAATGTAATTTTAAACATAATTGCTAACCTTAATAGTATGCGCTGAAGACTACAAATATCAAAAGAAAAGTTACTTCGAATCTCAAAAAATTCTCCCTAAGGTAATACATATATCGGAGGGATTTTCTGTGTAAGCAAGCAAATCAGACGTACCTGCAATAATTTTACTTCCTCTAATCAATGGCATTATGCATATTGGGGCTACCTTAAAATGTTAATTTTTCTGTTTGGTTTGCTTTTCAACATTTAATTTAACTGCCGCTGGTCAATCAAGTATTATGCATCTTTTCGGACATCATTGAAGTGCTGAAATTGTATTATAAAAACAAGACAAGTGATATCACGTTCAAATTATGCACAGAAAACACGTTTTTCCGTACAGAAACTACCACAATCTATAATCATTTTCACAGAAAATACTTCTCATTGGAATTAAAAAAATCACAAAAAGCACGAACCTATTTCCATTGAAGAGCATACAAACAACGCTATAAAAAAAGCAAATTCCAAAATTTTGATTAAAAAAAAAATAATAATAATAATGATAATAGTAATAATAAATAAAAGAAAAATAGGAGATCCATTAGAAAGGAAAAAGTTGTACCAATTATTGTATGAATTTTAATTTGTCCCGTTGTTTACGATTGCAGGTAAACTTTTTATGTTTCCAGGGTATAATTGAACCGTCGAAGTGCTGACCTTGTCATCCGACCTTATTTCAAAATTATTAGGTCTCGTCCGCCAATCTTTCCCTTCGAGTTTCATCCCGTCAGGATCTCCATCAAGAGCTGATAATCAGTAATAGCTCCTTGTGTTGCACCTCCTTTGTGACGTAAGATCTGAAAGCAGCTTTTAAATGAAAAGTAATAATCGCTATTAACATGATAACAAAGTGAAAATCGGTTTGAAAAATACAAATTTTAATTTTTGCTACCTCAAGAATACACTTGAAATGTGATTGGTATAATTTTCGTAGTATTTTAACAGAAATGAATTATCTTTGATTAAAATAGACGTGATTAAGTCATTAGGAGTATTTTTCTACGCCATATTACTTAATATTATCTGAATAATTCAGTAATGTTGTGTTGATACTGTAGGATTGCGTAATCCAGTTAATTAATTTTACGCACCGTAACCGTAACACTATATCACAAATTGAGTTTAATTTTTTTTTACGATTTACAAATTAATTTAAATATATTTGTAAGTGAAAATATATAAAATACAAGGAATAGAAATTTATTACGCTCTAAGGTTGTTGCAATTTAAAAAAAATTTTGAAACTCCTGTAGAAACTTTCTATGCACTGTAAGGTTTGTTATCACTAAATAATAATTTTTACAGCTCAAGAGTTAATTCACACACACTATCCAAAAATTAAGCAAATTGCATTCCGTGAGGAAATTAAGTGGTAAATTCCTGCACCGAAGTATGTCAAATGACAAAGGAATGTTTCACAAGCCACGAGGAATAAAAGAAATATACCCTCATGCATTATGGCGCTACTGTAAATAAAATAAAATTCTTAGACTATCACATTATGGGTTTTAGGTGTTAAGAAAGTAATACTTTTTTTGCTCTGTTAAAAGCAGTGTAGTTAACTAACACCAACACACATTACCGTACTTAGTGTGTTGAGACACTTAAGTTAATCGTACCTGTTTAAATATGTGTGGATAAATAGAGTATGCCACCGAGGTTGCATGTTTATCCAGAATGTTTGAGCGGATTACACTATTTCATTTATACACTAATTACATATATAGTAACATATCATGTTACTCTTTTATGCAAAGTGCATACCATAAAAACTGAGAGTGAATTCTTTACGTAATGGCAACTAAAAAATAAAAGTGCAGGCTATTTTTTCAAACTGTTAACTGTACAATTATAAATATTCTAAACGAAGCAGACGATTTCATTTTCCTAGTTTCGTGTTTGTTTAAAGAACTGTTTTTATTTGCACTACTGAAATGGAGGTGAGTGATTCAAAGTTAAAAACGAAATGCGCTCTGCCATAAAACTTTGATATCGCTTGAGTAAAAAAGCTCCAAAAACAGTTAAGTTAATGAAAGAAGCTTACAAAGACAAATGTTTCGGTGAGTCTACAATTTTTAGATGGCATGGTGATTTCACAAAAAGACGTTTGTCTGCAGAACTGGCTCCTAAGCTTGGCCGACCAGAAAGTATTGTGAATAACCTAAATGTTACCACTGTGTGGGCAATCTTACAAGAAAATCGGCGAATGACATGTGAGGAGATAGCGGCATCAACTAACATTTCGAAAACATCGATATTTCACATTCTACGCAACAATTTACACCTTCGTCATATTTCTTCCAGATGGGTCCCCCATCACCTTACTAAAGAACAAATGCAAACAAGAATTCACTAATGTTGTGAGTGGAAACAGATGCTTCAAAATGATCCGAATTTCCTAAAGACTGTAATAGCAGGTGATGAAACTTGGGTGCATAATTTTGATCCCCTTCGCAAGTCCGCAACAAGTGTATGGAAACACACTGATTCTCCGCCTCCGAAAAAATCCGACAAACTAAATCTGCTGGAAAGATCCTACTGATTATTTTCTTTGATCATAAAAGTGTAATTTATCAGCATGCTGGGCCTCCAAAAACTACTGTGAATGGTAAATATTATATTTCAGTTTTGAAAATTTTGCGACAACACATATCGAGAAAGCGACATGAACTGGTAGGGAATTGGACATACCATCACGACAATGCTCGCACGCATGTCGCTATTTCTGTTCAGCAATATCTTAGTATATGTAATATTAAAATCACGCCACTTCCTCCTTACAGTCCAGATCTCGCACCATGCGATTTCTGGTTGTTTCCGTCGTTGAAGAAGAGACTCCGTGGTAGAAAATTTAATACAGATTATGAAGTCATTTCAGCAGTGCAGTGTTCTTTGAAGCAGCTTCCAGAAAAAGGCTTCTCTACTTGTTTTGAAATGTGGATTGAATGATGGGATCGTTGAATATCATCTGAGGGAAGGTATTTTGAAAAAGAATTATGTATTTTTTTCTGTGAATATATTTCTTGATTTTTTATGATTTTACTCTCAGTTTTTATGGAACGCCCTTTGTACAAAATGCAAGGAAAAAAAAGTTTTTTAGTCGCTTAGGATAGTCAAGTCCAGGTGATTCTCAATGACTCTCATCATGTCAATAATTTTTACCGTCGAGCCCTTGTTACAAGTAATGTTCCTGAACCATTTGGTTTTAAAGTGGTCGGCAGACGTCCTCCTATTCCACAATATTGTAAGGGACAGGCTGTGATGTAATACAGAGGTGTGCTGATTTCATCACATGAGCAATTTCTTGAATTGATTTTTTTAAACCTCGTTTGGTAAGATGAAAATGGGCCATGTCCTGTGAAGAAGATTGTCTCTTCCATGGTCAAACTTGCTGATTTTAGTGACACTTGGCATGCACCGTCCTATATGTTTCTCCTAAATCATCGTAATAGGGAGTCGGTTTACTTCTGACCACGGAGCCCTCACAACGTGCAAATATGCTTTCCTCAAGGTTGTTCAAGAGTTTCTGTAGCAAGGAGTCCCAATCGCGCACTTGGTCACGTTTTTCCTCTTGTGCGGTCTTTGGTGATGTGTAGGCAACTTCCTCTTAGTTCGGGATGCAGCTTTTCCATACCGATTAGCTCAAGGTACTACGGGTAAGACCTCGAGGAAAATAAAACAATGACAAATTCTCTCGAGAATCGTCATTCACAGGGTATGAAACCAAAATTTGGGCATCTTTTGCCGACCTTAGGCTAGCAAGATTTCTCACGTGTTCATATGTGAACAAAAGAAGATGCCTTTCAGGTCTACCTTAGTTGAACTGAGACGTCGGAGAGCATTCCAAGCGTTCTCTACAAGATTGAGATAATATGACCCTGTTTAACACGCGTTTATAATTATCCTTCATTTTTAGACATATATGAATAAGGAGTGGATATCAAGAGGGAATACATTAAA
This sequence comes from Metellina segmentata, assembly GCA_947359465.1. NCBI lineage: Eukaryota > Metazoa > Arthropoda > Arachnida > Araneae > Tetragnathidae > Metellina > Metellina segmentata. The sequence goes on from OX375881.1 coordinate 55,775,598, forward strand.
TATTCACAATTCATATAAAGCAAACACAACAAATTATCAACAAGAACAAACTATAGGTAGTAAGTAGGAAAACAGTTTTCAAAAATGAGTTTATTTATAGACTAATCTATGAGACTCTTTTCACTTGGGATGGTTTAGGTTAAGTGCCATCGGTTGCACTCTTAGAGCAGAAAGTTGTTAGGTGAGTCAGGCATCAATTATAAAAGATGGAAGTCAGTCGGTTAGGTATATCCTAAATGGGCGGGGTGGTAGTGGTAGATATTAATACAAAGAAATGGTTATCCGTGTATTTAATCGTATTTGGGACTGTAATCTTAATTATTTGAAACATAGATATATTATAATCAAGGAATTGGTTTCAAATAATTGAATCAGTGCTACGCAAACAGAAAAATCGTGTATATCAGTCTCATAGTCAGAGATTAGTTTCACTAATCTCACGAAACTGTTTGAGATTAGGTCTCGAAACCCTTGATCTCATCACAGTAAACTATCTTGGCCTTTTAAGTACCTTTTCGTTTTGGACTTTGCAAGATGGGTACTATGAAAACCAAAGGAGTATCACGAATCAGAACATCATAAATAAAACTCTTGAATCCAAAAACCAATATTCATATGCGAATTTAAGAAACCACCAAATCCCACCAAATTTCAAACATCATAAAAACCAGTATCTTAGACTCATAAATCTTTTAAAACAGAGTGGACTAGGTCACGAACTAGTTACTTTGTGATCACAGATAAGGATTATGAACTTCGAAATACTTTTACACTTTGAACGTCTCCAGTAGGGTATGAAAGTACCATAAGAGGATTACAAATCAGTACTCCAACGTTCAAAACTCATGAATCAGAACACCGAAATTTAAAGACAACTATTGCAATAAGATTATTTCTCTTAAAAACAAGAAATTGCACACACAGAACACCAAAATTTAAACACATTCAACACCAGTCTCATAGACTGATATCAGTCCCGTAAGCTTACAAAATTGCGTGAGATTAGGTTCCATACCACTTACTATCTCATCACAGAAGAGGATTCTGGACTTCGAAGTACTCGATTCTTTTTGGGCATTGCAGTGTGGGGACTAATAATCAAAGGAGTATCATGAATCAGAACACCCAATTCAAACACGAATTAAAATAATAAAATCAACACCCTCAAATCAGAAAGCCAAAATCCAAACAGCATAAACACCAGTCTCCTAATCTCGTTAATCTTATAAAATATTAGGGGAGACCAGATTATAAACCACACAATCTCTTTTATCACAAAAGACGATTCTGAACTTCAAAGTTCTTTTTCTTTTTGGATGTCGCCATGGTGGACATGATAAAAATCAAAATAGTATCAAGAAAATCAGATCACCAAAATTCAAACATCATTGTTTCAGACTAGTCTCTTAAATCTCATAAAATTGGTCACAACTAGGTCCCGAACTACTTAATCTCTTATCTCAGACAATTCTGACCAGCTTCGAAATTCTTTTACCCGTAAACTTCTGAAGACGGGGATGAAAGGACCCAAAGAAGATCACGAATCGAAACACAAAATTCAAAACTCACGAATGAATAGCTCGCACAAAATGGAGGAGGAAAAATCCCACATTTCCATGGTTACCTTTCAATCAGAACCCTATTCGATATGAGCTTGGATAACTATATCAGTTAATATAAAGTAGCGACTCCTCTTCTACTCAAAAACAAAACTCCCACAATTTCACCCACGGTGACAGCTCCTTAAGCCTCCCAAGCTGCACGTAGGCGGCTATCTCATTTCGCAGAATCCGAGGGATATATTACAAAACCCTTTTATTTGACTTCTCATAGACTTAAAAGAGAAAACTTCCATTCAATACTGACATAAACCCGAAAAAAATATCCCCGACACAGACGCCTCTACCCTTACAAACCCTTGAAATACCGTGGAGCTACGGTGACGACAGCAAATATTTATTTCTGTCTGCTGAACTTTTTTTCACGGAAAAGACTTCAGGAATACTCATAGGCATGTAGAAAAAACGAGGCCTGACCTCCTAGTCCTTATCACTATCACGCCGTGCCAGGACTGAGACAGTGTGGGCAGGCGGGCTTTGTTCGTGTCTTGCCTGCTCTCGTATCCCATACAATGCATGTCAACTGTCAAATTACGATTCACCGCAATGGTGCCAAAACTGCGGAGAACATTTTGGTGCCTTGGGTGATCGAGGGCGGAAGAGGGCGGGGAGAGGAGGAATATCTAAAACAGGAAAGGGGAAAGTAAATCTTGGGAAAATATCGCTAGCGGTGGAAGTCCCCCCTTGAGGGGGCTTTATCCATATGCTGCTGGAGATTGCGAGACCGGGATCAATGGATGGAGTATCAGGAATTTTTAATTGGCAGCTGAAGGATGTGTTCAGTCCTGTTCTGACGAATTGGCTATTGAGTCACTTGATTTCGAACGAGTCTATGTGTAAAATTGGAGGGTAGATTGATTAACCTTCCGCAATGGATACCTTCATCATCAACCTTTCCCCCCTCCTACCTTGTGGTTCTTCTTGGTTAGCATCCAAACTAGATAATATGCGCATGGTCGATTAATCATCCAAGTGGTTTCGACGAGATATCTCGTCTGTCCATCAAGATCAGAACAATTTTGGTGATGACGAGATATTTCGTTGTCAAGATATTGCCGACTTTTTTTATGATGGCAAGATCTAGATCTGTTCAGTTTTCCCTAACGACGAGATGTATCGCTCATCAAGATCTGTTCGGGTTTTCCTAACGAAGACCTATATCGTCCATCAAGATCTGCTAAGTTTTTCCTAACGAAGGGATATACTGTCCTTCAAGATGTGTTCAGTTTTCCCTAACGACGAGATGTATCGTGCATTAGATCTACTCAGTTTTCCCCAACGACAAAATATATCGTCCATCAGGATCTGGTCAGTTTTGCTAATGACTAGATATCTCATTGAGACTTTAACCAGAAAGGTTAAAAGTAATCAAGAAGCTCCCACAAATCTGAGTCTTAAATGCGAATTTTGTCTTCATTCTGCACTGGAAACCATCTGAGGGATTTCGAGTTATCGAAACAATAAACTATGGGAATTGTCAAATGAGATTTTGGGAAACCACCCTTTAATCCCGTGAGCTTAAATACCTTTGTACAGATGGACTTCTCTGAGGTCAATTTCCTTCTCACTGGAGCCGCAGTTTATAGCTCATTACTTTTGAATCGGCATCTCAAGGTGTCTCTCGTCATTTTAAATCATATCTCTTTCTTCTGCATTGCAATGATTTTTTTGATTAAAAATGCAGATATTACTAAATAATAAACTATACTACCTTTTAGAAGTGGATTCCACCAAAGTCACCTGCCTTCTCACTAGATCCTCACTACACATGCCGAAGGTGTGTACATCGCGACTCGAGAAATGTGACATTTAGAAGATGCTGTGTAGGCCGCAGTCGAAAAATTAATGTTTAACTGTGGAAAATGTGAGACCTTTTAGTAATGAAATATTTCTAAGTTAACATACTATTTTGAGTTGTATTTCAAAAATGAAGTGTAAGCAGAAGTTACAACAAAATGAGCAATTAGGCAGACCGTGGATTCAGAAAACTAGATCATGATTCTTCACGGTATGACGAGGTGTCAATATCGATGTCTCTATGTCACTTGAGTATATGTATTCTTATTTTTATAATAAAACCAATGAAAAACTATACAAACCACAGAGAAAGCGCTCTTAACACCTAAAGGCTATTATCTGCGATGTCTCGTCATCGATTTAGATTTCGACTTCCTCCAGGTTTACATTCAATCTTAAAAAATCACTTTCACATACCGTTTTCTTTAAAAACGTAGAATTGCCAAAGGATTTAGTAATTCTACGAGAATATACTCAAAAATTGGAAACATGAAAGAACTTTAACTTATTGATAAAATATTTTTTACTATGAAAGTTTCACAGATGTGCAATTGTAATGCAAATACATGTAATTGCTAATACATGTATAAACATATGAAAAGGACACATTTTAATGTTCTCACTAACATTCTATAGAATCTGTGGAGAAACATGGCTTAAAACCACTTTACAGAAAGTTTATTCCAAAATCAGTTTTTTGACGATATGTGTACCACTCTATTTTTAACAATTCATATTGCTCAACGTGAGTCGCTTAACTGTGTTCGACTAAAATATCAAGTCTCAGAAACACAAATATGTAGCTATGAGTACATAGTGCGAAAGGTATATTTATGAATCAAAATTATATTATGTCCCATAAACACATAGTTTATTTAATTTTTTTTAAATTCTAAAATTAAGTTCTACTTGGAACAATTGACATCAATAGATGGAACTACTATACTTGAAGGCGAACTCGGAAAGTATGGTATGAAAATAATATTTTTCAATCTAAAATGCTTCAAAAACATCAATATTGTACATTGATTCAATGTTTTCAAATTATCTTGGGCAGTAAGAAAGCACAGTATTTACATCCTAACAATAATTGTGTACGAAAACTTTTTTTCGCCTCGCCGAATTTGCATATGTAATTTCATTGATAATTCTAAGTAAATTCTGTAATGTAGAAAGTTAATTTTTGAAAAATTATGATACAAACAATCTAAACAACCTCATGTATATTTCTCTAATGTACGTGATCCAGAAATCATCGGCATTATTATTAGATTGGCAGATGGCAACAAGGTATATAAACCACTGCCAGATTCATGATCAATTTCGTCACTTAGCTCTAATGGGGGCTTAGAGTGCTTTAGCGACAGCAAATTATTACTTAAACGCAGAGATCTCACTAATGATATTAGTCTTCGGGAGTTTAGAGATATAAATAAATTTTAGAAGATCAAAAGGCAAATCTCTGAGCAAAACAAAAATATTAAGCATAAAATGGAAATTATAAAACATCCAAGAGTTAATAACGTGAATAAAATGAGAACTATAAAAAACGATATGTTTATTGTCATTTCGATGACTGTTTGCCAGTCACCAATCAATTTTTAGGCATCAATTTGGTATTCACTCGTTGAAATTTTTACTGTCGACGTTCCGAAATTGTGTTTATATAGCAGACAAGTACCTTCACGTTCAAAATATCTATGAGAGGCTTTTTTTGTCTGTAGATTCAGATAGTATTTCTGCGACGACACGTTTTTCTGTACGTTTCTTTAACATGATGTTAATTGACCGTCGCCAGGAAAAAATACAAAAAATAAATTCCGAAATGATATATGGTAGTTGATAGGTCAATATCAATTAGTTTAAATTAGATTTGACCAATTTTATGTTAAATAAAACGCCAAATGTAGATAAAAGGGCGATTAACTACATTTTAGGTTATCCCCGATATGAATCATGGGCGAGTATTTCGACCGCAGGAGTAAAATCCTCACAGTCCGTCTAGTGTTTTGATTTCACTGAAAAATACCTCTCGAAGGAAACACGATCATCTGCTGAAACACTACCATTAAACGTATAAAGTTACATAATTTAAACAATGTAATTCATCTGCAAAAATTATTTTATTAGTGTTCTTACTGCATCACTAGATTAATGTTGACAGAAAAATGCTTCTCATAAGGGATCTCTATGCAGATTTTTTTATTTAGCTTCTTCAAGGCCATGATATTCAAATGTTTACTTTGCTTACACATGAAATTCCAATCAATCAAATTCTGAATAAATGCTTCTGAAAATTTATTACGACATTTAGGAGCATGCCATACTATTTATTAAAGTTGAGAGAAAGTCCAGAACGGAATCTCATGTCACCTTCTAACTGGCCCCTCATCTGTGATGTATGTCCTGCTTTGAAACACAAAAGGTTCTCTGAATTTTTACACTCTCCCCACATCAGACATCATGGACCATGTCGGAAGGAGAGAACGCCATAGGGAAAGGGGAACGCCATCTCTGACCGGACGTTGGTAGCATATCTTCCATTCTGAGGCCCGCATAGCTGAGGTTTTAGGTTCACATATGCTAAGCAGTTACAAGACCGGATGTTTGGCCGTTTGACAGGCCGCCGACGTCGGCAAGATATTTAAGGTCACATTGGTCGTCGACAACTAACGACACAAAAGAGGGAGACATATTTCTTTCGTACTTTCTTCCTGTACCAATTCTATGGCTTCAAATAAATCTCTCTCGGCTGGGACTACTGCGTCTCCTTTCTGAGTCCACGGTTGCTATTTATTCGTGTGATTTCCAGCGCAAGAAATAAAACAGAACTTGAGTTTGGAAGATACGAAATTAAATAACGTTTCTTGCTGCGCTGCTAAAGGTGAAGGAAAAACGTCAATGGGTATTAAAAGTGCTTTTGTAAGCTTTAGATGTGTTATCATTAAAATTTTTAATAAAATTAAAAGTATTACGGCTTAAATGACTTCGAGATGAGGGGTTTGTAATGGGATTTACGGTAAATATGTCCCTGTTTTAATCGTGTTTACTCCCAACCCGCTCAGCGACGCGAGATATCTAAGAAATATGGAAGTTTTTAAAACACAACATACAGTTAATGACTAAATAATACATATTTCTAAAGAATTCAGCTTGGAGAAAGATTCTGTTGGTGCTTTTTTCTCAGAATTGAATCTTTATTTAGAACGATTCTAATGGTTCTTTGTTTGGAATAGAATCTTTCTTTGGAACTATTATTGTGGTTCTTTTTTTGGAATGGATGCTTTAAAAACAATTCCATTAGCATATTCTGTCGAGTAGAACTCTTTTGAAATATTCTATTGCTAATTTCTCTTATAATAAAAAAAAATTGGAAATATTTCATAGCTACCTTCTTTAAGAATAGAATCCTCTAGAAAACTTATATTCTCCTCTCTTTAAGAAAAGAAAACAATCCTTAAGAAATATTATATTGTTCATTTCATGAGAATATAATCCTTTGGAAAGATTCTATTGCTTATTTCCTTTGAATAAAGTCCTTTAAAATGATGTGATTACTCCTTTCCTTAGAAAAAAAAATCACTTGGAAATATTCTATTGACTCATTTCCTTACAATGGATTCCGTTAAAAAGAGTATATTGGTCAAAATGGAAAACATTAGTAGATTTCATACAGGAAAGAGTGCAGGTAGTCTGGTTGAATTCAGCGCGTGAACTCTTTAGAAGGTTAAATATCATCACCTTTCAAATGACAGTAAGTCAAAATTTTCAACTTGTTTAGAATGATAATATCCATTGTTATTTTCTCTTCGTGAAGTTTTGATTTCTTCTTAAACAACACAACTAATGAATTTATCTTAGTACATTTCACCCGCAGTTTTTTGTCTTTCAAACCAACTATATTTTTACAACAAAAAATAAATTCACATAATTCATACAATATAACTTCGTTTGAACTGCATTACGCGACTAAAGACGAAATGTCGATGCATTAAAAAAATGTTTTTTATCCTTAGAGAATATTATCACAAAAATTTAATTATTTAAAAAAAAGTATTTATGGCATAATTGGATTAGTTCCTAAGGGGTTTGAAATAGTTAAGATCTATTTTGATTCAGTTTAACCCACTCATAATAACAAAAATAAAATAACATAATTAACCAATAGAAATTCATACGATGAATAAATTCCGTTATTCCTATTCTTAATGCACTACAAAAGTACTGTGGAAAATGTTAACTCGTTTAACTCGCATATACAACTCAGATTTGAAGTTTAAAAAACAATTTTTAGATACATAAAGATGTTTCTAATGTTATCGAGTTTACTCATTTAAATCGTCACCCGACCTTGGTTCAAAATCACTAGGAGTTCTTTGCATCTTTCCCTTTGGGATTGATCCAGAAATGTTGTTAGTAGCCCGTTGGGTTACTGCATCGTGACTAACAACCTAACAACTAAAAAATAACAACCTAATTAACTAATCTAATTTAATTACCTAACCTACCCACTTTATAACAAAAAAATAAGATTGCACTGCTTAAACAAGATTATTTCATATGCATACCTAAATCCTGGTAAGCATTTTCGTAAAACTGAATAATATATTATTTGAATTAAAATTTTCAAGCTTATCTAATAGCTACGTGGAAAGACAAGAGGATAATCAAACTGAAATTTAACTTCTCAGCAGCATTAAATTTTATAGATATTTCTGTCTTTTAAAACATTTTTCATCCCTTTAACACAGATTACTTCATTTTCTCAACTAATCATTGTTAGATATAGAGCCTTTAGTAATTTACTTGAAAAGTAAAAAGGTGGATGAAACAAGTGACTCCAAGGGGAAATTAAAAGTAACTAAGTATGTAAGAATTAAATTAAGTTTAACAAGTTGTTCAATACGCTGGGGAAAGGCGCTTTACTTAGAAAAAGGTTAAAACTTAATTTTCCTTATCACTGTTGAGAGTACAAATAAATGGATCTTAAATGGGTTTTTATACATAGTATAATCATGGGATCATGATGAAGCTAGATATGATCAGTTAGGGGTCTTAAGACGTTATAGATGGTGCAGATTTTTCGTAGGAATGCAATAAATATCTCACCAGAGTATCTGACAACTGTAATTCAAATTTTAGTATTTTGAGTTTATTTTTCACTATTGTGTTGTTACTCATTCCTTAAGATAGCGATTTTCAAACATTTTCATACAGTGACACACGAAAAAACTGGATGACCGTAATTAATAAAAGTCAACGGCATACCAAAGAATCTGTTATATTTTTGCTGATCGTGAAAATAAAGATATAAATATGATCGATACAATTTCATCGATCGTTTTCATCAACAATCGTCGATTTTTTTGTTATATATATATATAGAAGCAGTTCATCTTCTGAAGTTGTAATCAGATTCTTGGGCTTCAAAACTGCAAACCGAGCTGTTATATTTTTCATGTTCGACACTTGAAGTAACATTATGAGACCTTGAACTCGTCAAAACAAAATTGGCAATATCATGATGACGATGGTTATCATCATTAGCAAAATTGGTCAAGTCCTGACGGACAAAACATGTCGTTGAAACCACTTGGAGGGTTAAAAACACAATTGCTAATTGAAATTAATAAAACTCACAAGCCAAAAGTTCAAAACTGAACCAGTGAAATGAAGCAAATCTCCCAATTTAACCTTTAGACTACGGCCGGTACAACAGTTGTACCTTGATCACGCCAAGAAATAATTTGGTCTACTTTCCAGTACAGCAGTTGTACATTGAAAGTTATTAGATACACGCCAAGAAATATCTATAGCTTTATATCGATAGCTGTAGTCAAAAGGTTAAGGATTTTCACCATTCTTAACCTTTAGACTATATGGCCTGTACAACAGTTGTACCTTGATCACGCCAAGATATAATTTAGACTATGACAGTACAGCAGTTGTAAATTGAAAGTTATAAGAATTGCGCCGAGAAATAATTTAGACTTCGGCCAGTACAGCAGTTGTACCTTGAAAGGTATAAGAATCGTACTAAGAAATATTTTAGACAACCGCCGGTACAGCAGTTGTACCTTGAAAGTTATAAGAATGTAGTTAGATCTATAGCCGTAGTCTAAAGGTTAAGGCACACCAGTGCCACTCTTGTGGCACACCGGTTGAAAACTGCTGTCTAAAGGCAGAGCTACAGCTAGACGAAGTCCGAATAATCTCAAAAGTTCCAGCACACTATGGGACTTCAATACAAATCTTCCCTTGCCAGTCCAACGCTGGCCAGATGACTCGAGGACTCTTTTTTTGTGTTATTTCAATTTCATGTGTACAAGAATAGATACATTATATACTAGAATCGAATTTCCGGTATGTAATGACTTCACTGGTTCTTCGACAAATACGTGTAGTGGTCGGGGTGTTGGCTTTTGGACCGAATGGTTCCTGGTTCGAATATGAATTAATGCATGATATTTGAATGAATATGGACTGTAAGTAAGTTATGCCAAGATTGTGAATATGTATGTGAGGTGTAACATGAATCTCTGGTGCATCACTTTACGTTGAAAGTGGTTCCCAATTGCGCTCATGTACTGTCATAATGAATAATGTTTACGGGAAAATATGAACTTAAAAGTTACATTATTATTCGTATTAGGTAGGTATTTAATTAACGTCACACTGGAGAAACAACAGGGCTATTTGCGGCGATCTAGGATCGAACCCGAAAGGAAAGATCACAAAACAACACCAAGTAATTTTTATCCCTGATCAGGTGACGACTTGAGCTGGAAACCCACTCTCCTCATGACGTCAACGTGAGGATGATTGAGGCCCCGATAGATTTAACATGTGCCATTCTCATTTGTAAACGACGGTCTTCGTTGGAATCGAACTCACAATGCTCTGTTTGCTAATCTGTTACTCTTACAACCGGACTACTACGGCACGGTGTTGTACCCGGATGTTTCGCTAAAGGACGGATCCTGGACCGTTGCAAATATACTGTTGTGTTACTCTAATACGACGTTAATTCAATTAAACCCCCTGGTCTAGCCACTTGCTTGACAAAGCCCAACATATCACTCGTCATAAAAAAAATTCAGTCACAATAATTCTGGTAATGGTAATGGTAATTTTAGTTAACGTCGTTCTAGAGCAACACAACGGGCTATTGACGACGGTCCGGAATCAGTCCCTTAAGGGAAAGATTCGAGGACAACACCTCGTAATTTTGAACCACGGTCAGAACACACACAATAATTCTGGAATAAGTATGAAAGGCACATTCCAAAACAGGAAATAATGGTATTATTAGAGGTGTTTCTTCTTGCCCTTTAAAGAAACAAGGACTTTTTGCCCGCTCAGGACTTTCAAGATCCTATGGTACTCACTACGCAATCTACATAAAGCCGATGTATAAACACACACACACGCACACTTTTCCCCCTTGCAAAATTAGGATGGACACATAATCTTTCCCGGGTAACTGTCATGATTTTGAGGCAGTTTGTTAGTAGGTAGTTGAATTGACATTGGTGTGGAGTAACAAACAGTTACTCCACGTTTCAAAAGATCACAATCTCGAAGGGAACTATTCTAGGACATCTCGTAATTTTGAACAACGCCCAGATGACGAGGTTACCCCTTAGCTGGCACAACGATCTCCAAGCTTCCACACCATGCTAACGAGAGAACATTCGAGACTCCGACAGATTTATTTAGCGCCACTCCCTATGTATATGACGGGCTTTGGTCGGATCCGGCTTTCAACTTGAAACCCTCTTGTTGCTAATCCGCGACTCTAAAAGAAGAGAGAAATACCCACAAAGAGGAATTGAACACACACCACCAACAACTCACAAGTTGCTAGCGGATCACCATAGGTGCTGAGTGAGCAACAAGGCAAACCCCTCATAGGATGAGAGCTTCCGGTACCATGGTACCTGGAAGAGCCCGGGAAATGCAAGAACTTGTTTGTTTGTAATATGCGGTCTGTGTTTCAAGTATAAAAGCTGTACACACAATCAATGCATACATGAAAGGTTTTACCTAGTGCGTTCAATGGGATCTTTCCCTTAAGGTACTGATCTCGGACCGTCGTCAATAGCCCGTTGTGTTGCTATAGTACGAAGTTAACTAAAATTACCAAATTACCTAGTGTGTTCAAAAGAAAATAAAAATTTCATATTTGGTGTAAATCAAGTATTGAGTACCACTAGAAATGCTTATTCTCTAGTCTACCGACCCCGCGATTGGGTAATAAATAATAGTAATTTTTGTTGACGTCGTACTAGATCAACACAACGGGCTATTGACGAGGGTCCGGGATCAATTCCTTAAGCCCCGTGATTGGGAGAAATTCGCCACATTGCCTTACTCGAAACTTTAACTAATGACTAAAACACTACAGTGAAGATTCAAAACGCCCATTTCGATAATGGATTTCACGGAATGAGCTCAAAGCTAATTTCTTTACGAAATAATCCTTCAAAGTAGACGGTCGAGAATCATTTTATAACAAAATGAATTCCGTCTTCCTATGCGACACAAAGAAGGAGATCCGGAGCACGTTAAAAGGTCCGGACTCTAGTTGACCATTATCTACGTATCTTCTAAAGATTGAAAGAAAAGTTTCCGTGAAAAAACTCAAAGGGAGAGAGAGGGAGAGAGAAAAGAGGAATAAAATAGTCGGAGGACTCTTGGTTTTCTGTGCGGGCTTCAGAAGGCCTGGGCACTCAGCCTAAATGACCTCTCAGTGAATGGGGCCCGAGGCCCCCTGACCACTTCACTTTGTCATTCTGCCTGCAGTCCGTCTTCGAAGACTATTCTTTCCCGCCCGCTTCCGTAGGTTTGAGTCCCAGTCCCGGGGAGAAACTCGAATGAGTGGCGGGGAGTTGCAGGAAAAGTGTCTTTTTTTATTATGATTTCTGAGATTCCCAGGGGGCGAGCTGCACATTGCGAATGCGGTAATCGCATACGCTTTTGGAGGTTGGTTGCTTTCGAGCGAGAGGACACATCTGACCCAGCTATGACAAGGTCGAGTCATAGCTGTTGAAGGAGAGAGGTGTTCGACTCAAAACAGTCCTCGACGAGTTAACTCGTCTTCAATAAAATTGACCTGATCTTGAGGAACGATTTATTTTGGATGGGATTGTTTGAAGAAACGAGCCTGCTTACAATTCAAAAACGATTTAATAGATAAAGCAAAATATTGATGATATTCAACGAATACAGCTGAAATGTGCTCATATGTAATGAAAATGTGATAGTAAGAGACCATATTTTAGAGTGACTAGACTATGTCATTTGGTTAATGTCATATTCCATAAACAATATCACCTGATCGTATTCCATAAACAATGTCTTTTCGATCTCCAAACTGACCATATCTTAAAGGACAAGATACCTCGTTATTAGAAGAAAACTGGCCAGATCTTGATCTTAGAATCATAAAAGAATCGGAAATATCGTGATGACGAGATTGTCGTGTCATAACCATGAATAATTACATGTGTCATATTTCATTAATAATTACCTGTGTCATATTTCATTAATAATTACCTGTGTCATATACCATAAATAATACCAGCATTCCATTCCATAAACGATGTCTTTCCTATCTCCAAATTGACGAGATCTTAAAGGACGAGATACCTCGTTATTACAAGAAAGCTGGCCAGATCTTGATCTAAGAATCATAAAAGAATCGCCAATATCTTGATGACGAGATAATCGTATTAGTACCATTAACAATTACCTATGTCATATTCCATAAACAATGTCACCTGATCGTATTCCATAAACAATGTCTTTCCGATCCTTAAATTGACCAGATCTTAAAAGACGAGATACCTCGTTATTAGAAAAAAGCTGGCCTGATCTTGATCTTAAATCATAAAAGAATCGGCAATATCTTGATGACGAGATTATTGTACCATTAGCATAAGTAATTACCAGTGTAATACAGAGGCTGTGCACACATTTTTTAGACAGTGTATATTGTATTCACAAAACTAAATTACATAAAATTCTTGTGTTTTAAATGTTCTATTTGATGGCTCTTATTCTGAACTATCTTTCGACACCGTAATTTTCAGGATAATAATGCCTTTTGAAGTGTCAGAAGAGGTATTCTATTCCATTTCTCCTGAACAGCTTTCCAGAGTCCTGTAAGGGTTGTGGGACGACGTTTGGATAATGCAGATTTTAAAATTCCGAAAGCACAAAAATCCATAGGTGATATATCGAGAGATTTAGTAGGAATATCAGTGAAGGGTATGGCCTTGATTTTGCTTTTTTGTTCCATTTCTTTTAGGAAATTCACAGTGGATTTTGAGGTGTGACTGCAAGCTTTGTCTTGATGGAGTTCCACAGATTGATGACACTTTAGGTAAAGCGATGGTATTTCATTCAGAAAAATTGGCGATAAAATATGTTCCTGATAGTATTTGGAGTTAATCTTGAGATTTTTTTCCACTCTCTTTATTTTTAACTTGCCACTATATGAAAAACCAGTAACAATCATGAAACCCTTAGAAAAACTTTCTTTCGATTCTGTGAACCATGTACTTAAATTTTTTTTCTCCCCTTTTATGATAATAAATGGCTTTTTTTTTGCTGCAATCCTTTAAATACACCCATGATTCATCTCTATTGTGACAAATTTTTCCTATTTTTCTTTGAATAAGTATTTATCATATAGAATTCGGCAGCGTGTCGTGCGTTCAGCGATATGCTTTGGAGAAAGACGATGGACATTGCGTTTTTTCGTTTTCTTAAGATTTAAATCAACGTTTTTATTTTGTTTACAGTGGACACCGAGCATTTATATGATTTTGCAACTATCCTTTGACTAGGGGATTTTCTTTTAACATTAAACTACGTACCTTTGCAATAGTCGAAGATGTCCGTTTTTTCCTTGGATACTTGTTTGGAATTTTTGTCCCACTTGAGGTTCCAATTTGACGTTTTTTTACTTTCTTGTTGACGATATTACCTATTGACGCTTTAGATATCATAAAACCATGACTCTCACATCGTTTTTGGGTCACGGAATATGAATTGTTCTCTTCGGAAAGAGCATAAATATAGCCTTCGAACCACTGCTTCGTTAAAAACGTCATTTTGAATAAATACGAACCTCTCAAGCCGCAGACGATAATTTTGACTTTTAAAAACATAGTGCAACTGCAATTATTTCTTTTGCAGCAAACTATTTTTTACTACCGCTAACCAAAATTGTCTAAAAAATGTGCGAACAGCCTCTGTATTCCATTAACTATTATCTGTGTCATTTTCCATAAATAATGCCATCTGATCCTATTCCATAAACTATGTCTTTCCGATCTCCAAATTGACCAGATCTTAAAGGACGAGATACCTCGTTATTAGAAGAAAGCTGTCCAGATCGTTATCTTGGTATCATAAAAGAATCGTCAATATCTTGATGACGAGATTATCTTGTCATTAGAGAAATTGGTCAGATCTTGATAGACGAGATACCTCGTCGAAACTCCATAGATAGTTAAGAGATGGGTATATTATACATGTGCAGGGCGTTATTTATGTAAGACCACCGGGTTTCTTTTTGAATAAATTTTAAATAAAATATTTTTGATGAAACTGTTTTTACATACTGTTTACTCGAATGTAAATGCCATTGTTTATGTAATATGGCATCGATCATAGGACTTTATCTGGTCACGTTGAAAATATGTGTTCTTTGTATCACATTTCCATGGTACTTGTTGAATTTCGAGAATGTATTAAACAGTTTTGGGCTTTTAAGCATAGACTAGTTTCTTCACTTAGTCCCATGGAAAAAAAAATCCTGCGAGGTCAAATCTTGTCGACATCACTATATTTTGATATTATTCAGTCAGGAAATGATTTCCTTAGGAAACGCATGTTTCGCAAGATGTATGGCATACATGTCATACATCTTGTTGAAATCATCTTGTCCATCTTGTTGAAATCATCTTGTCCATCTTGTTGAAATCACTTGTGCTGTAAACCTTTATTTCATCAATTTCAGTCAGAGAGAAACTTAGTCACACAATCTTTCGCAATTGATAGAAACATACTTTTTGTTAGTCAAAGAAATGGTTCAATGATGCCTCCCAACTGTACACCAAACAGCTGATCTATTGGTTAAAGAGGTCGTTCTTGAACAAACCTTGGGTTTTCTGATCTCCAATGACCGTTCTATTTAATTACTTATACATTAACGTTGAAACGAAGAGCGAAGAAATTTAACTAATAACGTAGGTCGGAGAATTCAATATTTGCAGCTTGTTCAATACTTGCCCGGTGTCATATTTTATTAGTTATCCTAACTTGAGAAACAATGTGCAAAAAATTGTTTAAAAATTATGTTATTTAATAGTTAGTACAAATATTTTATTTAAAAGTTAATTATAAAATATTGCTCTAACATTATAAAATACAGCTATACATGTCATTACTAAAATTTTTCCATTTTATTTCACCGTGATTCACTTTTTTTCTCAAATATTTTCTTATTGAGGAATTTGAGTTTAATCGCTCTTCTTGCACTTTCCAAAAGTGCTAAATTCTTCGACTTGGTCTAATTGGTTTAGACTAAGTTGGATAAGAAACAACAGGTAAATTCAAAGGCTCCCGAAAGCTGTTTATTTGATTGTTCGCGACAATGTGAATGGGGATGTGCCATTCACATCTCAAAGTGCTTACATTACGGTATTAAATACTCGGCTTTTTAGGTAGTAATACATCTCGTAATTTTGAACCACGCTCAGGTGATTTTGACGATACCAAAGCAGAAAAACAAATAGAATCTAATCGATATTCACATCATTAGGACAGTTGTGTAAGTAAAGTATTTTGATTAGCCCTTCCGTCACTTCCATCAACCTTTCATCATAGAAATTGACACTTAAAAACCATTTGGTTATATTTTCGTTACATGGTTATATGGTTTATTCGTGGTTATATCTCTACAGTCGTCATTTGGAAAGGCACTTACACTACACAAATGAAGTACAAAAAAGATTAATTTGCGACAGGCTTCCAGATGGGTATATGCTTAACTATTTCTATTGTCTTCATACGCATATATATAATGTCTTCTATGTAAATAATTTCCGTTTTAGTAAAAAATTACAAGCGTATATTTTCTTGTATTTCCGCCAATGCTTTACGTCTAGGGTATTATATTTTGTATGATCTATTTCACGTCAAGTGAGAAGGGTTTGTATTCCAGCTTTTGTTTCATGTCTTGTATGGGGAAAGAATTGAATTTACTTCGCACTGGAGTACAACAATGAACTACTGGCGGCCGTCCGCGATCAGTCCCGAAGGGAAAGTTCTCAGGACAACACCACGTAACTCTGAATCAAGCTCAGATGACGAGATTAAAAGCTGAGATGGCACCCAACTCTCCAAACTTCCACACCATGCCAATATGAGGATATTTGATGCCACGACAGATTTATCATGCACTTATCCCCGTGTACACGACTTTCTTTGGTAAGATTGAGTTTAGAAGTAGCAACCCTTCGGTTGTTCATACGTTACTTTGCCAACCTGGCTACCAGCGCCTTATTTCTTGAGTAGAGTATTTTGGTTCATGTGTAGGTCATTTGTATGTCAGTTAATCCTTCGTATGGCCTTAATCGCTTTAATGGTGGTTTGAGTGACTTAGGGTATAAACAAATCAGTTTCCATAGTAAATATGAGTTGATGTTTAATTAGGGACTGTAAAACATGTAACTTCTGTTCAATCCAAAATAATGGTATTTCAGCCCGAGCAAAATGATAGGTAGGCAGTTTAACGTACGTCACAACTGAGCAACATAACGGAATATTTTCGACGGTCTGGGATACATCCCAAAGGAAAAAGTCCGAGGAAACGCCTCGTGATTATGAATCAGATGGCGAGGTAAGTACCATTGGCACCTGAGTTGGCACCCCACATGCTAGACTTCCACATCACACCTATGCGAAATCATTTAAGGCCGCGTCAGATTTAACATGAACCAGCCCCCACATACACGACGGTCTTTTGTTAGATCGAATTTCGAACTCCCAACCCTCTGGTTGTTAATCGCGATTCATCCTTGGTCACGAGTAAAATGGTTGAAAGGTGGAAGGAGCTTCCGTTACCTTAAAACATTTAGAAAATAAAGCACAGTCCCCTAAGGAAATAATCGCAGGTCAAGAGATACTGCTCAGTTCTTCATACTTTAAATAGCTCTTTAAAAAGTTTCCATCAATTGGGTCACACCAGGATATTCACTTGAATAGACTTCCTCGCCATTCTGTCGTTTCTTTTGAATCCCATCCTCTTTATATCCGGACACTACTCTTTTCCACTCTCTTTTCATTAATAATTATTTGAAGCTTCAGAACAAAGTGAACCATGAAAGGGATTGAACCTTATTTCAATGTAAATTATTTAGGGAAGCACTTTTTATGTGTTTTTATGAGGGTATTTTTAATGTAAGACTGCCCTAATTTTTAATATATAGTTATTTTTTAGCCTATATATTTCCTAGAACAAGGATTTTCAACCTTCCACAGATTTGGAACCCTTCTAGTTGATAACATTCTTCAAGGAACCTTAAATTTAGATAACCATATAAGACATTGTTTTTCAAACTTGTGTGATCTACTCAAGTTCCACCTAAACATGCTTCACATATCACGAAAAGCCGTGGTGGTAGATTACATCTGGAAAAGTATGTAGTCACAGACCATCATTTGAGAAACACTGGTTTATAAAGTGAAGAAAAATACGAAATAAAACTTTATTTTTTTATGAAACACGTAAATGCAAAACAAATTATTACATCGGTCACGACAGTGATTTGTGTTGTCGGCAGTAATGTATATTTGTTTCATTAATAAAATTATTGAATTTCGTCTTAGTAGTCTGTCCCATAAACGCGGAGAAACCCTTCAAAGCGTTTTCGGAACCCAAGGGTTCCGCGGAACACAGGTTGAAGAACACTGTCCTAGAATATACAAACACATCCGTATACGTATTCAAGGAGAGCATAATATTTGCTTTACAAGAAGCGCAACTTTGAAGAAATTATTGAAGGCCTAAGTCAAATATCCGTTTGCTTCATACATTATCTACCAATAAGTATTTTAACACCCATGCAAATGACGATGTATGCGGTCCTGATATACGTCACGCCTTCCGCCGTTAAATATCGTGTAGGAAACAACATTGGTATGAGTCGCATGCAAGATGCCACGAAGTGCAGAGTTATCTGATTTCGAGAGATGTGTAATCGTCGGGTATGACAGAAATGGCTGATCTTTAAGGGACATACCTAGCCAGCTGAATTTTCCAAAATCGACTATGGCCTATGTGATTCAGAAGTGGAAGGTGAGCGGTGATTGTCGGAATGTGCCCCGAGTCGGCAGACCCCACGAAACTGTAGATAGGAACTGACGGGTGCTGTCCAGAGAAATTCGGAAGAACCTCACCCAACTGATGGCCCACACACTTCAAGAGTTTCAGCAGGCATCCGGGAGTGTTGTTACGATTAAAAGCATCCATAAGGAAGCAAATCTGCTTGTTTTTCATGGTCGTGCTTCCACCCATTCGCCTTTGATCACAAAGTCTAACCGCGCTGTTCGGTTAATGTGGTTCAAAGCACGTCGAAAGTGGACCATAGATCAGTGGAAACGGGTTCTCTGGAGCGACGAATCAAGGTTCACCCTCTACCGTTCGGATGGATGGGTCTGGCGTCTGCACGGAGAACACCTGCCAGAATGCATTATGCCCACAGTAAAGTTCGGCGGAAGTGGAATTATGGTATAGGGGTGTTTCTACTGATATGGACTGGGACACTTGGTGCAAATTCCTGGTAAGCTCAATGCCGAGGCCTCCTGCAATATTTTGGATGCCAGTGTGCTGACTACGTTGTGGCAGTTTTACGGGTTGGACCCATGTTACTTCTAGGACGAGAACGCCAGCTGTCATGTTGCGAGGTACACCATGAATTGGTATGGTGACAATGGGGTTAACCGAATGGACTGGCATGCCAAGAGTCGAGTCCTGAACCCTATCGTGAACTTCTGGGATGAGTTGGATCGCCGAATTAAAGGGTGCAACAATCGTCTAAAATCGGTGAAGGAACTAACATGTCTTCTCCAAGACGAGTGGAAGAAAATACCACTAGACGTCACACAAAGACTTGTGGAAAATATGCCCCGGAGGGGTAAAGCTGTAATTGCCTCTCGTGGAGGCTCTACCAACTTTTGAATATGCATAAATTTTGTTTTTCTTTTCTATCACAGTTGTCCAAATACTTATTCGTAAATAGTGTTTATTTGTATTGTGAATATTTTCACGCAGAATGTGTACATTTTGTTACCAATATTAACTGGATATTTTTTCTATTTATTTTTCATCCTTCTTTTAGAAGGGGGGGGGGCACCATAAAATTATTGGGGATGGGTGAGCAAATCACGCCTCTGAATTATTATGATACCAATACCCAATTCAAATGGGGAATTATAAAATCTCCTCCGAATTTGTTATTCGGGATACATATATGTCGTACCCAGCCTGCCTGCCACCAGAGGGCACCTCCGCACTGATGTCATCTCCGACCACTGCGCAGCCACATCGCGCATCCGCACAACACCGAAAACCACAAGCGACTCAGACGTAAGACGAGTAAGCAGGTGTGAAGACGTTACAGGTAACCGCCACGACGTATGGCGAGGGTCGACGGTGGATTATGCCATGAACTTTGTCAATAGAACTGTAAATAGAACCTTCAGAACATTTCGCGTTAATTATCATTGTTCTGTCCAGCTCATCCTGTAAATAACTTCATGTTCATCAAATTAATTAAAATTAACTGTTCATTTAAAGATTCCTCGTTATCAATTGCTCCCACACCTTGTCCCTACATATACTACCCTACAATAATGGACCGGACGCCAGTGGATTTGCATAAAATCCGCCTACTTGTTTGGGGAAGTTTTTCGTGGTATGGCCTGGGACCTTTGCATGTTGCTCCTGGTTTATTGAACGTCGACGCTTACATGAACATTTTGAACAATCAGATTCTTTCTACGCTCTGGCAATTTTATGGAATGGACGAATGTTACTTCTAGGACGACAAGGCTCCATATCATGTAGATTCTGCCGAGCAGTGGATTTAAGATATGGACGTAAAAAGCATTCCCTGGCCTGCTCAGAGTCCCGACCTGAACCCATTGAACTTTTGCGGGACGAGTTAGAGCGATGCTTACGGACCAGGGAACCACGTCCGAAATCTATAGCTGAGCTGGCAACATTCTTGCAGCAGGAGTGCACACAAATACACATAGCTATGTATCAAAATTTTGTTGAAAGTATGTCCAGAAGGGTTGCTAGTATAATTGTAGCACGTGGGGGTCCACCCCCTTTTAAAGCATGTATTATTTCTCTTATACCATCACATTTTGCTGTCCGGTCCATTATTGTAGGGTAGTCTATATTACAATATTTTAGTATGTCGTATAGCTTAAGCGAGGTTGCGAGATGCATTTGCATAAAAATGGCTACCTTAAAGTATGAACTAAAACACTATAATTATAGCTAATCATATTCAGCTTACAATTGGAAAATTTTAATATTAGGTATAATAATGGGGCACAAACTACATAAAAATTTAGTGCTCACAATTGAACCACACACCTGTAGACACCTATAGAAACCACAAGGGAAATAAAAAATTATACGCAAATGCAATTGCAAACTTTATTTAAATAAAATACCATTTACAATAACATCACTTTTCAATTCAATATCTTTGTTTTTCAACGTACCTGTTCCATCATTGCATAAGCTTGTTTTGTTCTAAAGAAATTTTTACGGATGAACGGAGCCTCGCATACATCGGTTATTTTAGTTGGTTCGTTGTGAAAGACTTCTTCGCCAATTCCTTATGCCATAAAACCTCAGCGAAACCATTTCCTAGTCCAAATCTGGTGTATGCCATTTTGTAAAAACTTCTTTACTTAAAATCTGCGAAGTATTGTGGTGCAGCACATCTTAACTAATCTACGTACAAAAATACTTTATGCAGTACAAAGCCATAAAATGAAGATTCCTCAACATTTTTTATTAAGGTAATTAAACAGCTAATTTTGACTTAAGAACCTGTAGTAGAACCAAACAAAATTAAAATCTGCCTGTTTTGTCATGAAAATTGAATTAATTTTAAGATGATTGCATTGAAATTCAAAATTGATTTCCTTTTAGTTTTGCATTACCTCATTTTACATTCTTTTAATTATTTTATGGTTTACATTATTTTGGCCGATACTTTTAAGACCTCGAACGTATTGCAACAGTAGCAGACAAAATTCAAAATTTAATTTTAATTTTTAAAAGTTTTTTCATAGGACTACGTAAATTCTATATTAATATTGTTATATAACACTTTTAATATAAATGTAATTATTCAAATAAGTGATGCGCTTGACAAATATGTGCAGTAAAAATGCCTTTACTGTACAAAATTGTATTGAACCTGAATATGAACGAATATGAATGCATATAAGAATAAAAGATGACGTTATAAAAGTTAAAATAAAATTAAGAAATTCACAATAAATAAAATTTTTAGAATTGAAGAGGCGAAAATGTATTTCAAAATAAATGAAATTATAGTCAACAGCCTATATATGTTTGATATTGTTATATTTTCGAATGGTAGAAAGATTTAAAAAAGATTTGCTAAACATTTGTCTAACATAACTAGTTGTAACATAAAGTATTATTTGTCTTTATGGGACATTAAAATAATGAACATAAAATGATTTCTCAATTTAGAAGAATGTACACCTAAGGATTCATACTTCTTAAAACAAATGTCTCAAATAATTTATTCTGTATTCTTTCACTATTTATAAGATGGTCATGCCCAAAATTCCAAATTACATATTCATATTCCAGTCCAGATAAGCATTATATTGTAAATTATAATGTTAGTATCACAAAAGTTTCTTATTTTTATCGTCATCAAAGCAAGTTAAGAACTCCAGCTAATTGTCTTGACGAGTTATCTCGTCATTAGCAAAATTGACCAGATCTTAATGGAAGACATATCTCGTCATTAGAAGAAATTTATCACGTCATTAAAAAAATTGGTAATATATTGATGACGAGATAGTCATATAAAAATCGTCAATCCTTGATAAAGACGGTAGAAATATCATATTGTTTGGTTACAGAATGGAATAAAATTCTGTGTAGAAATATCTCACAATTACCAGAAATAGTCTATTTCGACAAAGAGACAGTTTAAAGTTAGTGTTACATAAAACAAATCCTTTTTGTAGAACCACAAAATTCAATTTCGCTTTGTTTCGGAAAGCTGTCAGATGATATTTAAACATCCACGACGTAAAATAAATTGGTGATGCTGAAAAGAGAAGGAAAAAATAATGTAACAAGACGTAAAAATATCAATATCTTAACATATAAATTTCAAATTACGTCTACACTTAAAAAGATAGACGGCTACAAATGAAATGGGGAAAAGTTTAATAATCAAATATATCGCAACCAAAGATCCGGTCGATTTCAACTAAAAAGCAGCTTAAAGCTACTCTTACATAAACACAAAAACCTTTTTGGAAAACCACAAAATCCAGTTTCGCTTGGTTTCGGAAAACTGTCAGCTGATATTCAAACGACCACGAAATAAACGGAATTGGTGCGATAGAAAGAAGTGAAAAAAAAAACTCAACAAAGAAAGAATACCAGAGCAAAACGTAAAAGTATATAACAGCGCAGATTGTATGAACGCGTCGTATATTTCTTATTCGTATCTGGGAATATAAAAGGTATCAGAATCCAAACATTCTTCTCTGGTCTTATCACGAAAGGAAAAGGCAACGGTTTGGAAGCCGAAGAAGACGGAGGACTTGTGTCTCATTTTTGCGTTTCAATAGAAATTGAGGAGAAATGCCGCCCCTCTGGGGACTGTTCATGAGTTGCAGTTTCGTGTCAAGCTCATTGCTTGTTCCGCAACGGTGTTTTAGGTGATGGTCCCTTTGCGTTCTGTCTCTTCAAGTAAAATGAAGTTGCATGTGATGTATACAAATAGCAAATGATTGCAGCGAGCTTTTATTTTTTACTCGAGATGTCTGGGAGTACGTGGTGTTGAAAATGAAAGTTGGAATTTCTTTATAATTTTCATTTGAACAAGATTAAGGTAGATGTGGGTTCTTGAAGTTACGTCGGGCTGAAGTTCCATGGTAATGGCGACAGTTGGAAATCAATCGTGAAAGAAAAGATCTGAAGACTTACCTCGTAATTTTGAATCACTGTCAGGTGACAAGGTCAACACCTGAGCTGGCACTCCGCTCTCCAAACCTCCACACCCACTTGAAGATGCTTGAGGCCATGATGAAACGAGTACGAGTCCCCTCGTACACGACGTCTTCGGATTGAGTTTCGAACTCACAACCCTTCAGTTTGTAATCCGTAACTCTATCAACTGGGTTACACGATAAATTTAAGGTGACAAGGTAAAATATCGAACTAATTCAAGAGGCAGCCTTAGTAATGCCGTTCTATTCAAAAAGGCAATTACTCTAAATGTAGTTTTAGGGTTTCGGGTTATTAAAATGTTTTTGATGGTTCGCAATGCTAGAAAACAGAAAACACTCAATCAATAGTTGACAGAATGACAATAGTGTTTGCAAATTATTATTTACTTATGACAGGATGTATAGGTACAGTTAATTAATGCCTCAGTTGGAGTAACACAACTGGCTATTCACTTATGAGGAGGATTTTTGGTGCAAGCAAACCATACGGAAAGAGAACATTTTACTTCAGTTACCCAAATGACTCACACAGTGCATATCGAAGTTACCTTATTAAGATTATCGCCGTTTTAGAGACGTTTGACGTTTATTCAATCGGCGTTTACTAATCAATTATACATTAATCGAATGTCATTCTTCAGAATTTTATCAACTTTTCGCCAATCGTGTTGGCGATCAAGTGACGTTAAGTTCTAAGCCGACAGTATAAAAAACTGTTTGCATACATTTCTGCGAAGTTGTTTACAAAGTAAGGTTACGCTATTCTCTAGATAAACAGACGGAAACCTTATTCAAGTTGGTAATAAAAAATGGAGAACCTCAAAACACCATATCCAATAAAGATAGAAGAAAGCTAAAAAAAATCTTCAGTGGCTATTTTGGTGAAGCAAAGACATACCAATTTCAGAACAGATATGATTTTACTGCTTTATTTATGTACATTTTTGTTTTGCATTTTTGTAATACTTAGCCTCGTAACATAAAAGTTATTATTTGATATAAATGACTTACCTCTAGCAATATAGATACAGCGCAAAAAATATCCACAAACTTATTCTGCCTTTGCGCTATTTGGTCTGTGGGACGGGTAAACCTATCCGGAGGGCCAAATCTGGTTTGAGGCCCGGATAACTTATTCGGAGGGCCAAATCTGGTTTGATACCCGGATAAACCTATTCGGAGGGCCTAATCTGGTTTGTGGCCCGGATAAACCTATTTGGAGGGCCGAATCTGGTCTATGAGCCGGTGACCTAACCACATAGTTCTTTTTCTTATTCATTCGGTCCTTTAAATTACGTGTATGGGATTTTGTGATCTCCACCTGACCCCAAACAGGTTAACTGTCTCATGTTAGGTGACGCAAGGTTCAATAATGAACATGTAATGCCCTACCCCAGGAAGAACAGCATCAATTCAGCAAATAGCTAATACCTTTTTACGCATTACTTTAATATACGAGTTTTTTAAGGCATTTAAAAACGGCTACAGAATATATATTGCATGGCCCATAATACAGAATTCACATCTTCAAAAACGGGCTCTTTATATCATCAACCCTCTAATGAAGTATTTAGAGTATGTTGCAAAGTTGCTATCGTAAGATCTCAGAAGGATAAGTCATGGGGGAAAGCGAATCGACTTGGCTGATTGACCATCGACTGGGTGTTTTTGCTCACTCTGTATAATAACTTTAACGAATCAATACTTTTTCTCACATCAGGATTCACGCTTTTTTCCATAATCAGGTGCCAGATCTTCAAACTGAGCGATGGCAGAAATAACATCTGAAGACATTCTCCGTCTTTTTCATTAAAGGTCGATGCTCAAAATCATAGACTCCAGATGTTTCCGACCTATAAATAAGACTCCCCTGACTTACGCGACAGTCCCCAAGGAAGAGGAGCAAAGCAGATTCACCGGATCTCCTCTCTCAAACAATAGGGTAGTTGCGGTGTCGACCGCACTATCCATAAAAATTCCCCCAAACAATGAACTGCGAACGACCACCGAATACGAATATCTAATTATGCGATGCTCAACTGGAACGTCCCACGTGACCTGTCCGGAGAATCGAGCTTTCACTCCCTTTGTGCATCCCCCCTCTCTCTTGTCCGAAAAGACTCCGCACAAGAGAACCAAGTCTTCTGGCAGAAAGATATCTGTTTCGATGGGCCAGATAAACAGATAAACAGTCCTCTGTATGTGGTAATGGGAGAGAGAATAAGTCGCTCCGGCCAATCCTTGTGGAAAGAAGTGAAGATCTCTTGGGTGATTGTCAGGGATTGTCGGGCTGTTTGGAGATAAGGTTTGGGTAGGAGATGTCTAAATTCGTCCATTCTCATAACCCGAGCGGAAACACCGTACACGGGTGTGAACAAAATATCAACGTTTTTTTCTTCTTCTCTTTGTTTGGTAGATTAATTCTAGTTGACAATAGAAATGGCGATTTGAGATTGGATGGATCCCAATCGCAAATCCTCTTTTGGAATGAGAAATAGCTCAAACGCATGTAATCTGTCGTTTATCTTTTATGGTTATTCGGGGAATGTGAAAGTTAGTGATAAATGATGTGAGTATCTGTGATATCTCGTCGAGCTATGCTTTTTAATCCATTGAGTCGGTTTAATCATGTTGTCAGGTAAAGTATCTAGAGTCTCAATTTGAAATGTATCAATTTGAAACCTTGTGAGCAGATACCTAGGTTGTAGAATTATCATAGCAGGATGCTGCGATTTAAGCAGATGATACTACAATGTGGTCATTGGCAGTAAAATATTTGATATTCAAGTCATTAAATGATAGTAGATAAAAGTGAAAAATTAGTTTTTTTTTTCTATGGGAATACCAGCATGAGAGAGTGAATGTAATCAACATTGTTGTCACTCAACTATGAAAACTGGAATAACTTCAAAATTCACAATACAACGTGAGTATAGACAATTTATTGCGTAATTCCAAAACTGATAGTTCCAATTTCCCCGGTGTCTTCTACATGAAATAAAATGGCCATAAAATAAGAATTGGAAGAAATAGACTATGAATTACAATATCTTGTCAAACGTCCTTTGTAAAAGGTTTTTACGGTATAGGAAAATAAAATATGCTCATATGAATCCTCTTTCAATAATCAAATAAAACAAATAAGGTCTACTGATTCGTCTACAAGATGGAACCTGCATAAATAATCTTGGGTACTTGCACAAAAAATCTTGTCACAAATAACTAGACCAACTCAGACCTTGACTGCAAATATGGCATCTAGCGAAAGGACCTAGACTATCATGAGGCTTCTGTGAAAAGAAAAGTAGTAGTGACTCGTTTCAGCAACTTTTACAGGTGTCACACCAAATGTATCTAACATCGGTTTTGATCTTGCTTAGGTTCTCTGCGAGTGTCTCCAAAGCAAAAGTACTTGACCCGATGATGAAGACAATTTGAACCACTTGTCTGACATTTCGCAGCCATGACTCTCATAGTGTGCTGGAAACTACTACAAAGTAGTAATACTACTCCTTATCTTTAAATTTGCAGATAAGGCGCCACAGAGTTCTGAGCATAGACTACTGTGATTATTTTAAAGGCATTTTTGGTTCTAGTATCGACTAGGGACATTGTTAGCATCGCAGAATTAAACGATGTATAGTATTGCACGATTCATAAGGGATCAACCTAGCGACATTTTCAGAATCGCTTGAAGCGTCTCTGAGTGATAAGTTGTCTGAGTAAATTTGTTTTGTAGTTGATGCCTAATTCATCTTCTAGGAGTAGGAAAATGGATCGAGCATCTAAGCTTGACGAGGCATGTAGGCTGATTTAAGTGAAAAATATCTGAAACCGAAATATGACATAGCTGCCTATGTAAAAATTTCAACCTTAGATTAAATATATAATACTAGCCAGGTTGCGCCGGCTAGCGCTCGGCGGTGTGTAATAATGCTTTTTTTTAAACTTTTTTTACACACCGTAATTAAACATGTTTTGATTTGTATATTTAATTTATTTTTATGAAACAATTCTTCTAATCATTGCGTATTCAATCAAATAGTTAAGAAAAGTTGGTCGAAATATACATATACCGCTACAAAATTACCCATGTCTAGTGATATTTTGCAGGAAATAGATATATCCTTAAAATAAAACTCCTAAATAATATGTCTGCAATAGGTAATATACCGGAACACATTATGCAAACAAAAATAAAATTATAATCCTTGAAAAAATGCAAAATTCTGAAAAAAAAACACGACGTATCTATTTAAACGTGTTGAATTTCGACTTCCTAAATATATTATGAAATGGAATAATGCGACAAAAGACTTTTCAACGATATTGATAAAGACAATATTGATTTATTAACAAAAAGAACACATATTTATAATACTTGGGAATTCTCAAATATGTCCGCAACATCTCGCAGTCAACTCAAATACCCAAACCCGGAATTATAAATCAAATTAAAAGAGTAAACATTAATTCCGACGTGGCCAGATACCAGGTAGCAAAAGTACGTTTAAATTACTTTTACATCAAAGGAAGAAATAAAAAGTCAGTACAAACATAAATATTACAATTTAATTCCCTATTTTGCATAGAAATTGACCTCGGCTATTTGAAAACAACAAGAATTCAAAAAATCTTGGTTATTTTATTTAATTTGATTGTTGCCATTCGATGATACACAAATAACGTCGATTTCGGGTCCACGTACGTTAGTGTTTTATATGTATAGATTGAATCAGCTTAAATAAATATGACCTATACCATAATCTATTTCAACCGTACTGCTGCATTTTATGAAAATTAAAGAATTAGTACTCTTGGAAAATATAACCAGGCATTTTGAGCCCCACAACTAAACGCAGAATGCTACATACAGGGGAATGATTAAATTAATCTCTCGTCATTCAGTGCATAGATCTGAGTAATACCATTTTTAAGAACCACAAGCACAGACACATTGGATAGAAGTTAAAATTGTATGACTACACGAAATTATTAAAAGAGCAGAAAGTGTCAGACAGGAATGGCAAGGAAAGATCCTTGGATTTTAGCTTGTTCATTTTGAATTAGCTCTTTCAAATTTAAGCTTTGTAATATTTGATATTCGAAAAACGATCTCTAGGGAATCTCGGAAGTACTCCCCGACTTTGAACATGAAATCACTCTGAGAAAACTAATTCAAGCTCCGAGAAAGCTTTAATCTCCACTCCTTATAAACACAGAAACGTATCGTGAACATTTAGGATTAATATTCCCGCATTTGTGTAAGAGGATTTCTAGATGCAAAAGTTAGCGGGAATTCAGATTTAAAAACTGTTTTACTAAGACGTAACTATTTATTTTTGCTTAAGTCGAGTCTGGTATTATCAATTAATGTTTTCGCAGTTTTGCTTGCTTATTGAGCTTAGAAAGGCTTTATCACAAAGCTTTAATCTGAACAAATGAGGAAGACACATAAAGAGAGATGCAGGATATTTATGAGAACGAACCAAAATACCTCTTTATGATTAATATTTTAAAAAATAGCTGAGTATGTTTTTACCTCTTATTTTCTTGAAAAAATTAAACAGTTTAATATCATAGATACATTTTGTGAAACTTTTAAGAGCTATTGAAAATAGATTTTCTGAAATATCATTCAAGATGATGCAGTTATACATTTCTGATACTCGTTTCAACAATGCGAAGTCTATTTGATGAAATATGTAAAAAAATAATGGTACCTTTCAATGATCTCAGATGAACCCTGAAGATTATAGGGAAAGTACAATATTGTTCTTTTGAGACAGCATACACGATTAGTCACAGATGTCACAAATTTTAACTAATTATTAACCTTTCAAGTGGCTTCGACAAGGTATCTCGTCCAGCAAAATGTGACCAATTTTACGCATGACGAGATACTGTCGATTTTTGGATGGTGGCGAGATAAAGATCTAGTCAGATTTTCAAGGAACGAGATATATCGTCCATCAAGATTTGGTCAGTTTAACTCACCAAGACATCCAACAAGAGGGTTTAATGTTAAGTTGGAATATTTATTTATTAATGCTGGTACAGATACATCCTTTTACACGACTCTGGAAAAAGCAACAGAAATAGACAGGACGTTAATGCATAATATATAGTAAAAGCACAAAGGTGAAAACAAACAGTCAGTATACAAGCACGAGCGAATTATTTTGCGAAGCGAAACTATTGGGAATTCGTAACCTATTGGATAACAGTCATAACAGAGTTTCCCGTGGTGTTGGTTTGCTTCGAAAACCAACACCACGGACAGCGCTCTTGTCAAATGCGGCCAAATTCGAATTGCGAAGTGATCCAATCGGCGTGACGTCATAATCTCCTGAGAAAATATAAATATTTAATTAAAAAATTAATTAAAAATATTAAAATTATTTATTAAAAGAAAATCAAATGTATAAGGTATCTAAATGGTAAAAAAATTTCCGCAGATTTCAAATCCATTGAAATTTTTTATCTATCTTTAAGATATTCCATTATCTTTAAGATATCTATTATTAAGATATCCGATTCCCATTTTACATAAAGAACTAAACAATGTCAGTCAAAATGTGTTTTATTTGTTTTGCTGACTGAACTGAATTTTTTTGAACGCAGGAAATGGAATCTGGGATTTCTGAAACAAGATCGAGGTCAGATTTGTGTGGGAAAAATATATATAAGTTACAATTTAAAAATTATTTATTTAAAGAAAATCATATTTTTAGGTATCTATCTAATGTAAAACTTTCCGCAGATTTCAAATCCGTTGAAATTTTTACTCTATCTTTAATCATCTAGGAGATAGAAAAAAGAGCTACATAACTCCAGTTAAAACTTTTTATTTGTTTTGTTATTTGGCCGAAAGAGTTCAAACGGAAACACGGAAAAATAAATTTAGATCTGTAGATGGGTTAAATCTGACCATTTATGTTGCTGCCATTCTAAGGAAAACAATAATAATGAAATATGTCATTAAATTATTTTTAAAATGTTCTAGATTGAATTTTAAAATTCGTGCTTCGTACAAAATTTACAAAAATATCGGACTGCCAGTGTGCCAAATCCCATTACTGTAAGTGCCATAGATTCGTCAGGAGAGTGCTCTCATTCCACACACAAACACTTCCTTTCATAATAGTAGAGAAGATTGTAAAAATACTGCATTAATGTACTAAAAGTAATATTGAAATCCTAAAATTTCTTGATTGGAGATACTTTTTTATATATTAAGCGTTTCATAGGGAAAAAAAAAAAGGGACTTCAAAATTCAAATTCTCTATGAAATTAATATTCCGAAACTACTACAAATTCGCATAGAAAGGTATATTAAAAAAATAAATGTATTTTCAACAGAGAAATGTACTTTCAACATAGAAATGCATATTCAACAGAGAAATGTACTTTCAACAGAGAAATGTATATTCAACAGAGAAAGATATATCCAACAAAGAATGGTGAACTGTTGTCCATGGAGAGTTAAAGATATAAACCTGAAGTGATGAATCGATCAGTAAGTAATAGTTGGATCCACAGAGTGGACGTGAAGTTTCTGATTTTCATCTAGACTGATTATAGGGTGTCGAGATTCAGATGGGATTGTTTCGATTCAGAGTATTGGAACTAAACCAGACACACTAAAGTTTACTTTAAGTTGTGTCGTGTAGAGATGGATAGATACTAAGAAGAGAAGGCTTACTAAAGAGAGAAACGTAGAAAGACCACACATATTAACAAATCCTGACAGAGTTTTGGTAAGCATGTTTTAAAATATCATTCCCATTCCATCACCGTTGACGTAAGAAGTGCTCGTGGAGTTATAGTCCGCCTTCAATGAGTTAGCAGTTGAGTTGGGTTAAGATGAGTCTATCTAACCTTTAGAATTATGAATTATCTAGCCCTTGATGCATTTATTCTTACATAGAAATACGAGAGCTAATCATCTCGTGAGAATAGTAACAATATACGTCGTTTCGTCTCTATTGCAAAGTTGATTTTAAAAGTTAGTCAGTATTTTATTTTTTAGTTACCTCAAATTGAGTTATTCGTTAGCCCTGTGGGGGTTCAGCCACTACCTCCTAGATAATACTTTAATCCACCTCTGTCACATTTATGGAAAGGCTGAATGCCTGTATGAATAATTAGTGGTTTTTCAAAAACTAAATTGCCACTACAACTTTCACATTTATTCCTTTTTACAACTGAATGACAGCAATAACCAGTTAAAAATTTGATTAAAGTAGTGTTATCAGAAATTGAATCTATGTCATTATCTGTGACCTCAATATATGGAATCAATATGACTTCATAAATGCATATAAACACTTTTATACATCAGTATATTTTACAGTAGAATCCGAGCATTGTAATTACTTCGACTCCCAGAGTTTCATAACAATAACCGAGTAATAATATTAACCAAAAAATCTGAAAAGTGCTGTTCTATAGATATTTGTAGAGTACAGATTTTGATCTAACCAAAAGAGCACGTTAGGCTTAGTTCAATAAAGTTATGTTTTTCGAATTGTTGGATACCATTATAATACGATATATTATTAAACTTGCTGAATAATTGACATAACCAAAGGAGAACAAAACAGGATGATCACAAATGCTGAGCCTTTGGTGATTCGAAAAGAATTTCGTAACCTAACAAATATTTCATTGGTTTTAATTACTTAAAGTACATTAAAAATGAAATCAACGTACCTTTTTCTACCTTTCTTAGCAACTGCGAGTGTAAAATTTAATCACGATAATCCAGTTACAAGATTCTCCTTAAATAAAATTCTTCAATCGTTCTCTACAAAATACACTTTTTTCTATTCGACTTCATACATAGAAATATTTACACTGCTGCCTTATCAGGCATTCTTTTTTGGAAATACACGAAAATATAATAGTAACTAGTGTTCAAACGATGATACGAAAATGTAACAGTAATTAATGTGCAAACGATAATACGGAAATATAACAAAACTAGTGTTCAAACGATATAATTCGAACTACTTTTAACAAATCCACTGATGAAACGCTGGCTGGTATGGCTTCTGCATTCAATTCAAACAAGACAAGAATCGTATACCTTTTGATGGTGACGTCATGTAAGGTTTGAGTATCAGTCAGAAGGCTTTATAATCTAGGAGGTAGTGGTTCAGCTCATGTAACCAGCAGTCTTCAAAAGACCGACTCTTAACAGTTTTTACATTTTTAAACAATAGTCTTTCACATCATTCTTCCAAGCAATCGATGTGGTTGCTTTGTGATTACGTGTGTTGTGGGAAAAACAATACTATGCTACTCGAAAATCCTGTGACGCTCAGGGTTAAATTAGAGGATAGGTTGGAACATAAAGAAAGCACTTGCACAACTGAGGTCAATGGCACGTTTTCTGGTTCTCAGTTAATAGTTCGGTGCTGAAAGTGATATCAGTAGTAATGTGTTTGCAAGAGAAGAAACCATCCAGTTATCACCATTCATGCCTTAAGTCCATTCAGTCCTTCCCTTATGAGCTTTCACAACTTTTGAAAAATCCACTGACCCAAGGTCGACTACCTTGTCGGAGCAATACACTAATAAAATACATATACGGGTTATTATAGTCGATCAGCACATCATTATCTTTGCTTTGATGTATAGTTTGATTATTTTGTGTGTTTTGTATTGCTCCAGGTTTGATATGTCACTCTGTAGGGTTTAATTTGCTACAAGGGTAGTTTGATCGGAATCTACGGCTTAAAACTGTCTGTCCTGGATTACATATTGCTGGAAAAATATTGTTTAGAGATAATAGTTGCGTTTTGTGTTTGTATTTGGATTTGGACATGTTTGTGTTTGGTGACTGCCTGCGAACATTTATGGCGAACTACGTGGTTAAAATAGGGAAATTCTACTTTCATGTGTTCGTTGAGTCGTGTTTTTTACTAAAATGTAAAGCTGAAAGAACAAGTTCACAAGTCACCTTTTAAGCTGTCTGTAAAACTATCTTTCCTGCATATTTATTGATTTCGAGGGAAAAACCTCTATACCAAGAAAGCAATGAAACTCATGTGCAAGCAATGGAGTCATTCTTCCCTGACTTTCTTCCTGGAAATTATGAAAATAAATGTTTTTTTCAGTCTTGCTCACTTCATAGCATTTACGTTCAGTGCAATTGTGCTATTTTGTAAGCGATATAAACGTTTTATTTTTTATAATTACTCTTTTAATACTCAAATTGATTTCAACGAGATATCTCGTCTATCAAGATCTGATTAATTTTGCGAATAAAGAAATATTTCGTCACGCACACACATCAAGATATAACCGATTTATTTTCATTTGAACGATATCAAGGTCAATTTTCTTCTAATGATGAGAGACGACGAGATTTATCGTCCATCAAGAGTTCAGTCGATCTGACCTCTACGAGACACCCACGAGGGTTAAGTGGTTCATCACATGAGTGAACTAAATAAGTTAAGTTTTAAAAGAAATTGACATTAAAGAATGTCCAAATTGTAAAAGGAACTTCGGAAAATAAAACATTTACTCTTGAGATTTAAAAAAATACTTAAATTGAAGAAACTGTCCTTTTACTATAAAATTATTACTATTCTACATTTAAAAGTTCAAATAAATGCTAAAAT
Source organism: Metellina segmentata (assembly GCA_947359465.1). NCBI lineage: Eukaryota > Metazoa > Arthropoda > Arachnida > Araneae > Tetragnathidae > Metellina > Metellina segmentata. The sequence continues at coordinate 55,809,976 of OX375881.1, forward strand.
TATCTACAAAGTTTAAAAAAATTATTGCATTAATAGCGCATGAAGAAGTGTGATGCATTTTTGTGCAATAGAATTCTTTGTGATTTTTTTATTTGAAAAACCATCTAGCATCGACATTTATACGTTTGACGAGTTGCCAATACCAGCTACGAAAACTCTCGCCACAATTTCCCTTTCGCCGAAAACGAGTCGGAAACTTCCACCGAACAATCTCTTCATTTGTCCGATCGCCTGGGAACTTTTCTTTCCCGCCGAACTTCTCAACTTTTCAAGAACAGCGGAACTCATTTACCGCCGGCGACAGCATCGAGCGGCGCGAACGGCTCACCCGCGCGGAGGGATACACGCTTCCCAGCAGCTGAAGCAGACGAATTTGTTGACGCTTCTCAGCGAGGCGTGCCCGCCAGAGGAAGCGTGCCAGTCTTGTTGACAACCAGCGCCGCGTAGAAACCGAACCAACGCAGACGATCCCTCCGAAATCGTCTGCTGCCGAACATTGCCAACAACTCGCAAGACAGCAAACGATCGCCTGATTTCAGCAGCTGGGTTGTCAGAGTTTCGGTTCAGAACTTTTTGAAGGGAGAAAACCAACACAAAACGAGCGATCAGCTTCCGTGGTAGGCCTAAGCGAGTGCACGGGGAAAGACCGATGCACTTGTCGGCGGAGAGCGGCGGCAGCTCCCGCGATGCGATGGCCGATTTCTTCGTGCCCGTGGAGCGGACTCTGACGGAGGTGTTGAGCGAGCATCCCGGCGAGCTCGTGAAGACGGGGAGCCCGAGTCTGGTGTGCTCTGCCCTTCCCAACCACTGGCGGTCCAACAAGACCCTGCCCGTGGCATTCCGCGTGGTCAGCCTGGGAGAGGTGCTGGACGGGACGGTTGTCACCGTAAGGGCCGGCAACGACGACAATTACTGCGCGGAGCTGAGAAACTCTTCGGCAGTCATGAAGAACCAGGTCGCCAAATTCAACGACTTGAGGTTCGTCGGAAGAAGTGGAAGAGGTAAGGGAACATTCAAATTTAAATAATCATACCACCTAAAAGGCAATACTTGCGAAAGCCTACACCATTTTTAATCCTCTGCCATGGTTAAAGTTAAATTAAATATCTAAACACTTTCAAGATCTGACCAATTTTACTAATGACGAGATATCTCGTCTTCACGATATTGCAGAATATTTTTGGTGATGACAAGATAAAGATCAGGCCAGATTTCTTTTATTGACAAGAGACGACGAAAAATTGATGGACGATATCTCGTCTATCATCATCTGGATAGTTTTGCTAATCATGATACACATATGACACAGATCTAAGGAAAGGAATCATGCAAAAGATAATATTTTTGATAAAATAGAAAACAAAAGCGCAAGCGATATTTTACAGAAATATACAAAATTGTCGAAATAATAGTATAATTGAGTTATTTTAATATGTAAGCTTTATTCTCTAAATGTGGCAAATCGAGAGTAATATGCTTCATCTTTTAGTTACATTTATAACTAATCCTCAGGGGCATATATCTTTTAGATGTGTACGTGCTTCACGGACATAAGGTACATGTTTGATAATTTCTTTCCTTATGAGGTTTACACTGTTTTTAGTGAACACGAGTGTCATGCTCACGGAATACCCACACGATATTTTCTGCTTTCATCCCATGATTAGTGCATTTACCAATCCTATTTCATTACATTATGCATATATGTATGAACATTATTTTACTTTTACTTCAAGTTGTCTGTTCTTTGTTTGGCACAGCTTTGGCAAATATGACCCTTGCCCCAAAATAACCCCTAAAACAACCAACCGTTTAGAACTGAGATGGAGTTTTGAACTGTGAGTACGAGTTCTGCTTTACTGAGAGTTTTTGTGGGATTATTACTGAGTCACGTATTTTACGAGACTGATGTACATATTATTCTGCCTGTTTGAATTTAAATATTCCTGTACGGTGAAGTATATCAAGGGTATGTTTCAATTCGCACTGATTATTTATGATTACTCAGCAACAAGTAATGATATACATTTGAATATATAATTTCAAAACGATAACTAATTATCAAAATAGTTCCTTCAAATTTCTGAAACGACTTGAATTTCTACGAGGAAGTTTTACTTTGGAGAACGTGCGCTTGTACTTATTTATAGAACGAATTGAATTTTCAGAAACGATGAAATGAAATTGCTCATGTCACTGCTGATATCCTTTTGCTTGGTCCTCCAATGAAAGAATAAGTATAGCTAGCTAACAAGATAAGGGGGGGGGGGCATGGAAAAGCCCAAATTAAAAAAAAAAAACGAGAATGATTTTTTATGTTATATAAAGTGATTGCGAAAGGAATTTGGAAAGTTAAAAAAATTGATTGGAAGATGAACATTTTGAATTCCCAGTTCTGAATACGGCTTCTAGGTTTTGATCAGTTGCTCATTATGTTTAAACTAATGTTCAAACCTTTTGATTCAAAGATACATTCATATTTTAATGATAGTATCTTAACATTTACGATTATTTTTATTTTTATTTATTTTTGCCTCCGCTAAGGAACTTATTATTTTCATGATTAAGTATTTACAGGAAATAAATGTCGATTAAGTCCTTTAAATCTTGAATCCTGTCTTTACACATCTTCATATGCTAATTTCCTACTTGAAACGAAATAATTTTTAATTTAAACATAAAATATTTTCCATTAAAACGTATAGAAATAGCAAAATGTGTCACATAATTTATTGAATTTAGTTAAGCTATAAATATAGTTTTGTAATGAAAGATGAGCGGCAACTTTTAAACTAGCATGCCAGTTAAAAATGTAGATGCAACCATTTCTATCACATTTCCTTTACATCATATAAATTGCAGAATATTTTTAAGTGATAGGATAGTACTAAAAATCGGCACTTTCTAGAAACAGAAATTATTTGCAGTTTATTATCACTTAAAACTTACTTTTCATCACAATTCAATGGTTAGTTTAATAACGGTTCAATCTAATTCGTAGTAAGTGTTTTTAGAATAAACTTTTTATAACCGGTTTGTAACCGCTTTAGTTTTTCTACCTACTTCATTAACCTTTCACTTTTTCTAATTGTTCACTAACGTTTCAAATAATTCACTTTAACAAATGTTTCGTTTGGATTTCTTCATTTATTGTCGCATTGTTTCATTATCCCTATCTCTATTTAAATTACGTGACACGAAATTCTCCAGACTTGTATTTGATGTTTGGCAATAACTTTATCAAGTATCGTGTTACCGCGTTCACGAATTTAATTTGTTCAACGCCAAAAAAGACGTGCTATCAAGTACATATCTATCCATATCAAATAAATACGTTATCAAATAGAAAATAGATCGAAAAAATTGAAATCTGCATAGGCTTTAAAAGAGAAGAGAATGAGATTAAATAAGACCGCAAAACAAGTGTGAATCCAACACAGAAAAGATGTTAATTATCGAAACATAATTTGTGAGAACTTCATGATACCACACGAAGGACTGATGTGATTAGACGTACTTCCAAACTAACTAAGTTGTCCGAATATTTTAATAAATGTTATTTCCCTATACGGAAAAATTTGAATGCGTTATCACAATTATGAGCAACACAAATAATTGAACGCTGCTAAGGGTCCTAAAAACAGTCCATATTGTTTCTGGATGTAAGGTCAAACCATCCCTCACACCCACAAAAACTAATGCGTGTGTCTTGAAGTCCTTAAAATGTGTAATTGTAAGTTTTCTTAAACACTTATTAAATCAAATTTACTAACCCTCCTAGTGGTTTCGACGAGATATCTCGTCCATCAAGATCTGACCAATTTTGTTAATATTATTATTCAAGACAAAAAAAAATTATTAATACTATTAAAATAATATAATAATTAATAAAATGAGGAATCTCGTTATCAAAGTATTTATTGGAGATTTGGTTTATGATGGCGCGATCAAGATCTGGCCGGTATTTTGCTAGTGACGAGGTATCTCGTACATTAAGATCTGGTTAGTTTTGCTAATTATATGTTAAATCTTGGAGAAAACTACCAAGAGGGTTGTATATACTTTTGTGTGACAACATAACTGTCAAAAGCTTTTTTATGCTAGAGCGTATTGCGAGAGAATGTCGAACCAATGAAGAAAGCTTAGCAATCTTTGGGAATTGGTGAGCGAGTACAAGAATGAGTTGTAACTCTCTAGTTAAATCTTATTCGATTCAGTCAAGTCCTTAAGTCATTAGTAAAGGATTCATATGAACTCTCTTTATTTCTTTACATTAAATGCGTTAGTTATTTCTTTACTTCTCAGCATTTCATTTCAGTTTTTTTTGTTTGGGTTTGTTGCTACAGACATAGTTTCTAAAATCCGGATCTACGACTTTAAGAACATTTCTTTTGGATACATACATTTCTTTAAGTCAATTTATATTTGTTTTCAATACACATTTTGGAGTAAAATTAATGCAACTAGAGTGAACATGAAACTAATATTACTGTATTGAGTAGATTAGAGTAGAATTCGGTATTCTAGACGATTGAAAGAATAGTTATATTAATCATCTTAAAGAAATTTGAAATGGCTTTTGAAGGCATACCCAACTTAGTTAAAATACGTACCCTCTAAAATTGACGAAAGAACCATTTTAAATCACACCAGGCGTTGTAAAATATGCTTCAATGAAGAATTAGTCATACAAATTAACAAAATGGTGACATGGAAGATAACATTCAAGGTAACATAAATAATCCAACGATCTCATCCTCTGATTTGTTTTGAGTTAACTAAAAATGCATGCGATAAAATCAGTTTTAGATTGAATGAAATATTAGATGAAAAGTAGTAGTATGAATCTTCTGATACCTCTGATATCAAATTGGATTATTTTAAATCAAAATAATGAATTAAGAAAATATTTAGTCATTAGTAAAAGTAGTTAATTAAAATATAAAAAAAAGTAAGCAAAAAGTTAAATTAAATTCTAAACAAAAAATGGTCATATTCCTCTTTATGTGGACTGTACACACACCCTATGAAGCACGAACACTGTCTTTGTTTAGCATATCCCCAGACAGTTTTTTTGAGGAATGTGGTTTTCGTTAAAGAGTAGACAAATTAGGAGAAAATACTCTACTAATACAAAAAATTTGAAATTATTCCTGTCGCAAATAAGACTGTGTATAATAAGTTAACCCAAAACATTTTTTTTCTGGAATAAAAATGAAGCAATTCGAAATTTTTATGTGTTTGTAGAACTAAACACATTTAAATTATGCATTATTGTAAAGTTGTAAATAAACTTACAGGAAAACTAAATCTACTCAAGGTTTTACGCGTATTTATTTTGTTAAGTTATAGCTTAATAAGTATTGCATGAATTTAAAAACAATGTTTTATTCATAAACATTTTTTTACTTCAATTATTAATGACTGTATTTGCACTAAATTTCAGGTTCGATGATATTATAACTAAGAATGAAAAAAAAACTGTTGTTTTAATTTGAATCTATTCTGTTCACTGATTTGGCACGTTGAAACTTAAAAAGTTTAAATATATCTTAGAGATGTAAATATCTAGAGAAAGTTCAACAAAACAATCATAGGACAGAAGAGAATGTAAAAGAATTCTCAATGTAAAAAAAAAAAGTTATAAATTAAAAAGCCACTATTGAATTCATCGGTACGAGAGGATTTTAAACTCCGGACACTAAATTCTATGTATTAGATATGTTTTAAACTTGATAAAAATTCAAATGATAAACGAATGCATTTATAAGACAATGGAATTGATTAAACAAGGGAAAGAATGACAGCTGAAAATATTCAATCTAAAACACCTTAAGAGATTTCAAAACTCGATGCTTCATAGAATTGTTAAACAAAACTGGTTCTCTAGAATTGATTGCTTCAAGTATTTTTATTCTAGTAAATTAAAAAAAATACATACACTCTTTATTAAACGTCCTGGTGGTTATCTCGAATTGGTATCTCGTCATTTGCAAAACTGACCAGATTTTGATGCCCGAGATATATCATCATTAGACTAAAACTAACCAGATGTATCTTGATCTTGTAAATGGCATAATTGGTCCGATCTTCATGTCTATCTCGTCGAAATCATTTGGAGGGTTAATAATATCACTTGAACTATCTTGAGAGCACACAGTCCTTGATACTTTATATAGTTTATATAGTAAAAGCATTTATATAGTTTTCATATAATATTATGAAAACATTTATATTATATTATAAACTTATTTATATAGTAAAAGTGATATAATTCCTGACTCGCAAATTTGTTCAACTAAAATGGCTGAACGAGTAAGAAACATTACGCGCGCTCTTGTGAAAAGTATTTAAATTATTCTTCGCAGCGTTATCTAAATACTCTCTACTTAAATAAAATTGAACAATTAATTTTGTAAAACTGTTTATTAAAAAAGTTATAATTAACGGTCGTTTTTGTAAAATAAATAATTAATCATGTCAAAATAAATTTGTGTGATGGTTTATTTAAATTATATATATATATATATATATATATATATATATATATATATATATATATATATATATATATATATATATATATATCTAAGATTATTAGAAATTTTTTATTTGACTTCCGTCTTACATATTCCTGCAGTTATTGAACTTCAAATATTAAAGAAAATGCATTTGTTGATGCTTTTAACTGTGTAGACTGGGGCTAAAGATATATTTATTGAATACTTGTAAGCGAATCCTTGACTGTATGTACGACTATTAGGAAATAACCAAGATTGTCTGAAAAATCCCTTCACAAACCGGTTTTCTTTGTTTTCCTAGAAACAATTGATGTTACACATGAACTACTCTGCTATACTAGTTTAGTATGCTAGTTTAGAAGCGTTATTTAGATACAGGTTTTTGATACCTTATCATCTAAAAATCTACAACTGGCCTAGAACTGTGTATGTTCCAATATCATAGGAAAGAGAACTCAAGTGTATTTCACATGTAAAAAAATTTTTCTAAGCAAAAAGTGCTTTGTAAACTTTATAGATATACTTTTTATTTAGAAGTAATGCGACTAATTTCTCTCGGCTCTTAGCGTAGCATTTTTCTAAGGTTTTAATTTTTTCGAGAGTATGTTATTGTTCCCTTTCTTCAAGATAACTCTTGTCGTTTGCCCGAGTTTGCTTTGTGTTCATAACTCAATACAATTTTCCTGACTAAATAAACTATCGAGTTTTCATTTTTGATCTAGTATCAAACAGGTCAAGACTAATAGTTGTCTAAGTCTCTTAAAAATATAATTGACCACAGTTGCAAATTCACCATCAGTGATTATATCTTGCTTTATGCTAGCAAATATCCGGGTACATAAGATGTATTGGTATTTTATCCGTTTCTTTGTACTTAAAAAAAATACGTAAAAATACGTATAAAATTTTATCGAGATTTACAAGGAAAGCAAAATAAAATAAAATAGACTTATTTTAAGTGTATGAGCTTTTTCAATCTTTAGATAAAGTTTGTAAGTTGTCTCACAATTGTTAAAATTCGCAGTCAACAGTATTTGAAGAATTCGATATTGGATTTGATTTATGTTTAAATGTACAATATTCATTATTTGAGTTACACTTTAGAATGTAACATCTAAAATCTAAATAATACAAAGAATTTAATTTAAATGGAATGGAATAATTAAATTCATTTCATTATAGTCTGCATACAAACTTTATCTAGCTTTACGAATTAATTGGATTAAAATTAACAGTTTGTTTGAAAAAATTCTCTATATTCATAAGAAAATCCTTAGTAATGCGTGAACTAGCGTTAATTTCAAGTTCAGAATTGAAAATACACGGTAGATATATTTTTTATGACAGAATATTGTACAGCATTACCTATTGTTATTTCAAGTTAGAAATATATTATGCACACATTTTAAATATTTCATGCCTTTATTAATTGCATGTGTACATTGAATATCATTCCAATATTCATCGTAACTTTAAAATTATTGATGATCTGTTGATTTATGTGTTTGAGTACACTTATGTGTATTCCTTTGATCCATACTTTTATCTAAAATTTCAAATCATGCATTATTTGTAATTTCGGTACAATTTGAGGTATAGTAAGATGCATGTAAAGAAGCAATGTTTATGGACATCAAAGTACCGAGGAACTTTCTTTTAGCCTAAAAAGACGTTTTATTATTGAAATAAGTTATCATACTCCTTCACAATTCCAAAACTTTAAAACTCTTAAATATAAAAAAACTTGAATCAGTAAAATATATTCATTTTTAACAATCACACGGATTTAAAGCCACTAGAGATTTCCTGAATATTCTGCATCTTTGTATTTAAGGATGAAGATATCAAATAGGATTATAAATAGAAAATAGCTTCATCACTATCGGGTGGGATGAAGGTATTAATTATATGGAACATACTCATAAAAAGTATTAATTATACGGAATTTGCCATTCCATTCCTAAAAAAGATGGAAAAACAAGCGAAGTTTAAATTGAGCTTTTAAGCTTAAACTGACACAAATCCTATAAGCTCATTAATATTAGTAGTTCTAGGCCTAGAAGTTTCCAACGAAGGGACGTTAACTAGATTTTAACTCTTCTGAAATTTACTTCTTTTAACAAATTATCCAACTATTCAATTCGTTACACACGTCTTCCTTTGTACTCCAAGAGTAAGGAACACCACCAACCTGAGCGAGAAACATGGATCCATTCGAAAATTTTCATATTAACCCCAAACTCACCTGGTTTATTAAATTGTCTAACGCAAAACTATTTTAGTCACACATTCCTTCATTGGTCATGATCCAAACGACGCTAACTTACCCCAAAAACCCTTTGACGCATCCAGAACTTTGCATAAAAATATCGACACTCAAAAATTTCAAATTAAAATTCCAGTAAAATTTTCTTAATTCCTCTCCATAATATTCAGTGCTGAGATATGCACATTTGATATCGCCTACCTGAAAACATGTTACCTTTCTCAAACCTAAATGTTCCCGTGTTACAATAGAAGTTAGCTCATGTTTGATGGAGTACCTCCAGGTTTAAGCGTTTCCAACGAAGCAGTTTTCATAAACTTTTACCCTTAGTTCTCTTGCTTTGGAAAATAGTCCAACTCATATCCATCTATATTATGATCCCAACCATAACAAACAACACCGACCTGCGTGGAAAAATCTGATCCAGTCGGAAGTTCTAACTATTTTCATAAAAATATTTACACACTGAAACTTCAATAAGTATTAAGTATCCAAAGAAGAGGTTTTTACGAGCTTTCTACCTCCAAACTTACCTGCTTTGCCAAAGAGTTCAACAACAACCCATTTTATTCACATACATCTTCCATGATCATAACCTCCAAACAACGCCAACCTGCACGAAAAACACTTTGACACATCCAGAACTTTCCATAAAAATATCGACACCCCGAAATTTTCAATTAAAAATTCCATAACATCCAGTGCTGCGGTACCATACTCTTCTGACGTTGCTTACCTTAAAACAAGCTGTCTTTCCACCAGCCTAAAAGTCCCCGTGTTCTAATAGAAGTTCCCTTATGTTTGATGGCGTTTTTAAGCTTAACGAGGCATCAGGTCGTTTCTCTCAACAGGCATTTAATGAAGGCGGGGGACAAAGAGTGTCCATTAATCACTGCCACCGATATCGGACACTGCGGGATTTCTGGGCAACTTTGTTTTTGAGCCCGGATTTTTTTGGTGGTATGCGAGCGCTTTGTTCTTGAAAATTTAATTCACGTGCCATGTACGTGTAGCCTATCAGTTTAACTTGTTCTTCTTTGGTCTTTGGAGGACGTCGGGAAAAGAAGTGAATGTGAGGAGCTGTCGACGAGGTTGGAGGGATCAGAATTGTACGGATATTAGTTTGAGGGGTTGTATTTGCTGTTAAAACGTTTGGATGTCACTCTGATGCATAGTTGAAAGTTTGTTATTTACTGGATTTATATTTTCCAGGTATATTAATTTCAATCTCTCTCTCGCTGTCAGTAAAGCTATCATTGAGTTTTTATGTCCGTTTATTTGATGTTGTGTGTGTTTGGCACTTTCGCTATAAAATTTAACCAACCAAGTATGTTAGTAAAGACAAGTTGTTCTAATTTAGACAGATAATATAATTTTAAACTACAAAAAAAAAGCGTGAATTAAAGATGCAATGAACTTTTAAATTTTCCTTATGTTCGTTTTAGAATCAAACAATAAGTCAAAATAAACACTTTGATGTGAAAATATTTGTATCAGAAAAAATCTGTATATGTTCAAAATAAAATTTAGAAGAAATAATGAGTTATACTTCTATGAAATGTATTGTTACTTTATTGAGATACAGAGATTTGGGATCTAATCCTGTCAAAGCAGGTAGCATGTGTAATCTGATTACCTTTTACTTGACAAAAGATCTGAGTGTTGAAATGGATGGTTCATGATTGTTAATATAACTGTTTAACTGCTCACAAGATAAAGTCAAATTTATTTTTCAACAATGGTCAAATTGAAAAGGTATTTGCTAACAGCTCAATTCAATTTCAATATAAACAATGTACATTCCTAAAGCATTTCAATTGCATTGAGCATTTGGAACTTATAAAAGCTATTTTTTACAACAAAAATACCTTTTTCAATGCGAGGAAACAGTTGAACACACAATTTATTCTTACAACCCATGGAATCATATAAGGATAAAATATTTCAAAAATCCAATGAATTCTTCAATTTCAAAACAGTGGAAATATTCTTAATTTTTTTTTCTCATTTCTTGCATTAATTTCCTTGTAGTACGTTTTTTTAAATTCAGTAACAACCCATATGGGTCTTTTTATGAAGCAGGAATGTTTAAAGGTAAACCGTTCTCTTAGCAGGTGTACGTATATTGGGTTAATAGGAGATACACTTAAGAGTGGAGTTTTTCAACTACAATGTAAAATGTATGGCACAAGGAATACACTAAGTTCGAAAAGTACAAAATGATAAACACTACAAATGCATTTGCAAAGATTTCTTATGTTTATTTCGAACACCCCGAACACTAAAATTTTGATACTATAAGTGACAAACGACAGCTATATGTGAAGGATCACTAACAAGGAAAATTTGCTGCTACTCTTAACAGGGACATTCACCAACATACATACTTGCCAACCGGGATTAGTAACCGTGAACAAAATTAGTATGATCTTGATGGACGAATTACCTTACAGAATCCACTTGGATGGTTAGAACTATAAAAACATAAATAAAATAACCATGAATGAATAACAATTATAGACACTATCAAACACATCATTCTTAGACACATTATATCGCAAATGCCACGTTTAAAGAAAAATAAATAGGATTAATGTATACAATTCTCACGCATACACGCTCAACATGCAGATATGCAAAACGCAGAACATGTTATTACATGTTCTCGCCTTATGAAAAGGCAGAAATGGCAAGTACCCTCCAAATAAACAATGAATGTATACCTAAACAAGTACATACGCGGCAAATATCATCGAATTAAGGTGTTTAAACACCTTATCCTACCATCTTATAATCCACAAATACTTCATTAAATTATCACATAAAAATATCTTCATTATTTAGAACGAGTATTTGGCCGAGCTCGTCCTGCAGTGGTAAGATTTATGAAGAAATTAATTCAAAGAGAACACTAGCCAACGGAAGCCGTCCCTTGATGTACAGAAAACCACCTGATTTAAAGCACCGCTGGGCGACGGAACCGTAATGGAGGTTTTGTGTTAGACTAAGGGTTAACGAGCCATTTTGGGCTGTGGTCCAGTAATTTAAGAGTCTAATATGGAGGGAATTAGCAGCAGGTTCTGCAGGGATATTGGAGTTTCGATCCGTAACTTGCTTTTCCTGCCGAACGACCGCCACTTGCTGTGCGGAGAAGAACGCTTTAAGTGTCGTTTGCGTTCTTTGGATGGTGTTCTTTTGCTCGAACCTGGCAGTGCGGTTGTAAATTTATCTCGGAAGGGAACCACGGTGTAGCATTTGCGGTGATTTCGTGTTATTGCTGCTGGGTTGGTTGTGATAAAAAGTGATGAGCGCTAATGGATGAGTTTGTAATACAGAGGGGAGAGTTTTGTTTTTGTTTAGTTTTTCTTTATCCGGTGGGATATTTTCTTAAATTGAGAGCTTGGGCTTGGAAATGTGGAGTCTCTAAGAATATTGCGAATGTACTGTAGATTTTACGGATGAAGGCATTTGGATTTTTAGTTGATACTTTAATAGAGAATATCGTAATCTGAATACTTGAACTAGGTATCTTGGAATATTATGTATTTTATTTAAATTAGTACAGCTGAGGTTATACAGAGTTCAATGCAAGCACTAGGTTATCTATCGGCTAATGAAAAATGTAGGTAAATTTGAAATTGGAATAAACGCAAACTATTTTTATCTGTATATCAAAACCCAAAGGACCTAGTCTTTGCATTCAGTTGACGATGTGTTTTCCTGGTGTGTTAGGACGCTGTGGACGTTAAGAAGAGCATCGGATTAGCAACCGGAGGGTTACGAGTTCAAATCCAACCAAAGACCATCGTGTACAAAGGGGACTGGTGCACGTTAAATCTTTCGGGAGTCAAATGTCCTCACGTTGCCGTGTTGTGAAAGTTTGGAGAAAGGGGAGCCAGCTCATGTGTTCTCATATCTCGTCGAAACTATTTGGAGGATTAAATGTCCTCACGATGACTTGGTGTGAAATATTGGAGAGCTGTGTACTTTCTCAGATGTTGACCTCTTCTTCTGACCGTGGTTCAAAATTACGTGGTGTTATCCTCGGATCTTTACCTTGGGAGATTGAGCCAGACCGTCGTCAATAACCCGTTGTGTTGCTCCAGTACGTCCTTAATTAAAATACATATCTAACTCCAAGTATGTTATTGTGTTAACATATTTTGATCACTTTACCGTTCCTCCTAAAACGCCCTATTGCGGACATTTTTTTGTATCCCACTGCAGTTTATTATAACATAATTATATATGTATCGTATATGTTTTAGAAATATATTCTAGTTTTACTGTTTCATTCTACTCTTTGCATCTGATAAATATTAATGATCCAAAAATGTCTTACCTTTATACTCTTACTTTTAAAGAACAGATTTAGCTTGTTCAGTTTGGTCTGAATGTCTCCCTATCGCATTTTTGTACACGAGATGCATATCGCGTTTTGCACTTATATTTCTTGAATACTCATAAATATTTATACTTTTTTTGATATTTAGAATAGATATAATTTTAAATAGATATGGTTATTCAACTTTGATTAAAATTTAGCTCGTTATTCTATTATGTATCTTTAGAAACTTGATGTAATTTACAATTTTAAACAACATGTAGTTTTTTTGCACGCGTAAAACATCATATGTATGATGTAAATGACTTTTTATCACTTTTATTGTCATTTGTCTTCAATTTCGTGTGCATTTTTATTCGAAGCAAAGCTAATGTTGATATCTTGTACCTGGTTTTAATATTTTTACTAAGCTGTTGCTTATCACAGAAAATAGACAATACTTAATACTCATTTCACATTTTTAAGTATTATCCACATGTTCCTAAAATTTTGCATACATGACTTATAAATTGGCAAATTCATTTAAAATCAGTGATTCGTAACCTAATGCAATCACTATTAAAATACTTATCTTGATACTGTCAAATTTAACTTTTAAACTTTTGCTTCAACTTTTTACTGCATATCTAATTTTTTCATGATGCTTTTCCACTCACACCATAAATGAACAAAATATATGAAATATAAAATCTTTTAACGTCAGTGTAGGAGGCAAGATTTCCATACACATTTCATTTCACAATAAAAATTTCTATGCTCCAGAATTGCAGACATTTCTTATAATACTGTTAAACAAAGATTATAAATCGGTACATAACTTATGTACATACACATTTCTTTTGAAAGCCCAAATTTTCAACTGTCAGGAATGCATATTCAATACTTTGTATCCATCCGAGTGAACATCTCTAATAGCAGTATTGTACATGGTTTATTCACATGGCTGTCACAAATTACGTTTATTCTTTAAAGAAAGTACTTGTTAACTCATTTATTCTATCTGTATTTGTCAAGAACTGCTCCCGACAAGTCTGAGTAGAGGCGATCACTATAGAAACAAGGCTTGTTCAGTTTGAAAAGAGCCAGTTGTCGAAGATTCATTTTGTTTTTCAAGAATTTTAGCGTTGAAAATAAGTGGTTTACTAATATAGATATAGGCAACAAAAAACTTCAACAAATATATTTGCAATTTGACATCAAGTGCGACATACTGGAATAAATTTCTTAAAACATCATCTATGGAAAACGAATAAACTCCTTTTGTTTTACGTATGTCCATTAACATTTTGTTTCAAAATCTAAATTTTTAGGAACAGGATTACATATTCAATATTTTACATCCAAGTCATCTTTAATAACAGAATACAAAAGGCTTATCCACTGTATTGCAACGAAGCGTGTTTCTTTCTTTGATGAAAGTACTTGAGGGATTACTTTCAATTGTCATCTCATTGCTGACTTTGCCATGCGGTGAGTGAATTGGTTTGGTGGCTTCCATAAAAGGATGAGGGCCGATTAGCTTCCTGACCTATAAAATCGATGTTACGCTGGTTGGGGTACGAGAAGACTTACAACTCTCACAATCCCCTTCTGTATACTGACAGCGGTGCTCCAATTTTCAGGAGCGGCTTAATTACTTATCTGATTGCCGTCTCTAGAAGTGTTGTCGGTGTTTTAATGATCCAGCGTTTAGGAAAAGATGTTTCTGGTTTTGATTATTTAAGTAACTCGTGTTTGAATAAGAATTGAAGGTACAACTACACTCTACGTTGATCCCGGTGGCAACGGCCCTGGTGCTTTTTTTTGACACACGTTTAGTAGTAAATTGTGACTGGTTAAGGCAACTCATATGTATTACGATGATTGCGGATTTTATAGCAACCTCGACAAGCGGAAATTATAAATTTTGATTTTGAATAATCTAGAAAGTTCTTTTAATATCCGTTAAAGTGTCCTTTGATTCCATTGGTTATTTTAATTTTGAACTATCCTTTGATTTCATTGGTTCTATTTTATTTTATTCTTTAATTTCATTGGTTCTCTTACTAGTTTTTCACCCAGTTGAGAATTCGTCTTATAAGTCACGGTACAGCGGTGAGGTATCAGGTTGTATTTTATAAATTTGTATATATTTTATTTACGTATAGTTATATTAGTTAAGTACACAATATATTTTTTTAAAACGTTTGAAAATATGTTTTTGAAGCTTGTTATCTTCTGTTATAAAAAGAAAAAGATTTTTCAAATTATTATTTCCTTGGCGACATTAGAAGTGAACCAAAAAGACCGCCAAGGCCGTTGCCACCGGGCTAAACGTAGATTGTAGCTGTACCAAATAAAAATGCAAAGGGCATTCTCTTAGATGCGTCACGAAGAATATTTTAGTTTTAAACATAAACAAACTCGCGTGGAAGAACAGACACTTTAGGTTAATGACTATTTTCACTGATAATCGTTTGGACAATGTTTGCCATTAGTTTGTAATATAACATGCTAAAACTACATTCGACTAACATGCTAAGTTACGCCTCGTTAACCCTCCTGGTGGCTGTCTCGACGAGGTTTCTCGTCATTAGCAAAACTGACCAAATTGTGACGGGCGAATTATCTTGTCATTGGAAGAAAACAGATCATATCATTATTTTGTCAATTTCTAGTCTTCCTAAATATCGACAGTATCTTGATGGCGAGGTAACGCGTCATTTGCAAAATTTGTCAGATCTTGAAAAGTGAGATTTCTGGTCAAAACCACTTGGATGGTTTAGAGGTTACCGAAACATCAGTGCCCTCTGTTTATAGCTCTATAGAAAGATGCTCTCATAGTTGTTTTGCGTAGTGAGTTACTGGTATTCTGCTTCAAATATGTTTATAATGTTCAAGTTAAGGATGGTAGATGCACTTCATTACTCTATAAACATTGAAAACATAAGCTGAGGTTATTCAACCTTCTGGATTGATCTCGGACCATCGCCAATAGCCATATGTGTAACTCCAGTGCGACGTAAATGCAACTATCTACCTACCACATACTTATATATGAAGTTAAATATTTACCATGGATGGATCTGTTAAAATCATTCTTAAATTTGAAATGTATTTTTAAAAGACAAATGAAATTAATGAATATTTTTGTGATATGATATTTACGAAAGAAAGAGAAATCAGAACTATTACAATAAATAATCCTAACAATATATCAGAAAAATATTTTTGTAACGAAAAAATGTTTTTAATAAAAAATTATACAAGAATATTTTAATGTGTAGTCGAAGAAGTATTTTGCTATAAAATTAAACTACAATAAATCTTTACGGGGGTTAGTTTATAAAATGTCATGAAAGCTATTTCCCACAGTTTCAATACACTATTAAACATATTTTATCACAGCGATTCCAGCAAAGCGAAACCTAATTAAAAAGCCTGATAAATAATTGACAGCATGAATGATCCTTTTCAAAATTAAAAAAGGATCAAAAACATGTTTTCGATTTTATTTAATAAGGCAAGTATACAAATTCATTTCAAATAACACTTATTTGACTTGACGTGCAGTCAAAATGCGTTGTTATGAAATTAAGGCACGATGAATCTTTCCGGATAAGTTTATAAAATGACACACGCGAGGTCTTATCCCGCAGCTTTCATTGCGCTTTCAAATATATTTTATCACAGCGCGATTCCAGCAAAACAAAACCTAATTCAAAAACCTGATAAATAATTGACAGCATAAATGATCCTTTTCAAAATAAAAAGAGGAGCAAAATTATATTTTAGATTTTTTTAACAAGGGAAATATACAAAAACATCTCAAATAACACTTATTTGACTTAACGTGCAGTCAAAGTTCGTTGTTATGAAATTAAGGCACTATAAATCTTTCCGGGATAGTTTATAAAATGAAACGCGCGAGGTCTTATCCCGCAGTTTTCATTGCGCTTTCAAATAGATTTTATCGCAGCAATTCCAGCAAAACTAACCCTAATTCAAAAACCTGATAAATAATTGACAGCATAAATGATCCTTTTGAAAATAAAAAGAGGAGCAAAAATATATTTTAGATTTTTTTAACAAGGAAAATATACAAAAACATCTCAAATAACACTTATTTGACTTAACGTGCAGTCAAAGTTCGTTGTTATGAAATTAAGGCACTATAAATCTTTCCGGGATAGTTTATAAAATGACACTCGCGAGATCTTATCCTGCAGTTTTGATTACACTTTCAAATAGATTTTATCGCAGCAATTCCAGCAAAACTAACCCTAATTCAAAAACCTGATAAATAATTGACAGCATAAATGATCCTTTTCAAAATAAAAAGAGAAGCACAAAAATATTTTTTCGATTTTTGTAATAGGGTAAATATATAAAAAATCTCAAATACACTTATTTGACTTGACGTGCAGTCAAAGTGCGTTGTTATGAAATTAAGGCACGATGAATCTCTCCGGATTAGTTTATAAAATGACACTTGCTACATCTTATCCCGCAGTTTTCATTACACTTTCAAATAGATTTTATCGCAGCAATTCCAGCAAAACAAAACCCAATTCGAAAACCTGATAAATGATTGACAACCCCTCCCTTTGTTAACCCCTATCTTCCAGACACTGCAAGCGACGCGAACTCTGCTACTCCCATTTACCACCGCCCCCGGATAATAGCCAAGAGAGACGCGTTACAAATATCTCCACAATCTAACTGCGAAGGAAAAGCTATCGACGAGATATATATTCCTCGGCTCCCAAAAACGGGAAAAAGAAGAACAATGACCAGAGCGGGAATCCCTGGTTAAAGACAAAACCCCCTATCTCGATGGAAATGGGCAGGGGAATGAAAATTTCTCATTCTAACATATTCGCCTGCTTAAGGGCTCGGTGGCGAACTCCCGCAAGATAGGACAAGACAGTCCTTCCGCTTCTGGGGTAATAGGGTTTTCTTGGTGTCGATGGTGTCTTTTTTCCTCTTGTTTTTTAACGAGTCCTGAAAAGGAGATCCTATCAGTCCTGATGAATTTGACCGAGATTATCTGACTAGTGCCTCATTTTTTCCCGGTGGGTTGCCGAGCCTCGGTGTCTTTTGTTCTTCTTGTTGGTTTCGTGCAGCAAGCTTCCTATCGGTTGATTAACTTCCTGGGGTATATATCTTCGCCCGGAAGGGTTGCGTTGGGGTTGCAAGGGAGAGAAGGATTGAGGGAATGGATGTGTCCAATTCTTGGCTTCAGGAGACTGCTCGTGCGGAGGATATACGTGGAGGGGATGTCTGGGGGGGGGTTGGCTGTGGAGGAACATTATCATTTCGCGTTTCTTGTGACGTTATTAGTAATAAGAAATAGATTTTTGCTCTCGTAAATACCTCTTTGGTGTTTGCAGGGTTCGAAATTAGTGGTAGTTAGCCGTATATATATATATTTTGCACATATGCAAGTCATTTTGATCAAAGATTCAGATGTGATTTTTGTTTTCGATACCTGAATCTTTCTGTATGTATTTGGGTCGTGTTTGGTTGGTTTAGATTTTATGGCACAAGGGCTCATAATAGACAATATGACCAATATTTGCGTCGTGTTTGTCTGGTTAGTTTAGATTTTATTGCGCAAGGTCTGGTTAGTTTTAGGTTTTATGACGCAAGGTCCAATAGAGGACAATCTCAGCCAATATT
Source organism: Metellina segmentata (assembly GCA_947359465.1). Taxonomy (NCBI): domain Eukaryota; kingdom Metazoa; phylum Arthropoda; class Arachnida; order Araneae; family Tetragnathidae; genus Metellina; species Metellina segmentata. Next base: position 55,828,769 of record OX375881.1, read on the forward strand.
TACGTCGTGACGTACGTTAAGTTGGTTGATTTAGGTTTTATGGCACAAGGTCCGATAGCAGACAAACTACGCCAATATTTACGTCGTGACCTACGCAAAGTTGATTGGTTTATGTTTTATAGTGCTAGATTCGATAGCGGACAATCTTCGCCAATATTTTCATCGTGACTTATGCCAAGTTGGTTGGTTTAGGTTTAATGGCGCAAGATCCGATAGCAGTCAATCTTTGCCAATATTTACGTCGTTACCTACGCAAAGTTGGTTTAGGTTTTATGGCGAAGGCTCAGGTGTGGGCAAGCTGCACCACACACTATACAGAATACGTCCCAATAGAAATAGAAAAAAAAAAACTCAAATAAAAATACTCATAAAAGTTAAATACTTTCGTCAAAAAAGCCTGAGGCAATGTGAAAACAGATTACAGTGAAATGTAGTTTGTTATTATTGTATCCAGAACTCGAAAATTGCTAAAAATGCATAAAGCTTCTTAGAACTTGATCTTAAAATCATAAAAAGTATCCTTTTGAATAAAGATAGTTTAAGTTTGAAATAAAACAATTCTCTAAAGTAGCTTGTCCTTACATTTTAAAAAATTATAAAATCAAGTAAATTCGAAGTAGGACATTCATAAACTGGAATTTCGTTTCATTTATAAAATGTATTATGAAAGTGATCCGAAAGAAAAAGGTACCCTAAAAGACAAAAGGCCTAAAAGTATAAGTATCATAAAAATTCAAATCTTAGTCACCACATCGTGTTTACTCAAATCCTCGTAAATAAAACCTTGAAATTGCACCCAATTACATTACTTTGGTAACTGACTAAAATTTTTTATGATCTAATGATACCTGGATTTCGGCTCCTAATTTTAAACCCTTGTTGTTTGACAGACTTACGAAAGCACATTGCTTTGATTCAAACGTTTCATATTAGTTTATCTAACAGTACAAAGAAAGACATTAACAATAAAATTAAGTTAAAATCCAAATGATCAGGATTGAATAGTATAAAACAAATTTTGTTTCTTCTAAACAACGACAATCATACCTAGACAACTTATACAACAATTAGATAGTAAAAATGGCAAGGCATACTTTAAGAAGTAGAAGTTATTTTGCTTTCTAATTGTTGTTTTTGTTACCTGGAAATGTATGATGTTTGTTCAGACTAGTTCTCATTCAAATTTGTGCTATGCAATATTTTGCTCTGAGGCAAACTATATCCTAAAGGAGATATAAGGATGTAATTAAAATGCCTGTATTTTTTTAATTTGAGATGTATGAAAAATGAAAATTTCCAACCAAGTTGGAGTTTTTAAAATATGATTTTTGTTTTTCGAAATTTTTCTGTTAGTAAAATTGGGATATTAAACTGAAAACTGTATCTTTCATTACAGTAGAAAAGCATACTTCCTTTATATTCAGTGCCAAATTTTCAAATTAAGACCTAATATTTTCTTTCGGCATAAATTTTGTTTGGCAAAAGATCAAGATTATTCATATATTTTAAAAGTTTATAGTAAAACCAGTATATATAAGTAAAATAGGTTTCAACCTCATAATCATAACATTTATATTTTTTACGTGTGTAAAAAGGATAGTTTCTGATGCGTTCAGTTGTATTTCGGTTATGGAAGTATTTTGTAGTACATGGATCTGTTTTATTTTCTGTCTTCCATAAAAGCCGGAAAGTTTTGAATCGTCGTTGATATGATAAGAGTAAATTTTTTGCTTCCTTTTTTATTTACAATTGCAAAGCCAATTAACTTGTTCCGAAGATAAAGGGTTTTCCCATTTTCATTCCAGATATAACGGAATTTTAATATAGTGATCCCACAGGTAAAATTATGATACTTATTATCTTTTGTGTAGCATTGTATGAACTTATCATGTCGTTAGGTATTACTTGGAAACAGTTGGTGTTAAATTTCAAAGGTATACTTATTCAACAATACTTTGAACACATTATAATTCTGTAATCATTCAATTTGTATCTTCCTTGTTAGATATGAATCCGATTAACTTCCTCTTTCTGCGTTTTCTTTTAAGATAACTCAGAAAAAAAGAAGTTATTGTTCCAATGTTAGTGAAGTGAATCGATCATTAGACTTGTATTTTAATCGTAATTTCTGACTAAACTTTACTCTAATCCAATTTCTACATATTTTATTATTTAAAAATTAATTTTACTCTTTCAAAACAAAGAACATACAAAAAACAATCACATTTGTGTTAACTTGAAATGAAACAAAAGTTGAATTTAATATAGTCAATAAAAAATCGAACTTTTTTTATATAAAATGTTGATAGGTTTCTAACAAATTATTCGAAACAAATAAGGTAATAAAAATTTAAAATGTACATCAGATTTGATACAGCTACACTCTACGTTTATGAGTGATGGCAACGGCATTGGCTATGTTTTTTGGCGCACTTCTGGTAGCGAGTGAGGATAGAGTGAGGCAACCCATCTATCTTTACGGTTATTGTGGTTTTCATGGCAACCTCGGCAAACGGTTACTTTCAATTTTCATTTTGAATATTCTAGAAAGTTCTTCCAAAATTCGTTAAAGTCGTTTGATTTCATTGGTTCGTTTGAAATTTTTTCTTTGCTTCAATTTGTTATTTTGATTTTAAAATAAATCCTTTGATTTTTTTTTCTGTGATACCATTGGTTCATTTACTTGTGTTTCATATTTCAGGAAACGTTTAAGAGTTTTGTTTCTAGCCATTTGTGGAATTTTTGGTTTTTATTATTTTTTCCGGAACATTTCTGATTTATCAGGTATTATTATTATTATTTTTTCTTTGAAAAATCTTTTTCTTTTCATAAAGCCTACTGTATTTAGTTTAGTTGATTAGTTTCAGGGTATTCTTACCCAACATTCGTAGCTTAGTTTCTCTGCTGGTTCAAATGTGTTTTGAATTGCGTTTTGGCTTAATACTTTTTGCGAAAGTTTTAGAAAAATATACTTTTTAAAATGTTCTCAAATATGTTTACAAACTTTCATTTTCCGTTGTAAAAAGAAAAATATTTAAAAAAAGAAAAAGCGTTTTGAAATAATTCTTTCAGTGGCAACTTTAGAAGTTCGCCAATAAAATCGCCAAGTCCGTTGCCATAGCTCATAAACGTGGAGTGTAGCTGTACCTCAACTTTCCACATACCTTTTCAACATTTGTGCAGTTATTTAAACAGTTTTAGGTCGATTCTAACTATTTACATGATGATATGGGATAAACATGACTACTTACAAAATTCATTGAAAATGGTTGGAAGTAAGCATTTGTAGTCTGTATATGTTAAGTACTAAATATAACAATATGTTACGCAACTTTTACTTCAACAAAAAATGTATCAAAGAAATGCCATTTATTTGATGTCTTTTTGTTTAATCCTGACGTTTTACTAGATTAAATGGTGTTACGCATTTGCATTGTTTAAAATAAGCGAATTGTGGCATTCTTCGTTGTAATACTAATATATTAAAAATAGTATTCACATTTAAACACTAGAAAGTACAATAATCACAAGGCGACTATTAAATGAATTCGAAGAAACGTTTCAAATATTTAGAAATTATTTTAAACTTGTTTTCACAGAGTTCCTTGTATGAGAGTAACAATTGTTTTATTCTCTAACAAGAGAGGAAATTTAATTCATGTAAGTGTCATATAGCTTTTAAACTTGTTTTCACAGAGTTCCTTGTATGAGAGTAAGAATTGGTTTATTCTCTAACAAGAGGAAATTTAATTCATGTAAGTGTCTCATATAGTTTACATTTTTCATAAAAACAAGGGCAATTATTGTACTTAAAAGTACACTCAAATTTGTTTTATACATTTATATATCTAATCTGAGTAATTTTTGAGCAATCTGAACAAAATTAATTTATAATCGATATAAAATAATCGATTATTGTCAAGTTCATGTACTAGAATACTACGTTTCACATTAAAACAGACAGTAATTAAACTTAAAGTATGCATCTCTGTACCTACGTAGAAAAAAAGTCTAAATATCTATATTCCTTGACTTTGAATTATGTCCGCAAATTACTTCAAGGTAATGAAAGTTATAGAAATATGAAAAATTCGAAAGTATTTTTCGTACGCTGTTTAAAAACAAAAATAATAAAATTACTGAATACACTTTTACCAAAAACTTGCAAAATGGACACTGACCCTTTTCCCATCGAGATAAAGATCGATAAAAATTTAATTGATGCATTTCATATCTCCTATCTAAGTAATTTGATCCTGATTAATCTAGAATCGATAAAAAAAAATAATCGTTTATTCTCAATCATGAATTCATTCTTAATCAAAATGACCGAATTCACCTACAAATGAGTTCCAAACAAACGTTACGAATAAAAAATATAGCAAACAATGAATAATAAGTCAACAAGTCACGAAAGTCCAAATCTAAATGCAATCCAAACATCAACTGATAAAAATCTCCGTTACTGGTAAAAAAAACTTAAATAACGAAGTCCCCCAAAGAGGAATATACCCAGCTAACAGTTTAAAAAAAAGGTTCATCCTTACTTAAAGCATAAAGCGCGATTTTAATCTTTAGTGAATAGAAAATGGGTAATTCAAATAAAGAAACACTTTAATTGCGATAAAAATCGAAAGCAAAAACAAAGGAAAAGATTACAGTGGAGCTCTATAGTGTTATCTCTTTTTAAGATCCGAAGATAGCCCGGAAAAAAATAATAAACGCAAAGAAAACTTAAGGGGGTGAGGAGGGAACGTGTTTAATCATTGCAAAGTGATAATTGCCCGGAGCTAATCAAACTCCGGTACTCTGTCTTTATCGAAAAAATAAATAGCGCGGAGTTTGTTTTTTCATTCTTTTTAAAGTGATGTAGAGTATAATAATGGTGTAAGACCTTCTGAGAAAGGGTGAGTCGGAATTATTGATACAAATTAGAGTGTTGTAAAAAGTGGGATGATTTTTAAATTAAACATGTCTGCAAATTTCTTGATGATTAATTGAAGTCGTCACTCATTGGGATTAAAATATTAACGTTTGTCTTTTTGATAATTGTTAAATTCGTTCCATTTGGTAATTTGGATTGAATGCAATTCATGCACTAGAAACTGCTGAATTGTGAACTTAGGTGCTTCAAAAATATTTAATAAGATGTACCAAGGTAAAAAAAATATTTCAACGCTGTGCCAGCTAGTAAAATCGAAAGTTTCGTAGATCCTGCTTCGGAATTGTGCAAAACCTACGGGATGTCCAAACACCTGTCCTGTTTTAACAATCCAAAAATAATTCTTGAGATGCCTTCTACACTTCTAACCGGTGTACGTCGAATAAAATCATAGATGTAAAGTGATATTAATTTTATTATCATATTCAAATATGGTTGTTTTATATTCTGATAGATAGGGAAAATTGTGATGCTTCAGAAAAACATTCCTTTGAAATCGTTGTATTATTTTAACAGTTATTCTGTTTTGTCTTATGTGAATAAAGATACTATGTGTTACCCCATTTAAAGTTCACAATTTAGATTCATGAGCTGCAAGTTATGATTTTCACTATTTGTAAATCTGGTTATCATACTTTATCGGAGGTTAAGTAACACATAGAGAATATAGAAACCCATGTTTTGTTATTTGAGCTTTTTTATTAATTGACTTAATATTGGTTTTAATTTAGCATTTCATTTTGTTTTCTGCTAAGTTTGCATTTAATTAAATTATTTTTGCCCAAACCAAATTTTATGTGGTGTAACACAGTTGAGTTTTGAGATGTACTAGGGTAATACTTTTAAGTATTATCTTGTAGGAATCATGAAACATATTTCTTACGTGAATCTGACATGATACAGTTGAAAGTTAATTTTAATCTACGAATTGCTGTACATATGAAAGTTTCATAGAAGCAATTTATCTAGACTCAAAAATATTTTTTTCATGTACTTATAAAGTTTTGAGAGCAATGAAAATACATAAATACTTTTCCAAATTCATATTAAATATAAGTAGAAAAAATTAAAATGCAAGTTGTTTAGTTCAATGTTTTGTTAGACATTGAATTATACAACTTGTTTTGTTACATGACTTGATAAGTTCGTTACACATATAAAAGTTATATACAATACTCAACTTACTAACAAGTCTTTTTGATGCTTCTGACAAGCCAAGTTGCGTCTGTTTCCCCAGCAGTTCTAAAATGTTTTGGTACTTTTTTCATCAATTTCGTTGCTTCGGTGAACGGCGTTTTGAGCTTTGTCCACTGCATGCACTTGAGTTTTTCCCTCTTTCGATTGCTCTGCTTCTGACAGCCTTTGACGTTTAGTCTTCCTTGGTCTATTCTCTTGTTTTCTTCTGTGGTTCTATGGGGAAAATGTTGTGAGCTGAAAAGAATTGCTGACCTAGAATATATATCATGACGCCAGAGCTCAGCGTTCAAGATTTTTCTGTTTAAGATAAATGTTTTGTCAAAAAGATATACATATCGTATCCCGGCAAGAAAAGTGACACAACTCAAAATTGCAGTATTAAAGAAACATCAATTTAAAGGATACTATAAAACTTATATTGAACTAGTATTTGCTTCTTTTAAATTTTAGGTAAGTATTTATGCTGGTTACTTCTATTATATTCTTTAGAATAGCAATATAACACGCTGGGACACCTCATACATGTTTTTTAATGACATAACATCATAATTTTTATTTTTTGAGTTATGTAATTTTTTTTTGCCGGGGTGCGATATATGAAAATATATTTGTGTTTTCTTTGACATTCCTCTCACATTTTCGCATGTAGTAGATAAGCAATAGTCACGGCATAATCTCAAAATATTCACAATATTTTACGAATTTAAGGGGAATAAAGATCTAAATAAATTTGTTAACCAAAAGAGGAATAAGGATCTTAACCTTTAGACTACGGCCAGTACAGGAATTGTACCTAGATCTCGCCAAAAGTGAATTTAGACTACGGCTAGTACAGCAGTTGTATTTGGAAAGTTATAAGAATCGTGACAAGAAAGAATAACGCCAGTTATATCTATAGCCGTAGTTAAAAGGTTAATAGTGAAAACAAACCGTCCCTTGTTCAGAATGGGTGACAGTTTTAAACAGGTTTATGATCTAGTGGCTGGCTTCTACAGGGCAGGTTTAGACGATAAACCACCCGGAGGGTTAAATATTTAGCCTTTCACTTGAAGTAATTGTTTCTTTTATTTCAAATTGAAATTTGTAGTTATTGAGAAATAAAGCTAATAAAGGTACAGAATATAAATTCTGATTCAAAATCTGCCGCTAGCATTTATAATAATTAAAAAAACAAGGTTATATATTTAAAATTTTTAAACCGCTTTTCTTCTAAGGATGATTTCTTTTTCTCCTCCGATTTTTTATTCCGAATCTCTAATTCGAAGAAACAAGAAAATCGTTATCTAACCCTCTGGTTGCCTTCAACCCTTCACCTGGTACGACTGCCCCTTTTTCTTTCGATCCTTTCTTATTTCGTACCTGTCCCCTTATATCATGCCTTTAAAGTTAATTTGCGTGGAGAGAATCAGTTAAGCTACAGCTTCCCCCCTTAATTTTTTAGGGGTCGAAAAAAATATCCCTTGTTATCCTTAGAATTATTTCCGTCTTTGTTTTAACCCCTGAACTTAAGAGGTTACTTTAATATTTAAATACGTGTAATACCCAGTCGAAATTGGATTAAAAACGTAAGCCCGCTGTTTTGTCTAATGAAGGTAAATAATCTTTTTTCTTGTTCAAATTTGCGACTGGTTTTTTTGCGAAACTACAAATCAACATTTTTTTATACGCAAAAAAATCTAATGACTTCTTGTTTTTAATGCGTTTGGATTAGTTCTTACTTAATTCGCTTTATGAATGTCGTTTTTTTTTTTGCTTTATCTCTCTATCCGCTAAAATTTTAAAGGAGTTAAATACTCTTAGTTCGGGGGATGGTTTTTTCTGTGCTGTATTCTTCCGCGCCTTTAAAAAACGCTTAACCGCCATGTTCTCTAAAGAAATTAATCCCGCGCGTTTCTTTATAATGGATAATGAAGCCTAATTGCGCCGAATTACTTAAAGTATTCTAAATTACTCAGGGAAAAGAAACTCGCTGAAAGGGTTTTGGGTGGGAAAAAAATCTTAAGTGCGATAACGAGTATGTCCCTACAAAAACAGCCTTTAAAACAACTTTTTTCGTGCTGTTAGATTAGTTAAAAATTTAACTCCATGCGTTCGATGTGTAACCTTATTAACAGAAGGTATTCCGTTTCTTTCGGGTAATGAATTAAGTTTTTTTCGTTCTTAGAGCTCAAGCACCGCAAAGTTGAAGTATTTATGTAATTTCTATTTCACTCTATTTGCTGTGAACTCGGTTTATTTTCCTTTGATATCACCAAGCGTTTCTAATAAATTTTAAGTGTTTTAAACATTTCTAAATAGCAGTGGATTCGTTTCGTTAGATTGCATTATTATTTTTCTTTCACTGAGGCATTTTTAGGTCGACTTACCATATGCTTTCTGAAATCGTGGCATTTGTGTGCATCTTTATACAGTGGAGTGTTCAATGAGCTCTCTGGACCGGATCTGAGTTCGTATACTTTAAGCGGTAGTAGTAGTTTAGCAGTAGTAGTTTAGTATTTGTAGTAGTAGTAGCGTAAGTACTAGAGTTTATTTTCCTTTGATATCACCAAACGTTTCTAATATATTTTAAGTCTTTTAAACATTTATAAATAGCCGTGTAATCGTTTCGTTGGATTGCATTATTATTTTTCTTTCACTGAGGCATGTTTAGGTCGACTTGTCGTATGCTTTCTGAAATCGTGACACTTGTGTGAAGCTTTATACAGTGGAGTGTTCAATGAGCACTCTGGACCGGATCTGAGTTCGTATACCTTAAGCGGTAGTTCCAAGTATAATTTGTCTTCGTGTTTTAAAAGATGACAGAAGAGCTATACTCAAAATTTCTGAGATGATTAGTTTTAAGTTTGAATACCGAAATGCTCGGACAATTACCACTTCAAACGGTTTTTCCGCAGGATTATAATAAGCTTAATTAGTTTGTAAGTTTTTGGCTTGTTCGTTCTTGAAAGCAATGAAAGACTATTTCTATGCACACAGCCCATTTATTAACACCACATAACGGCACACATGAGACGACACATAAGAAGCGAAACACACCATACTACATCCGCGAAGACAAGATCAACTCGAACTGCCAAACGTTGATGACTCCCAGTCTTTCGCGCGATTTCTCACCCCGGAAATACCAACCCCATTCACTTTCGCCTACTCAAATGAATCATCAATTAATCATGCTGGAAGGAATATCCGAACTTCGCATAGTTATTTGATTGTTTTGCCAAATATAGCTTGGTGGCCATATTTGGCCAGACTGAGCCAAACGCATGACAGACAACGTAAAGTAAAAGTGTATATTGGAAAAGGAGTGATCAGGGGATAGAGTAATGGGATGAAATTAGGAAACGGTTGCTTGGGTATTCCGGGAGCGCGACTTCTGTGTTTACTAAAGTCAGTCAAAACATCATGTTAAAAATTATATCACTAAGATACCTCGGCTCTATGAAGCCTATACATACCAAAAGGAGATGCAACCGAGAGAAACCCTAACCCATGTTAAAACTCCATGTTAAAAATTAGATCACTAGGGTACCTCGGCTCTATGAAGCCTATACATACCAAAAAGAGGTGCAACCCAGAGAGCCTTAATTAACTTGCATGGATATATTTAAATTTTGAAACGAGTAGTACTGTTGTTTATTGACCCACTGCGGGGCTCACACGCCTACATTATTTGGACAAAAGTATTTGGACACTGTAGAAATTCAGAGAGGATCCATTTTAGTGTGGGGTTCTTTTTGGACTTGGACTAGGACCATTGCTTTATATACCTGGTATCATGAACGCTGACGTGTACCTCGACGTTCTGGATAATTCGGCTTTGCATACATTGTGGCAATACTACGGCGATGATGGTTGTTTCTTCCAACGTGATTGAGCTCCATGTCATACTGCAAAACCTGTGCTGGACTGGTTTTCTGAAAATGATGTGAATTTGCTTGACTGGCCTGTTCAGAACCCCAATCTCAATTCGATCAAACACTTGTGGGGCAAACTGGAGCGACGAGTCTGACACAGTCACGCACGCCCATCTTCACAACAATGTCTTCTCACAGACTTACAAGAGGCATGGCGAGTACTTGCGGAAAGTATGCCTCGATTTGTTGCAGTTGTAATACAAGCAAAAGGAGGGCATACCCGTTACTAAATCGATTAATAAAGCACTTTTCTGAAATAAATGCAGTGTTCAAGTACTTTTGTCCATATAGTGTATATTCGCTCATTAGTCTGCAGTCTCTGTTACATGAATTTTAACAAGTTTTGATGTTGACCAATAGAATCTTTCCTATAATTCTTTCAACGCAACTAATCGATGTTATTTAGTCATTTTGTGTGTTATGAGGAAAATAGTACTACACTACTAGATAATTTCGTTGTGCTCAGATGGTTAAGTTAAAATCAGTACCCGTCCATGTCTTGAGAAACTTCTGCTGTAGTTTGAATGTACCATAAAGCTTTCTGCAGATAAATATAAATTTCGCAGTATTTCTAAAGGATCAAAATCAGTGTTGCATTTTAAACACGTTGAAAATGGCAATTGATTTTGTTATGGGAACAAATAAACTGACACATCTAAACAACAAACGTGGTCTGAATGTTATTTTTCTGACCGGGTCAAAATGATCATCCGGTCAGGACACCTTACCTCGCCTCTGAAATTGTGACAGTCTAAGTCAAACCTGGAAGTGTATGGTAGCCCTACTTATTATAGATAATAGCTTTATTTCATAAGCAGTACGGACGAAAATATTACATGTTTTCGTCATTAAATAATACATTACATAAATATAGATAGCTATGATGTATTTTTAAATTAACATAAATAATGATTTCATATAAATTATGGTCACATTTCGCAGAATTTTGTAGGGAGCATACTGCATACAAATAAAAATGACGTGGTTAACTATAATTATTTATATATACTCGTATAGCAATTTTGACAGCATTTTGTTTGTTACTCGTTTTTATGTTTAAAACAAATTTTAATCTTAGAATTACTTGATGCATAGTTATCCAAAACGTCCTTATCTACACCATAAATGCAAATCTCACTATAGGTGTATTAGTGCTATAAAAGTTTTTCATTCGTATTATTCATATTTGCGTTTTCTATTCACCAAATATACAAAAATACTGGAAATGTTTTTATAAATTAAGTTATTAAAATCATGCTGCAACTTAAATAAGCAAATATTCCTACGAAAAAATATCCATTACGAAGGCACATTTCTGAATACACAATTTATTAATATCTTAGTAGTTTGTTTACCTTAGTAGTTCCTCGTATTACATATTTCATTGCTTTGAAAGAGTTGTTTTTCAGAAGGACGCAATTATTACTCTAATACACATTATCCAATTAGTTTTACTACTCTGACACACTGATTACTATAACTAATAAGGACACAAATAAATAGTACTGCGAAGACACAAATAAAGAGTACAGCGAAGACACGAATAAATACTGCAATATTAAGTACTAGAGTAACATTTGATAACTACCACTCCTTTCACAAAAAATCGAGATCCTAGGATCCACCCTTCAAGTGGTTTCATCGAGATATATCGTTCAAGACCTGATCAATTTTGTTAATGACGATATGTATCGTCGAAACAAAACTGTAATTGCTCAACGTAGAATAAAGACCTAAAGAAAAAAAAAACTGTTACTTCCCAGAATTGGTGACAGTTTGGAACAGGTGTTTGCATTAGCGGCTGATCATTAAAAGGTGATTTTCAACACGAAGATAAACCACCAGGAGGATTAAAATTGACTGAAAAAAGTAGTTATTTTCTTCAGGCTCCGTGTAATACAGTAACATATCACGATATCTCCTGTAAAATACGTTAGAATAATTGGGACATAAGAACTACCCATCAGAGTGAAATGCATGATTACACTGTCACACAACAGCTGAAGTGCTTAGGTCTCCCAGATAGAAATCTCAAAGTTTTTCCCTTCCGAAAAATCAAATGGACCCTGATCTCTTTGATCATCCAATATCCCAGGACAGTGCGACGCATGTGCCCAGCGGAACGAAAGCAAAAGAAGCCCCATTCGGTATTCCCGATTCGGTGATATACGCAGATTGTCTCGAGTTGGAGTTGTGCTATACATCCAATCTCCTTTGAGGTTTACCACCGTGAAATATCATGAGTGGGATTTGAGAAGACACTAAGGTCTTAGGAAGGAGCAATTTGAAATAGTCTCCGGTTTCTCTCTTTAAACTTGCAAGTTTTATCGGCTTCTGGAGTTTGGGGAAGTCAGAAAGAGTTAGCTTTATATTCGTTCTAATATCAGCACAACTAAAATCAATATATAATGTTCATGATATGCTTACATGGTTATTAAAAATACATTTTAATTAGATATCAACAAGTAGATATACAGACATACTTGAAACGTAATCGTTGATATTATTGAAACTATACTTTACGAATTGGTTATTTCCAATTGATTTGTTATTAATTTATAAGAGTTAATTAATAATATAGAATGAGTTAATTAAATAACATAGAATATATCATTTGATCATACTTTTGATAAGGAATTTTTTGTCCTAGACGTTGTTCTTGCCGTTTGAGTTATACTATGTACAAGTAAATTACTTATTTACATTTTATACATAAAGCTAAGTATCGGTCGTGGCTCTATAGGTAATGCGAGTGCTTCCAGGTGTTGTGTTCCGTAAATAAATTAGCACTAAGCAAAGGTTCGACAAGACTAGTGGAAATCTTCAAGTGAATTTAAAATAAAATCGCTCTAAATATATTTGCAAAGTGTTGTGCTACAGCTGGTGTTTGGTGAATAAAAGTAAAGTGAATTAGAAATATGCACTTTGTTAGTTTACGATGGAGTGACAAGGTATCTCTGAGCGCATAGGCACAAAACCATGGACAGGTATTTATTTCACCCTGGAGAAACACAAGGGGTTATTGGAAACGCTCTGTTATCAATCCCGAAGCAAAAAATACATGATCGTATGTGACCACTTCAATGTGTTTCCGAAAAGAACATCCATGATTCCCGTGGGTAGTAAAAATGAATACCGGCAATCTTTAATAATGCGAGAATTCTTCAATGAGTATAAAAATAAATAGGTTGTTACCACGGAAGTGCCAAATTAGTTGCCACGGAAGAAATAAATGCTTCCGGAACGAACTAATTTGATTTATCCCGTTTTGAAGATGTTTGGCATTAAGTTTTTAAGTGGCAAGTTGAAATTACATTCGAGTATCATTACAAATTACACTACGTTACGAAAGTAGTTACCAAAACTCTAGCGTCATCTGTATGTTGATTTACAGAAAAGCCCTCTAACTATGTGTGGTAGTTTGCTTTACTCCTAATACGTTTAAACGGGTTAAGTTAAGGTAAGTAGACGCACTGTATGGTACCATGGTAATTATTCTACAAAAAATTGTAAGCATAACTTAGCACATATTAATATATACGATTCAATATTTCACTATTTATAGATTTTTTAAAGCCATTGTTAAATTTAAAACATATTTTAACAAAAGATAAAAGAACTAATCTCGATAATTTTTTTATCTTTACATTTTTAATTAAGTATTTCTTTTTCTATATGTCTAAATAAGAAAGTGTAAAGTTTAAACATGCATTTCACAGATTACGAGGGCGAATTTTATACCTCCTTTTCAAAGTGAGGCTTAAACTTACGCCATTCTCGAAGAAACCTTAACGAAATCGTGTTAAAGGTGGAGTCTAAACGAGTTAAAATGAAGAGTTAGCTACTCGGATTCCCTAATCTTGTTTCAAATCCCAGAAACTGCTGTGGATGCTTGTAAATTGTGTTTGTTTTGGGAGGCGCGAGCTTCCTTATGAGGTTGGCTTGCTTTGTAAAGTGCCTGGGTTCGTCGGGTGGGTCTGCCTTAGCCGTACCACGGTTTATTTCATGCTGGTGGGAATAGCACGGGTTCGCGACATCTTCCTGCTGATGAGGCAAACATGACGGTGCACCACCTGTGACATTGTCGCAGCTTTGTTTGCGAAATGACACGGTAGATTTCTTTCAGGGGCAAGAAATTAGGGGAGGCGTTCGAGAGCAGGTGATTGGGGATTTTACTCTGGAGTACGCCAAAGTGGGCGTGCTGGCATAGGGTTGTTTTGAATAGTGCTCCAGAACGTTGGATCATGGGGTTTGTTTAGTTTATGGTGAATTTTTAATTGTGTAATTAAATCAAAGGTTTAATTTAATTTATTTAAAGATTAAAGTTTTGTTATTTTATATGGTATGTAATATTTTATCTCATTTATGTATTTCTTTATCTCTAATATTTTATTTCATGCATGTATTTCTTTAGTTCATGGTGAATTTGTAATTGTGTAATTAAATCAAAGGTTTAATTTAATTTAATTAAATATTAAAATTTTGTTATTTTATAGGGTATGTAATATTTAATCTCATGTATGAGTTAATGGATATTTAAAAGTGAAGTATTTTTTTCTAGTTTTTAAATATTGTTTACTCTCATTAAAAAAAAACCTTAGAAATGGAAATCGATTTAAATATTTGGAAGATTCGTGCTTTCAAAGTTTACTATGTTTTGCAAATTAATTTTTCAATTAAATTATTTTTTTGTATTTTGTATAGTGAGGTTATACATATATCACTAATTACTTACCACTTAGTGCTTGAAGAAACCATACCATTAATCAAATACTAACTGACAAAATTAATTATTATTTTATTTATTACTCAACATTTTTGTAGATAATATGCCTTTTATTTCTTACATAGACGTTTCGCATCAGTTTATTGTGGGTATGTTAATGCAACAACTCTCACGATACCCCGAGGTACGATCCATAAGTTGGCATTAGAAAAATATTATTTGTAAAAGTGCATTGTTTCCAAACAACCGCAATGAATTGCTATTTAGCTAGAAGATCTTTTGCTGAAATTTCGTCAAACGCCCATGTATCAACTTTGGTTAAAAGTTGAATATCCATCCAAAATTTCAAATTTTGTTTAAAATATACTAAATATCCATCACTTGAAGTCCTTATTGTAAGATATGCTAATCCACAAATATTATATTGGTGGAAATAGACGTGTTATATACCTCTTAATAATTTCAGAAATTGAGCTAATAACCTATTGAGTTACGTTAACGTAGGGTAAAATTTTTTATAGATTTATGTCATTTAACTTTAACGTTATTTGTTATTGACATTACTGTTTATACTACTGTATGTAACAACTGACTATAGTTTATGCAGCTGCATGCTACAGCTGATTAGTCATAGCTGTATGCATATTACAGCTCACTTTCCTAGTTTTTACTTAAGTGTGGGATTTTAGCTGTTTTACAAAATCCACAAGGAATTCAATTATAAATATCTGCTGCGCTGATATGCAATATTTATTTTTAAACGAATGGTTGATTCAGTATCTTATCTTTCTTAAAGACACAAATTTATCAAAAATACACCTTTCAGAAAGATTTTCAGCGTTTACAAACCAGACGGAAAGTGAAGATTTTATTACCGCTACACAAATGCTTTAGCATGGCACATATCAGGGTAACCTTAAAGTGTAGTTTGTAGCCATTTTGTTGTTGATGCTTGGAGTTTACTCTAATTAGGGCGTTTGATTACTATAGCACAAAAAATAAAGTAGGAACTTATTCTTTGGAATTTTTTTATCGGTGATGTGTGCTGATATTGTATTTGAAAACAATCCAAGTTGCGTCCGGTTTGGAATACGAGAAGGAAACATGTTCTAAATCAGAAATATTCCATCCATCATCTAGCTCAATAGAAATGTCTGTCATGCATCCGATTTATTTCTTTAAGCATAGCCTTTACATTTTATTCCTACTGAAGGTAAATTAAGAAATTCTTTTCTATGCATGCATGCTGAGGCTACCTCAGTGAATTGTCCATTGTCCCTTTAAGAGCGCCCCTCATTGTATCGATTACTATGGCCTTTCCATCTGCTTCGGAAAGATTTTGGTATGTGAGGGCTGGGGTCGAAATGCAATTTAAGACACCCCTATGCCAGAGAGGGTCGGGTTTGTAATTAGGCGGAACCTCCCCTCCTCTCGGGTGAAATTAACGTGGCCATCAGGTGGTTTCGAAGTGGTGATGAGGGTGGAATTGTCTCACACCACGAGATGAGGTATTCATTTCAAACATTTAAATTATTAAAGCTTGCTTTTTATAATTGATAAATGCAGAAATGATTGTTTTAGATTTACTTCGGTGAACATACTCAGCTTATGGTCATCATCATCGAATTTATTTTAATTGCTCAATTTAACTATACATAGGGAAAGAACGCACTCAAAATTTCACGCTTTTTAAAAGTTATATAATATTTTTAATCATTAATTTTACATCCAACACTCGTACCTTTTATGTCGTGCATCATGTTTTTGATCGATATATTTTCAATCAGTTTATCAAAAGTATATTTTTTCAAGTAATTCATTTTCTCATTTTGATCCCCCAGCCCATGTTTCTTGTAAATTTTAATCTCTTCATTTGTTGATTAACATTTTTTTGGAACTATTTTATGGCTCGTCTGATGTTCTTTTATCCATTTTATTCTGTCATATCTTTCTTGCACCCTGATTCTCATCAAACGCTATTTTTTAAACATTGTTTTTGTGCATTGATTGTATTATTTTATCTAGCAATTAACGCAGTTGATATTTTTCTGAGATCTTGCGCCATAAAACCCGACAATCAATCAATCAGTCAATCGCTCGGTTATGAACTTAAAGTAAAACAAGTTTCGGTTAGATCAACGACGGCCTACAGTCTTACAGTACGGCCTATTTTGTCTTTCAAAGATAGTGAAACTTTTGGCGTCCCACCTATTCAAATGATTACGGATGGGCATATATATATATATATATATATATTATAAATACATTAAGACTGCTAATAAATATTACCACTCTCCCATTTGATATTTTGATGTCTTAGAATATCAGAGATGGATGGTAAGGGATTCTACTTCCCCTTGAAACTGAGAATTGTATTACGTGCAAAATACATTTATTTAAGGTGACGTTTTCATACTAATATTTTTGGAGTTATGAAAACTTCAATAGTTAGAAAACTAGTATATCCAAGGCAATTTAATTTTTTAATCATTTAACAGAATCTACCACTGCTATTTGTCCGTTTAGAGATAATAAAATTATTGATTGCTAAAAGGTTTTTTATGATGCTATTCCAGCAAAATTGTTATTTTGCTGGTTTATTATTATAAAACAGGTATTTTGTGGCTAAATATTCATTTATGTTTAGTTACCATGTTCATTAAAATTTAAGCACAGTTCACAAACATTTCCAGAAATAGGTCGTTTTAAAGGATATTCTGATTTAATGTTATACTTCTCTTAATTTTCTTCCATCTCATCACTTTTAAAATATTTATGAAAGATCATCTATAGCATGATAGTGGAATTTTGGTTTTCCAGTTTCACTTTTATTTCTAAATACTTATATGTGACTTATAATTTTGGAAGCAGATGTGTAGCCATTTTCAGAGCAAGAAACAACCATAGAGCGAAAAAACGAAACAAACATCAGATTAAGCTTTTATTACATCTAAGTTTCATTGTATTAACAGTCGAAGTGTTTCGATAAGATATGTCATCCAAGATCTGGTCAATTAAGCTAATGAATAGATATCTAGTTAAGGTGCACTATAACTCAAAGCGAGAATTTCGACGAGGTATGTCGTCCAAGATCTGGTTAATTATTCTTATGAATGGATACCTAGTCAAGCTATCTTATAGCGAGAATATCGACAATGTATGTCGTCGAAGATCTGGTAAATTATGCTGTTGAATAGATATATAGTCAAAATGTTCTATAACTCAAAGGGAGAATTTCACCGAGATATGTCGTCCAAGATCTGGTTAAGTATGCTAATGAATAGATATCAAGTGAATCTGCCCTATAATTCAAAGCGAGAATATCGACGAGGTTTGTCGTCCAAGAGCTGGTAAATTATGTTAATGAATAGATATCTAGTCAAGCTGTTCTATAACTCACAGGGAGAATGTGGATGATGCAAGTAGGAAAACAATTTATCCACTTGCAAGGTTTCCAAATTGTTGTTCAAAAACTAAAACTAAAACAAATTGTTCAAAACTGGTGACAATTTGGAACAAGTTTCTGTATCAGAGGCTGGCCACTATAGAACAGTTTTCGTATCGAAGATTAACTACTAGGATGGTTAAGCTGAATAAGACGTTCTTTCCTTAAACTTCGAAACGTTTTACGCTACACACATCACTTAAACAAAAAAGACTCTTAAAACCATACATGAAGAATGACGTAGAAAAACGTTTTCTTTAATAAAGATACCTCTATATTACAGCGATGGATATGTAACAGCTTGAACCTATAAAATAAACAAGGAAACATCCCCTAAAGTGTGAAGCATGACAAAAAATGCAGACACGCTACACCGAAGCTAAAATAAAAATCTTCAGCGTTGGAAGTTAGGGTTAAGATGTAATGCTAACTTCTCAATTTGTGACGTTGATCCTACATCGAATTCGTATAATCACATTAAAAGTATGCGCATCTTAAATCTCTGTTTCGGTTGTCAATTCCATTGTTCCCATCCATTGATATTGAAAGGATGTATGAAAATTTCTAGGATGACTCAATTCTTTCACAGGAGACTTGACTGATTGATTATCTTTTATTCTTACAAGTTATTACGCGGACAAATACAAGCTGATAAAATATTCTTACCTGTAAACACTGTAGCATTTTGTCTTCAGAAAATAAAAGAGCGTTGCAAAACTTGAATATTTGTTTTTATACTTTCTTCCAAAGAGGAATCGCTTCACTGCAAAAAGGAAGCAGTGCGTTGTTGCATGAGGTCATTAAATGCATAATCGCTGACATTTTAATACACGACAGCATGATTTTGTGTGCCTTTTAATTAATATGTTCAGTATTATAATTAATGTCTTGAAAATAATACTGTGGTTTCTGAGTAAGAGCATATTATCAACAATTTGCAAAATAGCTGTTGTTCTAGTTAGGTAGCGTTAGAAAAAAACCCTACTCGTAAGGTAAAGAAGTTGCAACGAATAGGTTTATCGCAGATCCAATGCGACCCTTTGGACAGATTTAACAGGCCCGCGTACCAGATATGTTCCTTCGTACTGGTTAAGAGTACTCTCAGACTAGCTATAGTCTTTCAAACAAGCTTAACAGGGTCGCAGACCAGGTACGTCTCTCTGGATCGATTTACCCAGTTTACAGAACAGATATGACTCTTCTGACAGATTTAACCTTTCCCCACATACCTAATATGGCTTTACCGAACATATTTAACCAAACACACAGACTGGATATAGCCTTCTGGACAGGTTTAAGCAACCCACATACCAGATACTGACCCTCAGATAGGTTTACCCGGCTCGCCAACCAGAGGCAACCTTCAGGACACTTTTATGTGGTTTGCAAAACAGATTGGTTGGACAGATTTAACCACCCAGCAGATACAGTCATTTGGACATGGTTTACCGGCTCGCACACAATATAGCCTCATAACATGTTTAAATCTTCATATTACGAAGAGTGCAGGTTGCAGAACGGGGATATGCGCGTGAACACCTCAAAGGGTTGAGTTGGTTAGAAAATACAGAGGTAAGGGCGCAGGGTTTCTTTTGCAGAATATACTCAAAACCACATTAAGAAGACTGCAGGTTGCAGAACGGGTATATGCGCGTAAACACCTCAAAGGATTAAGCTGGTTAGAAAATACACAGTTAAGGGCGCAGGGTTTCTTTTACAGAATGTACCCAAAACTCAGCGTAAAGTTTTATCCATGCTCCAAAATAATAATTTAAAAAACAGTACTGTCTTCCGTTTAAATTAACTTGTTAAATAATTACATGTCGAGCAAATATTTCATCGATAGTATCTTATAGAATCACACATTGCAGTACACATTCCAAAAGGAGGCATATGGTACCACATTCCCCAGATAAAATGCGCAGTTTTGAAATTGGAAAGTCTGCAGATTAGCTCGGTCTCAGCGGGTGAAGTTCGGAACCTCATCCCTCCTCCCAAACAATAAACAACCCTTCCATGTTTAATATAATAAAACCCCATCCCCATAACTCGGCATATCGTCG
Source organism: Metellina segmentata (assembly GCA_947359465.1). Taxonomy (NCBI): domain Eukaryota; kingdom Metazoa; phylum Arthropoda; class Arachnida; order Araneae; family Tetragnathidae; genus Metellina; species Metellina segmentata. The sequence goes on from OX375881.1 coordinate 55,849,056, forward strand.
GCCTCCGTTTATTTATAAATGAAATAAATTGCAGCTTAAAGCTTAATCTCGCTTTCGGGGAGCGTCAAATCCCAAGGATTGAAGCCCGGAGACGTTTGCAGTCAAACGTTGCAGAAAAGCGGAGCCGTTTTTTCGGCTCGCGCATCCCTCTCTCCCCCACACTTGTTTCAATTCCCGATTCTAATTCTCCCAATCACCTTCGGAAAAGGAAGATAATAGAAAACTAGATTGGACAATTAGCAGGCTGGGAGGGGTTGTACGCAGGTGAGGGGAGGAAGGGCGTAACGGGATTAAAATTTGCATCGCGAAAGAAGGGCGCCTGCAGCTGCTAATATAAATCCACTTTTCTGCACTGTCTTTCGCTTGTTAAGACGCCTTGCTTTCTTTCGCCAAGCCTCTGCTCCTTAATCAAATATTTGACTTAAGAAGCAAATTTAATTTCGAGCTGGGGAAGTGTTACTGCGGGGAAATTTAGACCAAACCCCAGTTTTGTGCGTTTAATTGCCTTTGGGATTTGTATGATTAGGTTTTAGACTTTGAGACTAGTTTTCGCTTGGGCGTAAAAATTCTCCTAACCTTTTCTTTGCCTTGATAGTGATTTAACTGTCTTCTCTTTTCAAAAAGAGAGCTGCAATCTATTTCGATGGGGATGGGTATGTATATGCACGCAACCGGTCTCTATGTTTGCTGTAATTATCTTCTCAGCCGAAGTAGGGATTACAGGGTTAGTTAATACCTTCGGCATATTCTTTCAAATAAATATGCTCAGCCGCAAGAGACGCTTTGCTCTGGAGGGATCCTTTCTTTTCGCTTCTTGTCCTTTTTCTTGCGTTTGTTGTTAATTCTGCGAGTTAATTCTTCGCTCAAATTACGCATCTTTCCGTGTGAGGTTTGTTATTGCTAACAAGGCGATCCTGCTTGCCGTTTAAGAGCTTTGTCGTCGACGAATTCTATTTAGGATTCGGATGAGTTTTCTTGAAGAATAATTGAGGTGTTTAGTTTTAAATCAATTTGTGACAAGCATTACCTTAATTAAAGCTGCCTGCCCATGTCTTGCCTCATCCGCTGCAGGTGAGACTAATTGTTCAGGTGGAAAACTTGAATTCCCTCTCCATTTTTGAGAAGAATGCAGCTGCCGACTTTGGTTTTTCTGAGGCGGATTGTGCGTGGGACATTTCACGCAGGTGTGTCGAAATGAATTTAAAAGAAGAATTTGGACGATGCTTTTTCAACACTTCTTGATTACTAAAGATCTTATGATCTACAACAATAGCAACTTCGAAAATCTGATTGTTAGGTAGAAAGCTTGTAATAAGACAATATGTTCATTGCAAATGTTTTGAAGACGAGTGGTTTGTTGGACTTGGTCTAAAATGGGCTAGACATTAAAGAGCCAGCAACAGGCATAGTATGTGCTAATATAATTAGAGCACTTCTGCTTTAACTAACGATAATTCCATACCAGTTTAAGATTATATCTTTCCTAGCACACAGTTGTAAGGTCTAGATCTTTGAAGTAACAAATGATTTAACGACAATTATAGCTTTATTTGCTTATACATTAATTTAGAAACGATAGTTTGATGATTCTTCACTACAAAGAGATTTTAAGTTCTGTAGCAGCAGCAACAATATGTTCACGATATGTATTGAATATTTTGGGATGAGTGGTTTTTTGAATTTTATTTAGATGATTTATATATATATATATATATATAAACCAAGCAAAATTAATAACAAATACTATGTGATTATCTTGTTAGAGCAGGTTTCCTCTTCCGAACAAATATTAATATAAATTTTTTATTATGTTTAAAAACTAGGTTATAAATACGCTTAAAACATGATGGAGAAACTGTAAGAGAGTAATACTTTCATTTTCTAGAGAGATCCTAACTATAAGCCAAATATTTTTATGTAAAAATATTAGAGTATCCATGTAATTTTTCAAATTTTTTAGGAGAGAAATTCTCAAGTTTAAAAAAAATTCCATAATATTTTATACACTATTAAGGAGGACACGTTATCTTAAATTCAAGTATTAAGCATTTATTTAAACAATCAGCATTTTTTTTATCCTCTTGAGTACTTTATTGTTTTTAATATGGAACATAGATTTGGCTTATTCCTATCTTGCACTCAGAGCCCCTTCAATTGATTTCTCACTAAAACTATACATTTGAATAAGATCTGTGTCTATTGTTTTATGTTTAGTAATTACACACTATTTATGAGAAATTCAAATTGTGCGTTAACTACTTCGTATTTGAAATAACTGAGCGTTCTCACTCTGTTTTTTTTTCTTTTCAAATGAACCAAGGTTGTCTGTAAGTTGACACGTACAGACACTAAAAGTTTCTGTTAGTTTGAAATATATTATCTACGTTTTTGTTAGATGAAATTGCAAAGAAAATAATAAAGGTGAAATTTCTATAATTCAAACGGAAATGAGAGAGAAAGAAAGATACGTGTAGTTCAAAATCAAATTTAGCGGATTACTTTTTTGTGGGAATTTCTCTTCTATTACTTTTCTAGAATGGTTCATGGGTAAAAATATCCATTTTTTGCAAAAACTTATATTTTAAAATGTTTTATTATAAATTTAAAAAGTTCACAAATAATTTTTCACGTGCGTATATTGTACAAGCGAAATATGTAAAATGAATATACAAATTACTCTTCATTTTTTTCTATAAATGAAACAAAAATGGGTTTATGAAACATATTGGTACGATAATTTGTTTTCTGATCAATATAACTTTAATGAATCAAATTTTTAAAGGAGCCGACCAACCGGTCGAGTGGTCAAGGTGTTGGTCTCTGGATAGGAAGGTTCCTGGTTCAGGGTCAGGGCATGGATGTAAATTGTGCTGTCCTTTGTTAGTGGAAATGATTGTCCACCCACTGACTGCCCCTTCGCAAGTGACCATCACTTACGGCCTTGTAGTGGCCAAGTACAAGTCCTTAGTGCCCGCCATAGGAAGTAGCGACCATCGCTTCCGGCCTTGTAATAGCCAAGGAAAAGTCCAGTGCCCGCCATTGAAAAAAAAAAGTTTTAAAGGATTTCAAAGCTTTGGTAAGCACAATTATAGGCCACTTCTCAAAAATTTCAGACGAGCGATTTCCAAATTAAAAAAAATTCCAAATTATAATGGCATGTATGTTAGTAATTTAAATAACGTCGCACTAGAGCAGCATAATAGGTTATTGTCAACAGTCCGGGATCAATTCCTAAGGGGAATATCTGAGAACACACGACGTGATTTTGAACCATGGTCAGATGACATAGTCACCATTTGAGCTGGCATCACACTCTCTAAACGTCCGCATTACGCCAACGAGAGGACAAGACAAATTTTACTAATACCATCCCTCTCACTCACAACTGTATTTGGCAGGATCGAGTATCGAATTCACCAACCTCCTATTGCTATTCCATTAATCTCAAAACCTGGCTTCCGCAGCTCCCTAAATTATAATGGTTTATCCACTAGTCGAGAGTTCATGTTATCAAAAAGTTTTAAGCATTACGTTCTCATTCAAACAATCGTAAATTATTTTAATCCTCTTGAATACTTTCTTTTTATCACTGAATTTTCATTCTGTATCTCATCACTATAGTGCCTGAATCTTTCTTTTGTAAATTTTCTATCACAACATCTTTGATCATTGTTAATGCGAAGAATTTCTTGTTTTCGAATTTGTGAATTTACTTTCAGTCATCTCAGTATTTCGTAAAATTCGTATCCGTATCACTTACCCAAGGAAATAATATATCGTAACAAAATCAAAACCTCCTTCCTTCTCCGCACTTAATCAATTCTCAAGAGAGCACGCTAATAGAATTAACCTCCTGTTATTCCCCAAAATCACGTGATCACGTTCAGTCCATCCGGTTATTATTTCTATTGGACCCCCTCATACCTATTACACAAGCAATCATCTTGTAGTTAACTTCAAGGCAGTGATATAAATTGTTGCTAATAGTTGTTATTGCGGACCCACCACTGTGCGAATATTATTGCCTTCTGGAAACAGTTACCACCAACCTCTTCACCTCGTAACATCTGCCAACGCACAGGAGACGATTTCATTTCTGTCGAAGCATCTGGCAATGTACTATAGCTTTTTATATAGCGACACAAAACGTCTATTTTTTCTCGCCACTTATGCTTCAATTAATCTATTTATGTATTAGTCTGGTCTTCAAAAATTTCCATAAAAAAGCGACGTACCAATACGAAATACTCTGCAGATTCTTTCAGGTTTAAAATCAGAATCTTGTATGTTTATAAATATCTCTATAAAAATCGCCATACCATGTCAGCTATAAACATATCTAATTAAACTTGTGAAAGATCATTCGGGGTTGGATATTTTTGTACATTAAAGAAATGTAAGTACGCGCATGCGACGGCATTTGAATGTTTACAACCTGTATTGAACCTAGTCTGCTGTTTGAGGTTGAGAGTTATAATAGGGCTTTTATCATGAGTGCAATGTCTTAATAGAAATCTTATCTCCTTTTCGGTTTTTTCAAATCTTTTAGACTGATTCTTTTTTAATAAGAATATTTATTGGTAAAACTCAAGAACACGGTACCGGCCCCTTGCCAAATTTGTAGCTAAAGTTTTCGTAGGCAAACGCTTATTTGGATAGGCCGCCGTATTAGATGAATTCTATTTGCTTCCAGTGCATTTTAACAAATCTTTCACCATATTCCAAAAATATCGCCAATTGGAGATGATAATTTATGTAATAGTACCGTGTTATTGACTCTAATTGAATTTGCCTTTTCTTACCAGACTTGGAAATCGAAAAAATTAGATCATGTATTTAGACAGGTGTCTCGGTTTATGCAAATTAATTTTATTTGTCTTAATTCTGTAAGTGGAGACTCCTGACATCCTATTGGACTCAATGCTTTGAAGTTTTGTTTTGCGGTGCCATAAGAACTCTCTTTGTATGCTGACCGTATATTGCTTTTAATAATTTTTTTTTTCTTTCTAGAACTATATATTTAGATTTATTTTCATTTTACTCTACTTGACAATAAATGTATTATGTGTTATAATGTTATAAAACATATTTACTAACATTCAAAAATTGTAATATTATTGAAATATAAATATTTAAAGGACTCTAATATATATATATATATATATAACTTTTGCTATAAAATCTTTTTGGATATACAGAGTTCTGTCATACAAAAATGTAAAAATTTTGAATTAGCGCTTTTCAGTTCCTTACTATCTTACGTTGAGTCGGTATCTCTTATTATAGGATCAACCAATGAACTTAAAAATATAATTCTGCTCAAGTCCAACGCATGAAAGATGTTTTACTTACATCAAATATTACGGAAGGTTTTACTAGAAACGATTTTCACTTACTTACGTGGTTAAAATTAATTTAATTAACATATTTCTCGAGTGAGAATTTATTCAGATGTTCAAAAGTTCATTGGAAAATTAACACTATATCCTTTTATTTCTGAGAATTTTAATTAAAATTTAATCAAACCCGAACGTTTATTCGTTTAAAGATAATCTTTTGGCTATCAAGCCTTACTTTCATCATAGGTAGTGTTTGCCTTCATGTTTATAATTATTGTAAACATCGCATTCTCTCAGACCAGGTTTAAATTTTAAGATACGAGAGTGTTCGGGGAGGTTTCTTAGAAATTGTTTGAGGGTATGAGAATATCGGATGCGTCACTGCGTTTTTTATGCGACAAACAAACAATGCAAGATATGCGAGATTGTTTTTTTAATTTAAAATAATCTAGCTAATAGCCCTACTATCGCAATCTTCTTTCCCATATTTACATAGTTTAACCACAATTTTAAACAAACAGGCCATGTATATACTAAGCGCAAAATTCTGAAAGGATTAAAAGTTTTGTGTTTGTTGCATTTTTTATTTTAAACACAAAAACAATCTGTTTGCTAGCTTAACTTGTGTTTAACATTGCAGTTTTATTTAAAAAAAAAGAAAAATAGCCATATTTAAATACCCGAATCCAGTTCAATATGATCAGCAGTGAATATCTGAGGTTTGTTATGCTCAGAGACCTCATTGACCATGGGCACTAATGGTGTGTGAAGAATCTGACTTTTATGCAGAAGCATATTTTTGCTTTTAACTGAAGCTAATATGTAATCCAATGATTTTCTGTGACAGAAATATTTTATACGAACACTTGAAATAGAATTGGGTTCGAAAACAAAATTATGTCAATACTTACGTCGTATGCCGAAAATCATAATATTACAGGATAGATATAAAAAACCTTACGAACGACTTCTTTAAGATTACTGGAATGCAATTTTGACGTTTCAAATGAATTATAGATTAGAAATGTACGCGCGAATCACATTATGATTGAAACTGAACTTCTTCATATAGAATCATTTTTATCATCCTTTTAAGAAAAATAAAATAATTTATTTTGTCGGATAAGAATAGCTTATTCTTTTGAAAGTCATTATTATTTTTTAAGATGTTTCTTTATCATAATACTTTATACTAATTTCTATTCAGTGTGGATTGTATTTGACGGAATAAGGCAAACCTTATTCTTTTCGCATTTGTTTTAACAGGGGTGTTACGAGTATTAGTAAATTAAAGTGCATTTTATAAGACACAGGACTAGCCGATATCAATGCTAGAGTTTTGCTCTCTTGTCACGTTTTATTACTTTCCGCTTATGACTTGCGGATGTTTGTACTCTATAATTATCTGTAATATCACCCGATGTAGTGTCATAATTTAATTTAATGTTTATCTATTCCTTTAATGACTGAAATTTTTAAAAAAATCAAACCAAAATATAAATCGATAAAAATTTTAGTTAAATTAAAAGTACAAAGTCAAAACTACTAAACAACGACTAACAGGGGCAACTACAACAATACCAATTTGTTGCGCAAAGATATCCACTATCACCATGACATAAGTGAAGTTTTTATTTTTTATAAGCTTTTGTTTTGTAAGTTTTGAATTTTTAACTATCAAATATATATATATATATATTTGATAGTTAAAAATTCAAAACTTACAAAACAAAAGCTTATAAAAAATAAAAACTTCACTTATGTCATGGCGATATATATATATATATATATATATATATATATATCACCATGACATAAGTGAAGTTTTTATTTTTTATAAGCTTTTGTTCCATAGCCAACTGTTCATGCTGTTGAAACATGGACGCTAAACAAAATGCAATACAAAAAATTAGGGGCCATCTTTAAATAAATGATAGGAATAATTCTTAATTTTGTTCATAGAACTTTACTTTTAAAAACCCATGTCTTACATAAGGCTACAATAAAATAAATAAAGACTAAATACAAACACACAGTTTGCAAGGCATTTATTGATGGGGGGGGGTGACTGATCACTTCCATTGCATGATTGAGGTACTCTTTCCTTTACTTTCGATATCAATGCAAGAGTAACAGAGGAATCATTAAAAGTATCTGAATAGTATGAACGGGAAATGAGACTTGTAATCAAATTAGTCTCATATGCTTTAAAATCGGAACTATCAGGAAAACATCGGGGTTGGTAGGTTTCAGTTCCGGTAAGAGCAGAAAGTAGTTTGGGTTGCTAAGAATGGGAATAAAAAAGTTTACAAGGACGTATTAAGCCGTTTGGATCGAAAGTGATAGGATTGTCATATTTCGGTCTATATGGTTTTGCGGTAGATAGGGTAAGTCTCTTACAATTCCGTTAATATCGGCTTGAGCTTATATGTATTGCTTAACAATTCATAAATTCAAAGCATGTTGTTAAACGAGGCCGTTTTTGTAAACTACGAAAGATAAGTTGTTCTTTTGTCAGTCAGTTATTGGCTATGGGAATTGTACTCTTGGTGTTAACGTCATACATACATGAGTTAAAGTATGTCGGTTGATATCACTTCCTTGATTATAGTTCAGCCGAGATAATCGACACGAACATCAAGTAATCAATGAAAGATTAAGGATAAAACATTTACAAGATATACGAGGTCCATCAGATAGAGACAAGGAACAAAAATTAAAAGATAAGGAATCGAAAAGCCATCAAATTAAAAGATGGCTTAAACGCTCTTTTTGGATTCGAGATAAGATTTTGAATTCGAAGCAGGAAGTGATGAAAAGAGGGATATCCTTTCGACACAAGTCGTGTCCTTTGACAACGTCATCTATGAGGAGGACTTTCAGAGAAAACAAACCAGGCGATCTACAGGATTTTACTTGCTGCAACCCAAATACTCTCGAAGAGTACCTATATCAGATTTACCTTAAAACGTAGTTTATCGCTGTTTAGGAACCGAGGTAGCCCAGTTGGTAGAATCGCGAATTAGCAACCGGAGAATGACTAGTGGAATTCTATCCAATCAAAGACTGTCGTGTAGGTGGGAACTGGATCACGTTAAATCTATCGTGACGTCAAATGTCCTCACGATGGAGTAGTGTGGAAAATTTAAGAGAGGATTGTCGGCTCGGGTGTTGACCTCGCTATCTGCCTATGATTGAAAGTTACGAGGTGTTTCCCTTCGGGATTGGTCCTAGACAGTCACCATTAGCCCTTCGTATTGCTCCAGTACCTACCTATCTGTATCGCTATTTTGCAGACTAATTAGCGTTGACCAACCATTTGCCATTTCTGATTTCGGAATTTATTCTTTGGAATTTTTATTGGTGACTGGTTGAAATTGTGTTCGGAAAACCAGCCGTCACGGCTGGTATGAGACACATTTTCTTTCAAGCTTGATGTCTATGACATTATTGTTTTTGAAGCGGAATATATGCTTCCTGTTTATACTTAAAACGTGACGCTACTTGGATTGCGTTTCAAATAGGATTTCAGCACGTCGCTAACTAAACTCCAAATAGCGAATTCCAAATTCATATACGATAATTGATTGTTCTCTGCTGACGATGAGGTATATTTTAAGCCCCAATGTCATTTGAGAGCATTTAGGTAGAGGAAATAACGTCTGGTTTGTTTGTCTACACTAAAAGTTCCTCTCATACAATTTTCCATTGAAGGTCTAACTCTCAAAGGTAGGTAGGAAGGTAGGTATTTAAATTAACGTCGTACTGGATCAGCACAATGGGATCAATCCCCTAAGCTAACTATCAAGGGATCATCTTCATTAAGTGTGTACGGGCATCAAAATCCCGAGGTATCCAAGTGATCTGCCTTTTCTGTTCCACCCTGGCTTACCCTTCTCTTCTTTGCTTCTTTTCCACCTCGTTTTTCCACCACTGTTTGATTTCGAACCAGTTACAGGACATGGCTACTTACACAGGCACTTACACAATATTGCAATAACGAATTCAGTTATATGTCTGTTGTCGTGTTTGGCGCAGCTTGGCCAAATAAGGCTTACTCGGCATAAGACCCCAAACCAACCAACCATCGGAGGTCTGAACAGTCCCCCTCAACCTTCAAGTGCTTAAGCAGGAGCAAGTCAACTCTTTGACTTAACAATGGACAAGGTTTGTTCCGAACCTCTACTTTTCTTGGACTTTTGGGGTGTTTATGGACTTGTGGACTTGGTCTAATTTAGAGAGACCATGTCGGGGATTAGTAACAACAACAACAAGTCAACTCGCATATGCAATAAGAAAACTCCACAGAGTCAAAAGACTTGCGTGTCCCGATACTTTATTGGCCTCTAACGAGCACACAACGTTTATGTAAGCTCCAGGGGGAAAGACCAGGACATCACGGTAACCCTCTTTCGCATTCAAATCACGAGGAAAAGGACTCAGGAAAGGGGGGCTCCGAGACTGTCGCACAGAATGCCCACCCCGAAGCGAGGCTCGGGACGATAAGAGAGGTGACAAATGACGCGGTGACAGCCGAGAATGCCGCAGAAAGAAAATATGAAAGAAAGGTGAACCCTAAACGAGGGCATGTTGTGTTCTAAATTTGCCCGGTTTGGTCGGGACACGCCCAGGAACGCAAAGTATCATTAAAACGGAGACGCTTTTGCGACCCGTGTATCGCAATTAGTCGCTGATTGTCGGTTGATAATATTATAATTTATGTGATAATTGCCCGCCTCTGGCATATAATATGCCAGTTGGTGAGTTTGTGTCGTTTTTCAAGTGCGCTCGGAGGTTTAGTTAAAAAGGACATTTCTTCCGAAAAGCTTTTGACGAAACTTGCATGCAAAAGTTTTGTTTCAAAGTTTGTCACGAATTTAGTATTAATCGTGGTAGGTAGTTCAATTTACCTCGCACTGGAGCTACGCAATGCATGAGTGTGAAGTGCTTGTTGATGTGATCTAGCTAACACCAACACACACTCAAGTGCTTTTGTTGATGTGATGTTAAACAAGATTAGATGGTGGATAAGTGGTAAGATTTTGTGCGATGCTGATGTGATGATACCCAGAATGTTGAGGTATTGTGGTAGAAGATTATATACGCTACCTTACAATAATGGACCGAACAGCAATATGTGATGGCATAATGGAAAATATACATGCTTTAATAGCACGAACTATTAGGAGATATTCAGCCCTACAGCTTATGATAAATGTAAGTGCACAAATTGTGATTATAAAAATCGTTGAGCATATGGCAGTGATGAACGTTCCCAATTCATTCAACTTAACTTCAAGGCAGTCGGATTGTACTTGGGTACTGGTTCTCAATTTGAGATGGATGGATGTTGGAGAGGAAGTTCTTGAAAAAGCTTGCAAATTTTAATGATAACAGTGTTCCACAGACCATTTTGATTTGAAAATAGCATTTGAAACATGTGTGATGAAATCGTCAAATTACAATACCTTGACATACACTACCCTACAATAATGGACCGGACAGGAAGATGTGATAGTATATGGGAAAGAATACATGCTTTAAGAGGGGGATGGTTCCCCACGTACTGCAATTACACTAGCAACCCTTCTGGGCATTCCAACAAGATTTTGATACACAGCTATGGGTATTTGTGTCCATTCCTTCTGTAAGAATGTCGCCAGCTTAGCTGTAGATTTCGGACGTGATTCCCTGGTCCGCAAGCGTCGCTCTAATTCATAATACAAAGGTTCTAATGGGGTTTAGGTTGGGACTCTGAGCAGGTCACTGAAGACGTTTAAAATCCATATCTTGATAAACTTTTGGAAATCCTAAAATCAAATTGTATTATTCAAGAAATCATCACCGTTGATGGTGCCATACATTTGTTTCTATGATCAGAATAACTGAAAAGCGTATGGAAGGAGATCTTCTGTAAGGAGTTTAAAAAATTTACAAATCTTTCAGTTCTCCCGAAATTTTCTAAATAACGCAAATCGCGGCTCCTATGACATGCATGTCCAAGGTTTAGGACACAGCATTATATAACTTTTGATATGACGAAATTGACTCTAGGATTTTTTTGTACAAAAGCTATCATGGACGAACATAAAGTTTATTTGTGAAGAAACGAATATTGATTTTGAATTCGTCAATCAGATGAGCTTACTTTGGTATAGTACTTGTTCAAGGCCCGTTTTATTTCACTTTTTTAATCGATCGCGAAATTCGAAGGTTGTAATACCATGGGGTTTTAAAATTCTGAAATAAACTGGGAACTTTCATTGTAGTATCTTCAGATTCAAAGTTTCATAGGTTTCATGGTCATTTCATATGACAGTAAACTGCTCACTTTGTAAAGGTACTTTCAATTGTCTTTTTGCAGAATTTGAATTAAACAGCATTAAGTACATGCTTGGAACAAAGAACTAAAGTTAGATTGGCTAATATCCATTCGAAAGAGTATCCTTACAATCTGTTAGGAAAGCCATACTTTAGTCTCGTCCTGCGACATTAAATAAGATTAAATACCATATGTTTTTCATACAGAAATGGAGCACGGGTATTGTTGTAACAAGAATATATGATCAAAGTGTGGCTTATATGACAACTTTAAACAATAAGCCTCTTTGAAGGTTCCTCTTCTAAGATTTATTGGGACGGAGCTTTAATTGAAGAATGCTATATTCCAGTAGCTAAATCTTGGAGTTAATAGAAACCATATCTTGAGTCAGTGAGATATGTTTAATCCACAAAACTTCCTTCAAAATTAAAATTTTCGAATTTTTAGAAAAAAATGAGGCACCTAAGCGTACATACGTTGGTAGATAGGATGAGATTTACCTGGTGCAAGAGTCACCTTTAGCTACATAATTCAAAGTAAAAATAGTTTTCAATCGAATTCAAACAAAACCTATACCAGGAAATAAAATAATATTTTGAGGGATATGTCGGATAAAAGGTAAACTTAAATACAAGATACATGGTTCCTTATTAAAAGTTAATCCGATGTTGAATACGATGAGGTCATAAATTCTCCGTAATCATATTTATGATGTCAGATAAGTTTAAAAAGTACGAATAAAAATACTTTTCTAAAATATTCAAAAGTAGGACATTTATGAGGGCATGTCTTATAGGATATTAACATCTCACCACTCTGCACAATGTAACAAATGTCAATGAGTAAAACGAAAAAGTCCTACTCTTAAGCGACCTCATCTCGTATATGTTGTTGGAAAATAATGCATACTCGGCTTCAAGTTTAGAGCATGCCAATGGTATGGTAAACGTTAAGTAATCTAGATTAAATCCAAAGTTGTAAAACATTTTTCGCTACTTAATAAATTCAACGGCCTCAGCAAAGCATCGCACAACTTATCCCCCAGTGACGAGAAGAAAAGAGTCAGACTAAATAAATATCCCTTTTCTTCCATCCAAGCAATAAAAGGGAATGTCCATAAAACCAAGCCCAGGGGCATTCTCTTTATTTTTCCTTCCTTCCCTTGGCCGGTGTGTCGGCCCCAAGATGAATGACTCTCTAATCACACACCCATGACTAAGGGGATGATTACAGAGCGTTCGTCTGCTAATCAGGACATTGTGATTACGGATTGCCACTGGAATCGGCTGCCTTCTCTATCACTCTTCAAAATCGCAGACTCATCCCTCCGCTTAAGTTTCTTCCGTAATAAGGCATGCTGTAATAACTCTCGGCCCCCGCTGTGCCTGGTGTACCGCAAAAGGTGAGGTGGCGCCCAGGTTTATCGGTGGAGAGCTCTCGTCCAGTAGGTTGTTTTTAATTTGAACTTAAAGAAGCGAGGAGCGTATGGTCATTTGAATGAAAATAGACTGGTGGGGAAAATTAAAATATGGGAGATATCTCATAGTTTTCCCTGGACATTCGGAATTGCGGAATTACACACGTTTACTGCCGGATAAGTATTGCGACTCCTCGGCTTTTTTGTTGTGTCATTCAAATTACAAGGTGTTCAATCCATTCGGGATTGACCGTTGTCAATATCCCGTTGTGTCGCTCTAGTGCGATGCTAATTCAATTACCTAGCTACCTGTTTTGCTGTTTACATTGTTTTCACGGTATTTATTAGTTTGCACTAAAGTACTCTTATTTTTCCCTATTCATGCAGCTATATTTTATATTGTTTATCATCCTCAGTCCTGGCGTCGCCTGTGGGAGACACTAAACAGTACTTTAAAAGAAAATTGCCTCGTGGAATAAATTGCTTCTAGATTTGTTTCAATTAGTGCTACATGTTGTCAATAAATGGCAGTTTTTTTTATAGCACTTTTATTTTTAGATAGAATATTATTTGTAGCTCATTAACAGTTATATGAAAATGACGTCTTCTGAAAGAAGCAAAATTACTCACATGCACATCGGTAAGTGTGCATGCGAGTGATTTTTTTATTATTTTAGTATTTTTGATTATTGATTTAATTAAAATTTTTTTAAGATAGGATTACATACCTTAAACGTAGTTCTTTCAAAAGACATAATTACTGTTAAGCTTTAAAAGTCCTATATCATAGTAGGAGTCCTATATCATAGTAGGATAAAACTAGTGTCTCCTGTAGAAGACACTGGTTTTCTCACAAAAAAAATTAAAATATTTTTTTCAACATTTTTTCAATGCATTTCTGCATGTTTAAAAGCAATTAGCACAAAAATTAACAAAATTTAATTTTCAAAGTTGGTCTTGGAACTGAGGAGGATATATCTAACCGGTAAAATGTTAAGGTGTTAGCCTCTGGATCGGAAGGTCCCTGGTTCAAATCCGGGCCAGGGCATAGATTTTTGTAAGCGCATATTATAGAAGCGGCTGGTGCACCTTAAATATGACGTGGCCGAACGTCGTTGGGTTGGTGTGGAAGTTTGTAGAGTGGGTTGCCACCTCATCTGTTTGCCTCGTCATTTGGCCGTGGTTCAAAATTACGTGGCGATACACCAAACGGCTTAGGCTGAGACGGTGGTAACTTGTGGAATATTGTATAAACGTTAGGAAGACTATGCACACAATTTTAACATTGGTACTCGCATTATCTTCCCATCACTGTTCGGTATATTTTGTGAAAGGTTTCCTTAAATAATTATGAACTTCAAATCTACTCTCTTAGGTGTATAGTCAGTTGTAAATCCCTGCGGTATTAACTAAGAAGGGCGGTCAAAATAACTATTACCGAACTAGATCATAGCCCTTCTGCGTTAAGCTTTTCTTAATTGCCTTTATCAAAGCGTTGCTCTGTTATCATATTCTAATCCGTTTAAGATGAATATAGCATCAGTATTCACATACAGGTATTTCATACGTATATATGAAATACAAGCATCCAAAAATACATAACAACATTTCGTTTACTTGCTACGAATTACTGATATCCATTCTTATTTTCGGCCGCGGTGACCTAAAGAGTAACGGTTTAGTAACCGGAGGGATGCGAGTTCGAATCCAACAAACACCGTCGTGTACAAAGGAGGCTGATGCACGTTAAATCTGTCCTGGCCTCAAATGTCCTCACGTTGGCTTGGTGTTGAAAATAGGAGACTGGGGTACCAGCTCAGGGGTTGCATCGTCATCTGACCGTGGTTCAAAATTACTTGGTGTTGTCCGCGGATCTTTCCCTTGGAGATTGATCCGGGAATGTCGTCTATTGCCCGTTGTGATGCTCTAGTACGACGTTAATTAAAATTCATCCCATTATTATTTTCAATGAAATGCCAACAAAAAGCTCACCGCAGTCATGTTTTAACACATTGATTCTGAACGGCTACTTCAATTCCAACTCACTCTCTTGGTCAAAGGCAATTCGCCATTTTTTGACGCTAAACCTATTTTAGATCTCCATTTATCCTAGAGACATTTGGAGTTTTGTCTATACGAGATAAAACTCCAAATACACTAACCTTACCATAATGGACCGGACGGCAAGATGTGATGATATAAGGTATAAGGGAAATAATACATGCTTTTATAGAGGGGGGGGGGTCTCCCACGTGCTGCAATTACACTAGCAACCCTTCTGTACATATTTTCAACAAAGTTTTGATACACAGCTATGGCTATTTGTGTCCATTCCTGCTGCAAGAATGTCGCCAGCTCAGCTGCAGATTTTGGATGTGGTTCAATGGTCCGTAAACGTCGCGGTAACTCGTCCCATAAATGTTCTATGGGCTTTAGGTCGGGACTCTGAGCACGCCAAGGAAGACGTTTTGCATCTATATCTCGACACCACTGCTTGACAGAGGATGCAACATGACATGAAGCATTGTCGTTCTGGAAGTAACATTCGTCCATTCCATAAAATTTCAAGAGCGTAGGATGAAGCTGACTGCTCTAAGTATTCATGTAGGCGTAGGCGTTTAATTGACCAGAAACAGCATGCAAAGGTCCCATGCCATACCACCAAAAACACCTCCAAACAAGTAGTCGGATTTTTTACAAATCCGCTATTGTCCGGTCTATTGTTGCAGTGTAGTGTATCTTACCCCCGAAATATTAGTTCTCGCCTCTCAACAGGATGACAAACCAACCGCTTTTATTCTCTACTTCATTTTGGATCGTCGTGTGCACTATGCGAGTAACCTGTGAATTGTTGGGGGTATTTATTCCAGGTTGTATTTATTCTTATGTGTCAAAGAAATTTTCTTTGTATGTGTATGCCCATTACTTGATATTGTCTGTCTAGTGTCTGGGGCAGATATATATCGAAAGGCCAAATCTTGCCCTTTCGCCATGAAACCAAAACCAACGAACCGTTGTGTTATTGAGAGGTACTTTTGCTGTTTTTCCTTGGCATCACTTCTTCTCAAATTGAAGCCTACTTCATTAAGGGTCAAAAATTAAAAGCCCAACTCCTTTGGCGCCGAAGGAGGGCTTTCACACATTTCATTAATTACAACGTCCTGCATTAAAAACAGAGGCCGCCTTTTAAATCTCCCTACTCATTTCCTTGAATATTCATATAAAAACGAACTCGTGTGGGAACAAAAAACGGTCTCTGAGTAGCATCAAGCTTCCTTTTGCGATGGAAATTCAAAACAATTTTTTCCTCTGCGTTCCACCATAGGGAGGTGCAAAAAACTCATTGAAAAAGTGAATATTCATATCTGCGCGCATTAGTTTTTTGAGGAAATCGAGAATAAAGTACGTGAATAATTAACCCCAAATTCGGTGTTCGCAAAAGCTCAACTCCACTTAAGTCTCAGCTTTAATTAGCACTTTTTTCTTCTAAAACCTCCCAACGAGGAATGTTTTGCGAGGTGGTCGTTTTCAACTTTTAACTTTCTCATTATGCTAATATTAGAGACGCAGTGATTCACAAACAGGGAAACTCTTCTTTTTTGTGCGTTATTTTTGTCTTTCGCATGCGTGCTAATAAGTCTTTAAATGACATGGTTATGAACGTATCTGGGATTATTTCCGAAAATGATGTAAAAAAAATTCCCCCTTTTTGTTGTTATTTTGTTAATTCGAGAAACACATCATACGAGCACGCGTCACTTTGAATTCGCGAATGTTTGGGATTGTTCACGGAAACCAGGCGCTTTTTTCCATCCCAGGGGGTTTGAAATAATGACCCCGTTCAGAATTTTTTTCCCCCTTCTTCTCCAGCAGCGGCATCGTTGTGCGTTTAATATTTTTCCTCGGTGTTTCTTTGCGTGCGCAATGTTTCGCTTTTCGCTCCCCTATTCAAATCTCTGCATTTTAGTTCTCAACGCATCCAAAAACGTAAACTCGTTCACGTGTTTTTTCTTTTTTTTTTGGTTCCCTTGAGATTTTTTTCACTTGATCTTTTACGCGTACCCGGAGGACAGTGTAAAAGAAACCCTTTCGATCTTTCTGTCGAAGTGCATAAATATGCTTTACGCAAAAAAGGAGCAGGGAAAGTAGTAGGCCCTGGATGCATGTTAATGATGATGTGCATCATCGTTATATGTGTTACTTGTTTGCATGTTGTAGTCTTCGGACCCAATTGTTAGCTTCTGTTTGGAAATAATAGATTGCCTTTTAGGAAATACAGTTTACCTTCCCAAAGGGTAAGTTTTCTATCTCAAAAGTATGTGTTAAGAATTTAGGGTAATGACGTGTTTCATTTATAAACAAACTAAACTTTGTCTCAGCAATGTCTCTGACAATTCTAGGATGTCATGACCACCAGGTCTGAATCTTGAAAAAACTTTTTTTGTTGGTGTGCATAGATATTCTTTACGTATAAAAGGAACAAGAAAAATAGTGGGCTTCACATGCATATTAATGATGATATGATGCTACCAATCACAGTCCATGCATCACTCGTTTACATGATACCGATGATTATAAAGTAATCTTGTGTATCAATTTGTTTTGATCGTTGAGGAAGGGATTTGTTTTTGCTTTTGGAAAAGCAGCTTCTCTTTCCGAAGGGTGTTTTATAACTTTAAAGAACAGTGGGTTTGAATTAAGGACATACCATGTTTTATTTTAAAACAAACGTAAGTTGAAGTACTCGTAACTTTATCAATAATTGGTTGTCATGACCAACACATTCCTGTCGCTTCTGACAATTCGTTCAGTTTGAACCAGGGGTATTCCACCGGGTGTGACTCTTAAGACAACGCTCAATTTTTTTTCGTCGGATTGCATACACATCTTTTACTGTCAGCTTTGGCCCTTACGGGTAACTTTGGCCCGACAAACAAAAAAAAAAATTGTGTGTGCTGTATCTACACAAAGGAGAGTGATTATCACTTATTTATTGCAAGGGCCAATAGGTGGAAGTACTGCCTTGACCAGTTTTGTCTTGTAGTTCCTCAATTTACCACCACTACAGTGTTGCTCCACTTTTTGGTATCACTAAAACGTATATTGTTGTTGTCTTCCAACTTTTCCTTGTAAATGTGATAGAGTACTTGATTCAGAGCAGGTAAGGGAACTATCTCAGTTTATTATTAAGTATTTAAACTATTTTCAGTGTCATTATTTGGATTTATTTCGTGGTTTGCAAACTAGTGAATATTTATTACACTAGGCCAGGCCTCGAAATAGGTTTTTTAATACAGGTGCACAGGGTGCACCTAAGTTTTTAAATAGGTGCACAGTTTATATTTTAGGTGCACATAAAAAAAAACGTAATGTAAGAGTATTGATGTAATGTAAACTACTTTATTAGTTGGGTATGTTTATATAGGTTTTAGTAGTAGATAATAAATAAAAATATTTAAACATCTAAATTTCTCCCTTCTCTGGCGCACGGCTGTCGCGACAGTCGTTTCAACAGAGCCATCTGGAAAATGTTTCGATCATCGGAAAGTTCTGGTGGCAGAGGTACAAGTAAACCTTCCTCCTGTATAAATCCGTTACGGCCCAGCTATTTTATTTTTGCATAGTGTGTATCTAGGAATTTTAATTACGTTTCTTTAGAGCGAGAGATTTCGATACTAATATATTGTTCAAACATCAAACTAACATAAAACACGTCCCCCTCCCTCTTTTTTTTTAAACTTTAGGTGCACCCAGCGAAAAAAATAAGGTGCACAATTTTATTTTCATGTGCACAGTGCACCTGTACACCCGGGTATTTCGAGCCTTGCACTAGGCCAACTTTGTCCCAGGTCTTGGGGTAACTTTGGCCTAATATGGCGGTTGACACTGAGATAGTGTTAGAGTCTCATGGTATAAGTGAAACATTCTCTGAATTTGAAGAAACAGTGGAAGAATCTGTAGAATTCAACAACAGTCCAAACAAGCAAGTAAATCCCAAAGACTATGTTGTATATGATTTTATTATTGTGAAGTACGATGGTGTTAAATATCCTGGAAAGATTTTTAGCTTGTAAGTTAACGGACTGACTATGGAATGTATGGAAAGAAAATTCAATTCTTGGCTTTAGCCAGAAAGCAAGACTGTAATACAAGTTATGAGTGGTAAGAAGTGTGCGGGAAAATTAATCCTTCGAAGATTGCGTCAAAGAGGAATCAATTTAACGTTCCAAAAATATATTATGTTTCTTTCTAGGATGGACTGTAAATTCATCAAAACAAATAAGACTGTTAATTTACTGTTTAATTTCTGTTTTACATAGTATTCTTTAAAACTTCCATTAAGTAAGTCCATTCCGTAAGTATTGTATTTTAAAAATAAAGTCAGTTTTGCATAGAAATATTATAAGATTAATTTATTACATTTTTCCAAACTAAGCTTGAGATTGACTCCGATGAGGTCAGATACTATTGATAGGTAAGTGGCAATACTTGTACATGATCTAACATTGGCCAAAAACATGGGAACCATTTAAATATTTAGTTTTCAAGAGCTGGGCCAAAATTGCCCCACTTCAAGGTAACAATAGCCCACAAATTATAAATGAATAAAAAATTGTTTAAAGTTTGGATGTATACTTTCACAATGGTTTATATAATAGTTAAATATGTTTAAAATAAAATGAACTACTTACCATATAAATTTTTAATTGTTTTACAACTATTATTTGCTTTTCCGATAGAATAAACATTAAAAATGAGACAGTTACCACAGTTGACGGTTCTGAAAAAAGGAACAAAATTATTACGTCTCCGATACATATTAATCATAATACAGTGTTAACAATCGTTCTGTGTGTTGCCCGTTTGCATGGTATCGATTTTACAGTAGTCTTGTAAACCAACTTCTTGGGCTGAGTTTTTATCATTGAGGAACATAAGACTTTTTATACATATGGATATGTTAAGTGATAAACATGATATGTTGTTTTCAATCATTGTTATATGTACTAATTGTTTGCATGGCACTGGGTTTAAAATATACCACCATGAATGATGGTCATGACATTTTAATCACCAGATTGAGTTTTAAAGGCAACTATTTCGGTCTTTTTGATAGAATGCATAAATATCTTCCTCAAAAATAGTAATAGGCCCGGATAGATATTAAAGATGATTATGCTGTTATCAATTATTATTAAACCTTTTATTATGTACTCACTTGTAATTAGTCTTTAAGAAACAGGGTCTTTTTTAAAACGTTCTGAAAGTTTCCTTTCCCAAATTGTAAGTTTTCTATCTCATAAAAGGATGTATTAAGAATTAAGGGCAATGACTTTTTTCAATTTTCGAAAACTAAAATAATTTAAGTATCATCAACTTTTTTTAATATTTGGTTACAATCTTGATTTAAGAAAGTGTTTGTGGGGGATTTTATTCTTGTCCATTTTGTTAGCATTAAAACATTTTTTGTTTGTGCTAATGCAACTGTTTTTCCAATCGTGTCGAAAATTGAAATGAAAGAAAATTAAAATTTAAATTCAAAACCTGTTGCTACTGGAATTCAGAAAAAAAAATTGTTTTAGTCTGTGCTTTAAAATTGAAAAAGACACATATTTAATTTGTTAAGGGCTTATGGACATTGTGATGGTCATGCAAAATAGTTAAAACAAATTAAAATAATTACTTGGAATAATTATAAAGATATCTTCCAGAAAATCATCGAAGACGAAGCATTAAATCACGAAAATAAGAGAAAAAAATCCTCGACAGTTAATTAACAGTATAAATATAACTTGAATTATTATGACGGAAGTAAATCATAATCCTGAATACATGTATTCAGTCAGTTAATTACAGATTTAGACCCCTAATTTACTGTTGAAATAGATTAAGTTTTCTAGTGTATTTTTTTTGAATTACATGATTACCTTTATTTTCAGAATCGTCTTAAAACAGAGCTCACAATGTTTTCCATATAACTGAAAGACTACTTGCTTTTAAGATAACATTTTTCCTTTTTGTTTTATTGTTTCTACAGTTTTCAGGAATTTTCAATGTCTTTCATGTTGTTTAGCGTTAACTTCTCGTGTTCAAATTGAGTATGTTTCCAATAGTAAAGTTTCATACTTTGTTTTCAGGAAAGAGTTTGACATTGACCATAACTGTCAGCACAAGTCCACCCCAAATTGCTACCTATATCAAGGCCATCAAGGTTACTGTGGATGGGCCGAGAGAGCCTAGGAGTAAGTGTTTGATTATTACTTAACTTTGCATTTAATAGAGGCCTCAAAAATTTCCCACAACTTAATAAAAACAAGAACTGTATTTTTACTATAAAAACAAAAGATACTTATTAGTGTTTCAATGAAACACTAAAATAATTTGGGACTTTTGTACTGTATAATAAATAATCTTATTCAAATCTACGTACCTGGTTTGAAAGTGCATGGAAGATGGTGATTTTTCTTTTCATGAGTTATGGCGGCTTTCGCACTGGGTGCCCTTTCACAAGTAGTCATCAATTTGTCCCTTGCAGTGGAGTGATGGTCCGTGTTTGGGCATTAGAAAAAAAAACACTATTTAGTTGTTAGTCTAACAATTTAAAATTAATTTAAAGCATTCAAAATGAGCATTAGTTGTATTCACAGACGCGACAAAAATATTACAAATGTTTAAGAGACAAATATTCAATGAAGTAACATGAGTATTTTCTTTAATGATGATTTGGAAGCCTATTTTAAATTGAGGAAGCTTTATTTTTATTCCATGAAAAATTCAAGAAGCATGGAGGTAAGGAATTGAATGTAAAAAATGATAATATGCATTACTTTTAAGACAAAGTTCAGTTACATGACAAATGCAATTTAGTTTTCGGTTCTTACTATTTGCCTTTCTATTGTACGTACCAAGTGCTATTACATAATGGTATCGCATTTGCTGCTATTCAGACAATTGGTTTTGAAAAACACATTATTGAAATAATCAGTATATTGACTGTGTGCTCAATTTTTGGTCCCCAATTGGAATTAACAATGCCCGTTTCGTGACTATGCATGTTATTAAGAATCTTGAGTTCATATTGTTGAGAATTGAGGACATTTGAGCAAATAGTTCCTACATTCTCTTTAATATTTTTAAATAACCTGAGCCAAGATTACAGGATCCATAATGAGATAACTAAATACATCGAAGCTTTGTGCAAATTTTAAGTATTTCTTCTTGTTTAAAGATATATATACTGACATACATTGTTTCACCGAGTTTCAAGTATATATCCGAATCACTTTCTTCCAAATTATACGGGATACTGATTATCTTAGGTCAAGTATGTTTCTAGATGACTTCTTCAAACAATGATTTTGAGATTTTATGAATAATATACCTAAAGTTATTGTAAAAATTATATGATGCTTACATGTACAGTCACGAGCAAAAAACGAACCTCCCCTCTTCATTCAAGCAATTTTAAAAGTACAGAAAATTTAGAAAATGGCGCTTAACAGGAACTAACATATTCTATAAATTCAAATTCATAAAATTTGCATACGAGGCCGTCTTTATATTGAAATGAGCACCAACTTCATAATTTCTAATAGAAAGCCCATTTTTTCGACACACCATTTCAAATCTATATCAAAATTTAACTACAGATACCAAATTTCATGTTATTATGTCTTAACGTTTCGAAGTTATGAATACAGAAAGATTGAAGCTCCTAATGTTAAAGCAATTTCTCAGACTTTTATGCGCATCTTCCTAAATAATATTTCTATAGCAGTGTTAGCTCGTACCATGTTACTGTTCAAGAACCCAAACAAAATCCACCGAATATTTTATTTAAAAAATAATTTTTAGTGAGCAATAATAATTAATAAATTAAGGTTTGTAAAAATTATGAATTGGAATCATATTATATTTTAATGAAAATCAATTCAAAAGCACTTCTAATATGGCCATGCAAAATTTCAGTTCATACCAATAATTAGTTTTTGAGCTACATTAACCAAATGTTTAAAATACGTCTGTCAAACCTCGGATAATATTTCTCGGATACTTTCTACTTGCATAGGAAATATAATAGATTGATTCTCAAATTGTTTGCACATGCTTTTAATAAGTATATTAATTCTGGGATCCCTGAAAAATACGCTTGAAATAGTTAACGTTCAAAATTTGGGAAGTTATAACTACAATTAATCTCGATCTACAAATAGTAACCATCTATGTCGAGATGATCCCTGAAACTGACAAAAACTTTAGTGTTGAATATATTGGGATATAAAGGTAGTGAAGTCATGAAATTTGATATTTAGACTATTTAAACGATGGAGAATCTGATTATGGCATAAAAAAACGGTGTATTATTTAGAAATTTTGCCGTGTGCAAAAATGTATATGAAGACGTCCCCTTATGCATTTTTTTTAATTTGTAGAGAATGTTATTCTTTACTGAATGATACCTTTAAGCTGGCTCTAATATGAATAATGCTGTAAATAATTGGCCTTAAGCATGTATTTCTCTGAAATTTTACTGTAATATAAGATTTTAAGATTTGGTTCATACTCTCTCTTCAAATGATGAGACACAAGTATTTTATGTTAAGAATTTCGGAATGAACTTCTATTGGCGAGCTAAAATAAAAATATCAATTTACTTTCTTAAAATCTTGAAATACAAGTTCTTGATACTGGAACTGTTGAAACATACTTCTATTGAACCGGTGCTATAACTTTTATTAAGTATTTCATCTACTAAAATGCAAGTTACTTTAATTGAGAATTTCGGAACGAATTTCGATTGGAGAGCAAACGTGTAATATTAAGTACTCTATCTACAGAAATACAAGTTCTTTGAGCTGAGAATTTTGGAGCAAATTTCGATTGGAGAGGGGCAGACGTATATTATTAAGTACTTCAAATAATATTTTTTTGTGTTGGGAATGTTGAAAGATTTTCAAGTGGTGAGCAGAAACAACCTTTATTAGAACTTCATCTATTAGAAAAAAGTTCTTTGAGGTGAGAATTTTATGAAGAGCTTTTATTGGAGAACAGGCTTAGCATTTTGTTAAGTACCAGACGACATTTTTTCTTTACCCATATCTGGTGCTCTTAATCTCTTCTGTCCCGGGCAGTGTTTAGACTTAACCGATCTGTAGAAGCCCGTGGCCTGCTGCTAACAGAATGATTGAGGAGGCTTCGTGCCCAACCGATAATTATCCCACAGACAACACAGAGTTGTTCCTGTCTCCACCTGCCAGTCAGGACCCAGGATGGATCGGTAGGGGGACAAGGAGGGCTTCAGCTCAAATGATGACTGATATGCCACTGAACTGAGCCCGGTTGCCTTCGCAACATGGGATTGAGACATTCTGATGTAGAGCTCAGCTGAAGTACCGCTGCTCATCTGATTATATCAAACGAGTGGTTTTTGTGTGTGGTAAAACCCAGGCAATGCAACTTCTGTTCGGAACCGAATTCAACCGTTTTGATATAGATATCATCCGAAGTACTGCTGGTCGTGGTTTGGCTCGAGATTACATCTAATAAGTGGACATTTGCGTGAGTGTCGGTAAAATACCCGCATGCAACTGTTCAGTAGGTATGTGAGAATGTTAAACTGCTCAAACTACAACACACGTTTTGCTTTCTTAAAGCTATTATACATCCATTTGTTGGCCTTGAATGCTTATCTATTAAGAAGATTCAGGAGGCAAATAAATACTTCACTTGTCATAACATAAGTTATTCTATAGGGTAAACGGAAGCAACTAAGTAGTGATGATGACTGATTTGCAATATATGTTTGAAAGGAGTTTTATGGTACAATGTCAAAAATCGGACAAGCTGCTTTCAGCACACATTTAATGTTTGGTTGGTATTTGTACTGATTTTAATGACTACTACATGTTTTCTTTGGAAATATTATGTCGACAAAATTAGATATCTGTGTATTGTATTATCATGAAATATCTTCCATTTTTTTGCACAGCTTTTAACAAATAATACATTCTTTTGCTAAGCGAATACCCTACGATCTTAAACCATTACATTACTACTAAAATGACAGATATATTTTGATTACTTAAATTTTGTTACCTTTCAACGTTTCAACAAATTAATAGTATAAAGTAGGTTCTTCATAAAGTTAAAAGTGTGATTTCAGTTATTGCAATTCATGGAAATAAAATGAAGTGACTTTACTAAAAGAAGGCGATTTAAAAGACTGAAGCAGTATTCAAATTTTAGACTTTGTTGTAATTGAACATCAGACTTGATTTTATAAATAAAAAAAGTGAGATTGCACTTGATTAATTGTTCGTACTTCTGAATAGAAGTTACCATTAAAAGAATGATCCATAGTGCTTGATAGAATATTTCACAAGTTTGTGAAATATTATTCCATTCTAACTACAAGGGGTTGGTATAAAATAGAACTCGAAAATGAACTATCACCATAAGAAACATTTTATCACCTCCATTACCGAAAAATATCGCAATACGTGGAATCGAACAAACTTTCAAAAACGGACAAAATGCAAAGCACAAAAACCCTTTCCTAGCAGATTCCACCGACGTATTTTTGTTCACGTTTCTCAAAATCCCCCTCACAATCTTCTTTGGAGCGAGCCTTTCTAGTTGACAATGACAACTGCTACAATTCCAAAAGCCCCTACCAGCAGTGATGAATAAACCGCATCTTATAGTTACCACCAAGCACTGCGGCCATCTTCTTTCTAAAAGATCTGGTTACACCATAGTAACTCCGTTATTGAAAATTGGATTTCGGTGGGCACATTGCCTTATGCGTAATACCCAACCCTCTGAACTCTCAAGTGGTGCAAGTCAGATATACGGAGGGATATATAAGTTCCGGTAGCAATACCATGTCAAAAATTGCCATTTTTGGACCTTGGCGAGTCCATTTGAACCTGAGAGGATGGATGCTTATTTCCAGTGTTGCTCGATCACTCTACAGTGCAAGAGTGGTGAAAATAACCGACAATAAAACAACAAGCGCTGAAAGTGTCTCCAAAGGACTTAAATCAGATGGCTATCAAACGGCTCATTTATAAGGGAAGCTACCGAAAATCCACTTCTTCCTATTTCGACAATGAACAAGTTCCCTCTCGCCGCAAATCCGTAACTCAGTTACAGTCGGTGTGTTTTGTAGGGGAATTACAGTTGACAGTGGAACTGTGTCTGAGTCCTGGAAGGTATAAGATGTTCTTCCCCTTTCGGATATGTGTTCAGAATCGCTTTTCATCATATGCGAAAAAAGTTCTATGCGGGGGGATGATATAAATCAAATTCGTAAATCTTCCCCCGGAACTGGGGGGACTAAATTTAAAGTGAGGGAGATGAAACTGGATTTGAAAGTACATGATTTTCCCCAGTGATTTGGGTAAGCCACGAGTATCGCCTAGTTTCTATTTTAGTGATGTTGCACTAGTAGTGACTGTATTAGAGTTGCATTACTTTAAGAATTGTGTATGGAATGGAAGTGACGCATGTTGGTGTTTCGCAAGGTATGGTTTTTCAGAGATGGTGACATAAATACATTTTATAAAAATGAATGAAATGAGTACTGAAGGTACTCATTTTCTGAGCTGCTTATTACTTTGAAGTGTTGAATGAGACAAAACAAGGATGTTCAGTTAGAGCTACCGTCTTTTGGTATGTTTTCATCATTTTTGGGTTGGGGGTGTGCCTTTTACTGTCTGAAATAGTTTTACAAAGGACTGAATTTGAAAGTCCATGATTTTGCCGAGTGCATTGGGTAAGCCACGAGTATCGCCTAGTTGCGTTTCTAGTGACGTTGCACTAGTAGTGACTGTGCAACGTCAGTATCAGTGCAACGTCAGTACCAGATCAACGTCAGTATCAGTGCATCGTCAGTTTCAGTGCAACGTCAGTACCAGATCAACGTCAGTTTCAGTGCAACGTCAGTATCAGTGCAACGTGTTGCGTTATCGTAAGAATATCGTACGGAATGGAAGTGGTGTTTGTTGATTTTTTGCAAGGTATGGTTTTCCAAAGATGGTGAAATAAATGCATTTTTCAAAAATGAATGAAATGAGTACTAAAAATAATCATTTTCTAAGCGACTTATTTTACTGAAAAGAGTTATACAAGACAAATGAAGGATGTTCAGTTCAAGCTATTGTCTTTATTTTGTAAGCTATTTTGGTATATATTCAGCATTTTTGGATAGGGATTGCTTTTTTAATTCCTGAAATCATTTTACTGAGGACTGCATTTGAAGGAGCATGATTTTTCCAAGTAATATGGGTATAGCATCACCTAGCTTCTTTTTCAGTGATGTTGCACTATTAGGGTTACATTATTAAGAATTATGTACGGAGTAGAAAAGACGTTTGTTGGTCTTCCTCGAGGCATGGGATATCAAAGAGGGTAACATAAATGCATTATTCCAAAAATAAATGTAATGGGTACTGAAGGGGTATACTCATTTTCCAAGCCACTTATTGCGTTGAAGTGACAAACGCAACAAAAGAAGAATCTCAGTTTCAGTTATTGTAGCTTTTGATATTTTCATTACCATTGTTTTGGATTTTGCTTTTTACAGTATTAAAGTGTATTTTAGAAGTGATAAACATTTAATTGCAAGTATCTTTCCCCCCACTAAGACAAACTTCGTTAGAAAAAACTACATCACATATAAAACACATATAATACAAACTTATGTACAAAAACATAGTATTAGATACAGTAATTAGTAACTTTAAATAATAAACGACGTTTAAACATACAATTTTAGGTATGTAAAATATACAATTACAAAATTAAACGTAACATTTTCATATTTCAGCTGTACTTTAAGAAATACGTACTTTTATAAAATGAGTTTTGTATTATACTAATTCAAGCGTTCTAATTCCGCTTTCTAATAATTCCACACTTTTATGACAAATAGGGGATGTTTATTTAAAACAGTTAACTGTCATTTTTATAGCATTTCTAATTTTATGTTCACCTTATTTAAAAGATAGACACATTATAATTTTTATTTTATCATTTTGAGTTTAGTTAATCTATACACAAAAAATAGAGCGCTAGTTGAATATTTAATATTTTAATTCCATTCGAAGCTATTTATCTACCTTGTGTTTGTCTGAATGATGTGGGCATCCGCAGTACATAAACCCGAATAGATTTATTTTCATTGAATAATATATGCTTTGAGTTCTCACAGTAACTTAGTGAATGAACTTTACAGTCTGTATCTGTCTTATTGTTCTATGCCTCTTTGTGTGTTTGCGCAAGTATCAAAGTATAATTTCCTGAAATATTTATGTATTTTACAGAATATATATCAACTTACTGAATGAAGAATTTAAAATTTTTCGGTATGCACTTTTAAATAAATTAGACTAAGACATTTGAAAACCCATGACCTTTACAATCAACCTTTATTTAGCAGCTTTGGAGAAGCTGAGACATATATTAAGTGGGCGATTGCAGTTGAAACTCGCATTTTTTTACCAGTAATGGCGGCAAGGGATTTTCTTTATCCCAAAATTCTTTTTAGAGAGCTTCAATTATATTACTTTATGTTGTTACGTTAAATACATTTTCGGCTCCGAATTATAAATCCTTGCAGAAAATATAAGACAGATGATGTAAAGATAAAGATATTTAATATTACGTGATGTAGTCATGGTAATTGGTGATTTTTAATTAACGTCGTACTAGAGCAACACAACGATTTAGTCATGTATACTTGAACCTTGATAGTGTTTTTTATGGCTAATATTACTACAGATATGTGTTTATATCTTGTTGCTTTGTGAACATATGTCAATTAACTTTCCTCAGAAATTCTTGGTTTGTAGGTGGTTGTAGGTGGGTAGTCAAATAAAGTTGCAATAGTGCAACAGAACTGACTATTGGCGACGATCCGGGAGCATTTCGGATGGGAAAGATCCAAGGACAACACGTGGTAATTTTGAACTAGGGTGAGATGATGAAGTCCTCTACATCTGAGCTAACACCCCACATGACATTTGAGGCCACAACAGATTTAATGTGCACCAGCTCCACGTGTTCACTACAGTGTTTGGTTGGACCCAGGATTCGAACTCGCAATCCTTCGGTTGCTAATTCGTTTCTCTTTCAACTGGTCTACCACAGCCATCATGTTTGTAGACATGTCTTATATCCAGTATGTGATGTATGTCTTGTATTTGGTTTATTCTGATATGACATACAGTATGAAAAGATAAATTAAGATGGAAAGAGCCGTTTTTTATTCAGGAAACGAAACTTTAGATAGGGCGCTCCAAAACTCAGTTGGTGATTTGATTGATTAAGAAGACTATTGTTCTGTCGTTAAAAATTGCTTTTTGGACAGTTGAATGACGTTTGTCTTTTTATATGAAAGAAAAAGTGATCATTCTGGTCTACCTTTTTTCATATGTAGTCAACCAATTCAACCAAAATAACGCTGGGTATTTAAAAATTCAAGAATTAAAAAAATATTTCAATTGTATCACCATTAACTTGAACAAGAAAATAAAATGTAATAGAAATTATTCTAAATACCAAAATTTCGTAATTTACCTAAGTATTCTGATCACAAAGTCGAAATCATGTCAATGATTTCTATTATAACTTAAATTTATGCAATTAATATTAAATATAAGTAACTCGGGCAGACTTTTAAATTTTTTCATTATTCTCTAAAATCATGTATTCGTGGATTTCCCATATTGAATTAGGTTACTGTCTAATTCCACCAGGCCTAATGACAAGTAGTCATCAGGATTAGAAGACGGACTCCCCCTTGACAGAAATTAGAAAGCAACTGATGGTTCGTGTAACAGTGTAGAACAGCAAATGCGACCACACTCTATTATAGATTTGTCTTTGAGATCTGAGCAAATTTTTGCTGGTAATTGATTGTTTCTCAACTGTATAGGTAATTCATGTGTTTTGGCATTATAACCAAACTAAAATGAATTATTTCAAATTAGCAACTCAGTGGGGTATCAATTAGTAACAAAAATAAGTAAGTATAAATAAGTAAACCACAAATTTTAAAGTTAATTATTAAATAATTAAGTAAAGGTTTAGTTAGAAGTCCAAAAGCATTTGCAATACATTACCAGGATTATAGGTAGGTGGGTAGAAGCTATTGATAGCGGGCTATTGATAATGGACCTGGATCAATCCCACAGGGAAAGATACGAAGTCTTGCAATTTTGAACCAAGGTCAAATGACGAGGTCAACATCTGATCTAGCACCGACTCTCCAAATTTCCTCACTACGTCAATCTGACAACATTGGAACCCATTACAGATTTAACGTACACCAGTCTCCACGCACTCGACGGTATTTAGTTGGATATAGTTTCGAGCTCTCTGGATTGCTTATTTACACACTGGGCTTCCACGACTCCCAGGATTATAGAAGTGTTTGAGTGAAGATACCTATTCTGAACGTTTAATATAGATTTGTATACCGATGTGAAAATAACAATAGGTAATTCTTACTAATTTCACATTTGTAATTTATTTATTATCATTTTTAGTATCATTTTATCAACAGTAATTTGGCGAACGATGTATTATAACATTAATATTTATCGAATAAATCGCTCAAGGTTTAAATTTGATTAGAATGTTAACGCGGAGGATATTGGTATAAGAGGGGATTTGAAAAACACCAAGGAAAATAAACTAGCGTTAGGGATTAACTCATAATTTTGACTTTAATAAAAGTAGGCCGTGCTTTAAAATATGCTAATAATGAAATAAGATATGAATGGTAAGTCCTACTGACACAGATGTAATAAATCGAGAAATTGAAATGTCTTCCGTAACAGTTGAGTGGTTTAGATCCTTTTAGCTAAAAATACATATTAATCAAACGGCATGTGTTTTTTTAAACAAATAGTTAGCGAACGAGCTCTGTTCTTTAAAAGATGAACTGTAAAAATGTATGTCGTAATGGTGATTTTTAGAGTTTGAATTCGACAAGAGCTTCAGATTGGCTCTGCGAAAAAATGGATTAAAATAAGCTCACGACAATCCTTATGTCTATTACAAAGATCATGAATTGGAAATATGCCATTCATTTTCCGTAATTTTTCTTTAGCGACACAAAAATATAAATCGATTTTCTTTAAAAATTCTGCAGCGTAGGCTGGTGTAGTTAAATTGCAACCCAGGATTGACAATCTAACCAGTTAAACCAGGCGAATTTCTATTGCAATAAATCTATTAAGTGGGTTACGGGAGTGGCATACATATCAATTCAATATCCCCGATTAGAATAGTATCCAATTATTTTCTAAAATTTATTGCCCATATAGGTGTATAATCAAATTAGACCGAATACTTTTCTTTTCGTGAGTGGAAAAATGTAATGGAAATTTTCTTTTCTTGAACTCGCACGCTTTGCATTTTAGTTATACATTATTTCAAGCCATGAATCAGTCAATCTAATTTTGTTGGTAATAGAACGAGTTTTGTGGGCTTTGAAGTCTCTACACGTGAACTGCTGCAGCAGTTAAATATAAAGTATATTTAAGTAAGGTAATTTTTAATTGACGTTTGCTAAATGCTACTTAAGCAAATACCTGATACCTCATCTTATTACATAAGGGAGAAAATCCGTTTGAAGCACCAAAACCCCTCGAACACTAAGCTCTGGCGTTATTACATCTGCAAAACTTATTATGACTTGGATTTGTAAGTCAATGCAACTATATACAGCTTGTTTCGTTCTTTCCTTAGAAACATTGTAGTAAAACGCATTACAGAACATCAGGCAAGAGGATATCTATTTTTGACAAAAACTAAATCAACACCGAAACGACAAAGTCTTACACGAGTTGAGCAACCGGAAGGAACACAGGCATGTGAAGGTGACAAAGCTCAAAAAGCTGTACGCCGGAATAACAAAGCTGCTGAAGAAACAGAAGAGCGACTTGGTTTGTCTTAAGTAGAGAAAACTCGGTTAAGCAGAGAAAACTTGGTTTGTCTTAAGCTGAAATCGGTTACTAAAGCTATAATTACAAACTGTTGGACATAATTAACATTGAGTGAACATACTGTTATCTAGTATCGTAAAATAATAAAATATTTACTTATAAAACTGGGGGGGGGGCTCCGCTCCCTGCACGCAATCGCTCGTCAACCCCCGATGATTTCTACGCAATCATATTTAGTTCGCTTTGCGAACTATACTTTTCAACAATGAGGGGGAGGGGATTGCTTCACAATCTATCCCCATATGGATCGCTGCTGGATTGATCCCAGACCTCTAGTACGGCATTAATTGAAGATTCCATTCCCTTCCCATAGCGATATTTATCCCATGCGCCCGAGTAACGGAAATTGTCAACTTTTTTTGCAGGATAAGCGGTGTCGAACGAACGAAAATCGTTGTGAAGCGGCGGAACGAAATCGAATGTTTCTGAGAACAGGGGACATCCTGACTGGGCTTGTACATGGACAGCTAAGGAATTGGTATGCTGTTTATTAGATTGAAACTGTAACCGTATATAATGCGACCTCAGTACTCTAGCTTTAGAAAACGTTCCAAAAGTTCTCGACCGGAAATACGGAAATATAGTGTAATAAAGACAAAATGTTTAAAAAAATGTCATGAACAGAACATCTCATTCCACATTAAAAAGGAAATATTTTAGCACAACATATTGTTAAAATTCAGAGAAAATCTCATCATAATTTTAAATGTTTTAGCTTCTCCGTATTGTTTGTTGTAATAGTACTTCTTAATAGTTTCATATTCGACTGTTACTATGGAAACGGCGACTAAATTTGACGGTTCTTCTGAAAACATTGTGCAAACTCTCTAGCGCGGGCTCTCAAATTTTATGAATTAATTAATTAAAAATTATAACTGTGTTTATCGTCTGCGCGTGCTCCAAATTCATTAGCCCGTTGAACCACAAGACTCGCTATTACCAATCACAAAGCGAATAAACCTGAAAAAGATTGCACATTTTTTTTATAATAGAAAGAAAGACAAGCAACAACGCTTCTTTTCGACTCACGACCAAACCTGGAGACATTGTCTCTTTTTTAACTACCACGACAGTACACGTGTGCAGACAACAAACGGCCACCAAACCCGTTCAAAGCCAGTAAAAAAAAAATCAAATCACAAATTATATTTATTGTTCAAAGATTAGCGACTTGTGATACATAATAGTAATAAAAGCCACCGCAATCAAAAAATGCATGTCCCGCCGATTCGTAATGAATTCTAAAACACGCACAACTAGACGACTGGGCATTAAAAATCAATGTTTCCACATGTATCTTTCACTCCTGTAATTTATAAAGCCGAACTGCACTTTGGGGCTCAATCTGCAGCGTGTTCAAATTGATAATTTGAGGCAGCTGTAGAAACGACATATTTATTGACGATAATTAAACACAATGTTCGGGTCATTAGGAAACAAGCCGCACTCCGGCCCCAAAAAAAAGAAAATAAAGGACGACCAAGTGTCGTATTTATTATCGTAATGCCTCATAATTATCCGGCGTTTCCCAGGTACACCTTATTGCAGATAAATGGTGGCAATGGATTTATTGTCCTGTGAGGTATATCAATTGAAAAGGGAGAAGAGGAAGGGGACTGCTTTTATGACGTCGGTTTTTGGTCTTCGTCAGGGGGAGGAGTTTTTTGACAGATTGGTGATTTCGTATGCGTGTCGCGTACTGGCACTTAAAGACTCTTGTCCCCTGAAGTATCCTTGAAGCCGTGGCGGTGTGGTAATGGTTAGAATCTACCTTTGCTTTGCATAGCCATTTTGTCGAGGAACGACTAAATGCTCTAATTGATTGGAATCATTAACATCTAGTCGGTTCATCTGTTTCGAATTTTAAGCAAGTGGATTTATTTTGTACTTTGATTCCTTGTAAGTGTAATGACGACGATGGTTCATGGTAAAAGTTCGATTAATTTATTCCAGGCAGGGCCTGATTGACGTATTGGACATGTACTTGCACGTAGTCGGGAATAAAATAAGTGCTGAAAGCAGACCTATACATCTTTTTGTAAATAAACGTCTAGTAATAATAGATATTGTTAAGCCTATTCGTTCGTTGAAGTCTCTTTATTGAACGTAATAAAATATACCTATGGATGTAAACATTTTTTCTGACTTCCATTGTTATATAAAATATACAATAAGGAATTATGGAAAGTAGAATCGTTAAAACAAAAATATCTATCAGAAGTGGCATGACAGGAACTATTACATCAATTGTAGTTACCGCGAAATCTTCATTGGGTTCGTATACTTCCCAAAATGATTTTGAAATTAAGACGTCTTAAAAAACATGCGTTGAAGCTTGTTATATCGAAGAAAATTTAAGTTTCGAAAGTCGCAGAGGTAAAATATACGATTGAATACGTCAAGTCTGTAAACAGACAAGAAAAAAAATATTCTATCCCAATGCTAATTTAACATTATAATATTAAGGAAAACGGGGAAAAGACTTTTCCATTGATTTTGTTGTGCGTTTTGACGAAGATTTCACGAAATCGAATGTTTCTGAGAACAGGGGACATCTTGACTGGGCTTGTACATGGACAGCTAAGGAATTGGTATGCTGTTTATTAGATTGAAACTGACAATTCATTTGGAACCACAATCTCTCTTTATGTCTAAGCCTTGCTTTACCTTCAGAGCTGGCCATCTGGTAATACGGCAAAGATCCAGAGTTTCGTTTGTGACATCAAAATTTTATTCAATTTAAGTTATGTTATCAAATTTAAGTTGTCATAGAATACTGTGTAAAAGGCCCTGAATTAAAGAATAGGTAGTCTATTACACTAATTTATAACTATTCTAAATTCATTTATTTCTCAGTTTGTTTTATCTGACTACATTTCCTTTTGTTTAATAAGGATTTTAATAACTTACAATGATGTAAGAAGGTTGGTGGCTGATGGTGCCAGACATAATTCTTGCCTCAGAATACCCTTGGAATGTAATCGATTTACTTTCAATAACTTCTGCAGTTAGTAATATCAGATGAGATAACCAACTATAGTTAAAATAATCGAATAATTTATCTATTAAAGTTCCGAATTCTGAGATTATATACTTCTATTTTAATGATTTGGAAATTTAGGTTGTAGGATATGGAGGTAAATTACCTCCATACCTAACCTTGGGTACATCTAAATATAGCTTAGATACACCCAAAACCAAAAGTCTCTTTGAAAATTGTTTCTGCATTCGAAATATTACTGACATATTTCCCTCAAATTAAACAACTTCAAAGAATTCAGTACAAATTCTCCAATCATTTCTCTTCAACATTATTTATTTATTTGAATACAAGGGGGAAATTTTTACTTAGGATTTAATTAAAGATGCTTTTAAACAGTATCATAATGTTTAATATAGTCAAAGTTTTAATATAATCAATGTTTAATAGAATATTTCATTGTTCTGATATTAATTTTATACAGAAGGATTCTATACATTTTAAGTTTTGAATTCCTTACGATTCCTTATTTGATACCATCTTTGATGAGTTGTCGTATCAAGAACTACATTGTACGAATTACCGCCTATTTCAACATTAACACTAAGCCAATCTAATTTATATGTGTGTTTGCATAGAGCATGCATGACAATTTACAGGTAGATATTATTTTGATCGGAGAATGAGTCTCATTCTTCCTCACAAAAAATACTTTTTATCTTCTAATGTGTTAGGATGCAACGTGAGTCGATCAGGGATACAATTACACATGCGTTTTCAAATTTTGTAGCTTCACGAAGATATTTTTTATTAAAATATTATAATTTGCCAAATAACTCAAAAATTGCAGGGCCATGTTCATACATAACAAATTTTCACATCACATGTCGGTTATACCTTTCTTGAGCATTCCCACTAATGAACATTCATTTAAAATTACTTTTCCCACGGTTAATCTTTCCTGTTCGTCAACATGTGTAAAGTAATTTCACACTGTGTCCAACAATCACTAATTACTGTACTTAAGATTGAACTTTTTCTGTTGCTCTAAAAATAGACCCTATCTTGTTCCGAGTCCACAACCGAGTCAAATGCAGTCCTTTTTTTGCACAACAGAACCTCAATCAGGACAAAGTATTAAAAGGCACGAAAAAGGGACTAGGATGAAAAAAAAAAGACAAAGAAACGGGTAGAAAAGTGCTTCCTCATAAAGAAAAAACCCGAACATTACCTCTTTTTCATTTTGTCGTCTTCGCAGTCCGGTCAGATTCGTGAACAAGCCAGCAGTTTCCAGGCCTCTTTAAAAAAGTTAACAACCCAGCTCAGAGGCATTGTTTTAAAACGGATCATTTGGGTCGCCTCGTTTGAGAGGCGTTTCCTCTCAGCACCTAAACACCAGCTTCGGGTACCGAGGGGCTCGTAATGTCGATCCCGAGTGATAATTGTGGCACCCCGTCTTGACCATTGATCCCTACTTCCTGTGTTCAAAATTACACTTATTTAAGCGTGTATGGGTCCTGTAGACAGTCTCCATCCTCTTTAAAGAGACCTCTACCTGTATCAATTCGAAGGTTCTATTTCCTGCCGATATTACTGACGGGGAAAGTTTGGTTTCATTACCGCTACGCCTATAGGCATACTGCTTGTTTTGGGTTGCATCAACTTAACTATCCTGTCTCTTCCATTTCTTGTATAATCTATTATCCAAAATTCCCTTCATTATGCATCTAAGGCCTTCTCTAGTTCTTTTATCAGAAAGTAATAGTTTTCTATCAGAATGTTTGTAATACCTGGAAAAATTATTTCTCTAATAGCGTCCCATTGTCTGCACCTGTAGATAATATGATCTACTGTTTGTTCCTCTATTCCGCATTTACACATAAAGTCTTTCCAAGAAATCTATGTTGGTGTTCCCCAAAGGCTCCATGCCCCGTCAGCAGTTGATTTATCTTGAATGAACACTGGAGTCTCCTAGTTGAGACTTTGTTGTAAAAGTTAACTGAAGGGGGAAAAGTGTAACAAAGAAATTCCCACAGCTATGGTTTCAGAAATAAATATATAGGCCGTCGGGATCTGTGGGCATGGTCACTGCGCTAGACTGTTGACGGAGCAGGTTTGATTCAATTCTGGGTGTATTTCTCTCTTCTATTTTAGAAAAACTTTCGGTGTGCGTTATTATAGACACAACATCAAGTTATATGTATGTAATTAGTGTCTGTTTTGTGTTTGGCACAGTACAGACAAATATGGCTCTTGCGCCATAAAAACCCAATCCAACCAACCAATCTCAAATAAATACAATTTTATTTGATATACTTTGTATTTTTGTATACATCGCTGGCTTAAAAGTGAAACACAATTCGTCGAAAAACATTGTTCTGAGAAAACTAAGATGAAAGTGTTCTACTATTTACGCTATGGTTACTGAATGTGTTTCTACAATAGAATTTTAACCTTCTGAAAATTACACGGTGGACTTCAGTCTAAGAATTGCTATATTCTGGTCTAGAAAAGCAAGCATTATGACATAGTGTGTTCTATTTGCAAGTCAGACATCTTTAATACAAAATAATTAATGTATCAATTTTGCAGCCTAAAAACCCAGTAACTCTAACGATCCGTGAGCATCAATACAGTAACGAATAGAGTAGTATTGCTTTCACTTCACAACACATATAATGACTATACAAAGACTAACCAGTTTTGACCATCTTGTATCAAGATGGCCAAAACTGATTAGAAATCATTCAGGAAAGACTGCTGGTAGAATGTTGGACATGCGAGTGTGAACCCCAAAGATGGTTAAGCATATTTTGAATAAGTTTATCATGCTGCTGTCACTTTTACTATATGTGGGCTGATCAGACCGTGAAATATATTTGAAAGGCTCCTGGTAGCATAGTTATAAATCACAGAAATATGTTCCGCAAGGAAAAGGATATTTCAAGAGGACAAAACGCATTCTTGATTGCTTGAATAAGTGCTTAATACTTGAAAGTTAAAAATAACATGATATCTTGATTAGTAGATTAGCTATCATAATCATAGAAAAAAATTTTAACTCAAAAATGGCTAGACTGAAAATTTGATAACAATATATCATTATGTTACCCAAGCCCTTTGTTTTATAGAGCTCAATTCATATTTCGTGTTGTTAAGATTTAAGGAAGTTTAATTCTGTTACAGTTTGAGAAAAATAAGAGTTCCTTCAAAATTTAAATATTTTTGAATTGTAAAAGAATACTGATTGACTGGGTTTGTTTAGCATTTTAAGGGATAAAAATGCAGTAGAGTATTTTATGTGTTCTCGATATCTTTTTACTTATAAACATACAAAATATCGTCACCTTTACAAATGAAAACTTATTAAGAGAATGAGATTCAAGTAAAACCTGAGATTTAATTACATAGAAACTGCAATGGTACAATAGGAGTTAAGAGTTTACACGTGTATGAGTATAGAAATTATCTGTATCGTTCAAAGATATCTGAGAAATCTTTTATCTCATTTAAATTTTACGAAACTAACCTGCATGAACTGGAATGGGACGTGAACTATCTCGATATATCAAGCATGCACGTCTTGTTTACATACATAGTAATTTGATAAATGACTTCTTTTTATCTACCGGTTTAATTGTTCCGTTTATCAGAATAATTATAGAGTGTCAAGTTGAGTCTTTCAAAGCAGTAATTAATATATATTTTAGAGCATATAACTGTGGTAGAGCACTTAGTATGTTCTTCATATCTTTTCCATCATAAACATGCAAAATATTGTCGCCTTAACACGTTAAAACTTACAAAGCGAATGAAATTCAAGCAAAAAAATGAGGCATTTAACTAAATAGAAAATGTTGCAGTACAATAAAGATAAGAGTTTACACCCGTCTGAGTATAAATTATCTATATCGTTAAATGATATGAAAGAAATCTTTCATCTCATTTACATTTCCCAAAACTGACTTGCATGAGTTGGAATGGGATGAGATCTATCTCTATATATCTAATATGCTCGTTTTGTTTACATACATAATAATTTGATAAATTACTTCTTCCTATCTATCGATATAAATGTTATATATATATTCTGACCGGTATATTGTATAATTTAACAATAATGATTATAGAGTGTCACGTTATATCTGCCAAGTAGTAATTAATGTACTGAAGATTTAGGAAGACTAGTTGAAGTAAAAATAATGTAATGCTTGGTCCTTTCAAAATTTTAGTTAAAATGCTGCTTAAACTCTTGATTTTTCGTTTTGATTTTCTTTACCTAAACTTCAATACATTATATGGTTTTTAACTATTAAATAATTTTTTCTTAACTAAACGTCATTATTCTAAACTCTTAAGCATGCATTTCTAATAAAAACTGGATCTATTAACTGAATTTATGAATTATTTTTGTCTACTTGTAATAGGAAGTTAGTTATAGGAAATTCATGTTCAAAACCTTCTATCTTTACGATCGATTGAGAAACAAAACACACTGTGTTCAATACCATTTATTAGATTAAAACACGATTCCCAAAATGTATCGTGATGTGAAAATTATCTCCAAGCACATGTTCTTGACGTCTTTTTGTTGGTAATGACCAGGGGGCAACAAGATTCAGACACAGATTAATATAAGAAACAATCAAATAATTAAACTCACCTCTTGCGTAAACCAGTATTTACAGCTTTTCCAAACCCACCCTAATGTATAATCATACCCTTTTTTTTCTAACTACACATATTCAGGTAAATCAGCCGAACTAATTCTCGATCTACAATTATTGATCTGTCATACGTATTGAATCTTTGCAGTTAATGCGCTTGACTTGAAGCAGAACAATTACAGTCTTTCTTCATCTACCATTGTGCGCAATCTAATTGCCGACTGTGCATATAAGCAGGTGCAATCATCAAATCGGACGAATTCCACGATTCCAGCAAGGAAGGCTGGTTTTGCTTTCTTTTGTTTTGTTTCACCTTCATGTCGAAGATATGGTGTCTAATGGTGGGAAAGACGGTGCCATTAGCTCAGCCAGCAATTTCTGCCATTGAAACGATTGAGACAAAAAACGTATTAGAAGTGACCTGAGCACCTGACCCCGCTCTACAGCCTGTGGTTGGTAACTTCCTGAAGGAATACCCGAGAGTATCATTGTTGGGAAGTGCATTAATGAGGGGGGTGGGGTCTCCGAGGTTTTCGAAAGCTCCAATTTAGAATACGCCCCGGAGTCAGAACAGTCCGCAATTATTGCTAGCACCCAGTCATTACTAGGCAAAATTTGTTGTGTTTTATGGTCAATTGTGTTCTGGCAATCGCAATAGGGTTTTCGGAAATGAATCCGGCGTGTTTGGCGAGTACGAATGGAATTGCTTTGATGGATGGTTTTGGCTGAAATGAGAAGGCTTAATAGAACTCTGCGTGCTACTGTGTAGATTTTCATTGTTTGTTTCAGCCAATGGGTAATACATTTTAAAACTTGTTGAACTGGTTAAAGCTTTCCAACCCGGTACATGAAATTATCCCGGTGCACTAACAGTCGTGAAAGATAGAGGTTACTTAATATAATGCATCTCATTTAGTAAAAGTCTAAATAAAATCGTAAAACTATTATTGTCATTAATATGAAATACTACCATACACTTGCTTAGCATCTGAGCTGAAGAGTTTTAATCGCTCGTATCTAACTAATCATGACAGTGTTATTACTACAGTGTTATTACTGTGATACCCCCCTTATTCAAATATATTCGTAATGAATATGATAATTGATATGCATATTTCATACTTCCAAATGGAATTAAATTAATCAAAAGTATGGAACAGCTTTCGTCTGCACTTAACTGTGTCATTTTTTATATTTACCATAGTTATTTAGAGGTTGAAAACATTCTTATGATAGCAGAATCTTAATGCTCCTTGATTATGAATTATGTGAACAGATTTAAAAAATTGAACAAATCACGATACTGAAGATTTAGGTTTGCAGATGATAGCAGAATCTTAATGCTCCTTGATTATGAATTATGTGAACAGATTTAAAAAATTGAACAAATCACGATGCTGAAGATTTAGGTTTTATAAAAGTTATGCACAACGTGAAATATGGCACATGTGGCATTATACCGTTACTCTTCTTTAATAAAACATGCCCAAACGTTAAATCTATTTATATTACTTCATTCACTCACATGAAATCGGATCAATCTTGGTGAAATTGATCCTTGTGTGGAATTTTAATTCCACACAAAACGAAACAAGTTTGTATAATTTTATCGTACTAATTTCGTTGCTGTGTGCCTTCTGGGAGAAGCCAGTTGTGTTGCGTTGTTATGAGGTGCATAGGTAGGTAGCTGAATTTACGTCGCAATGGAGCACCACAAAGGACTATTGGTCGGTATCAATCCAGAAGGGAAAAATCCAAGGCAGTATCTCGTAATTTTAATTCAAGGTCAAATAACTAGATCAATTTCTAAACTGGTACCCAATTATCTGCAAATTCACACCAAGCCAATGCGCGAGTTGGCGTCTTTGGTTGAACCGAGTTTTTGACTAGCAACCATCCGGTTGTAAATCCATAAATTTTATAAACGGGCTACTATCCAACCAATGACCGCCGTGTACGCGGGGATGGTACAAGTTGAATCCGTCGTGATCTCAAATATATTCACGTTGTTGGCGTGCTAAAGACGTCTCTGGAGAGTGGGATACCAGCTCATATGTAGACCTTGTCATCTGAACGTGGCTCAAAATTATGAGGTTCTGCTTTTGGATCTTTCCCTCCTGAATTGATCCCAAACCGTCTCCAGTAGCCCGTTGTAATCGTGTGACGTAAATTTAAATGACGTAATTCATTCCCTTGGTGTGCTCATCTATGTATTGAATGAAAAAAAAACCTACGACCAACTCTTACTTCCTTAGCGATGCTACAAAATCTATGGGATTCTTGTTTCGAAAAACAATTATAAGGGCATACTGATCATTTGCGCATAAGTTTCTGCCGGGCGTCCTCATTATTTACTATCCTTGTTTATGAGCACGTTTGAAGATATTTTGAACCAAAATCATTATACGACCGAACCTAAAACTTTTATTCCGGTGACAAAGCGAGGCTTTCCAAATTTATTCGCACCAAGAGACCCGGAGTCAAAGTTTGTTCCGGAATTATTATCTCGGGGAGAACTTCCCGAAAGTATTCTCGGGACGCATTATTACTTTTGCTTGGATAACATTGTTTTTTTACGTAATGAGTGGACGAATATATGGGGAGATTGTCCTACATTGTTAACACCGCTAACAATCACAGGGATCACTCTCTCATCAAAAGTAAATAAATAAACAACCAAAATAATTGGACCGGCGATTATGATAAAAACATTTTTTCCTCCTTTCCCGTTTTCCGGCTAAGGATCGCCGTCCTGTGCCTCGAGAGCGGAATGGAAGTGCGTTTAAAAGTTTCCTAAAAGGATAAAGTTTTGGAAATTAAAACCCTCCTCTTCCCTCTGCGTGCACAATTGTGTGCTTTTGTTAACCTAAATTGCTCTCTCTTTTAATTTGCTGAAGC
Source organism: Metellina segmentata (assembly GCA_947359465.1). Lineage (NCBI taxonomy): Eukaryota > Metazoa > Arthropoda > Arachnida > Araneae > Tetragnathidae > Metellina > Metellina segmentata. The sequence goes on from OX375881.1 coordinate 55,891,695, forward strand.
GTTGTCAAGGGAACTTTGAGGGTTGAGGAAGCGTCGGCGGGTTTCCACATTTGGCAGTTTCTCTTACTTTCAACCGAATTGAACGCATTTTCGTCAAAGAACCACTCGAGAAATTCTAGTTTGAAACAAAATCATGTTTATGTGAGTGAAAAGTAATCTAAGCTACACAGCTCTGAGAATACGATGATAAATGTGTTTGAGAAAGACAATAGAAAGTTAGTAACGCGTATAAGCCAACCACTAGTATATTTTAACGATGAATAAAATTATCGCATTCGAATTACAGGTATGTCATATTTACATTGGCATATCTGGAGGTGGACTCATGAGGTTGAAACCAATCTTTGACTTCTTATTCTAATAATACTTCGTAATAGATAAAATATTATAAACTCATGAATTAGTTTTGTGATATTAAAAAAACTGAGAAATTAACTGTCATTTTATTAAATCAAATCTTCACTCGAAATGTAAAGCTGGGAAGATTATGGATGCTGTTGAAAAGTTACAGAAAAATAAAATACGACTGAGAATAAAGGTAATGATATTTAATCATCCTACGTAATTGGGGAAATTAAGTACTCTCAAGTGAGGTTTTAGTGGTCAAGTAACTCTAAACGCATGACTTATTTTTGTATGGTTATACTAATCTCTCTTATCTAAAAATTAGTCTGGAAACTAAATTTATAATCTTTATATTTACTCTTTCATATTACCTATAAAAGGGGTTTATTAAGATTTTGACACTGTCAATCCTTTAATATATTCTCTTTTGCTATGATTTAAATGATAAAAGTTTGCAAGAAACTTAATCATTTAAATTTCATGAGAATTTTTGCTATGGCCATTTAGGAATCATAAAACCTATTTTTCCCTTTGCAATCATCTTCATCAATATTAATAATAAGATCAGAAAAGTGTGATGAAATCACCCATTTTCTTAGAATAAATATTGCAGTTTGTTTACACACAGACAATTTACAATTTAACTTGTAGATTGGACATAAAGCGAGTATTTTTGCTATGGCCATTTAGAAATCATGTAACATATTTTTTCCTTTGTAATCTTCATCAATATTAATAACAAGATCAGGAAAGTGTGATGTTTACACACAGACGATGTACAATTTAACTTGTAGATTGGACACAAAGAAAGAATTTTTGATATGGCCATTTAGGAAGCATAAAACATATTTTTTCCTTTGCAATCTTCATCAATATTAACAACAAGATCAGGAAAGTGTGATGAAACCACCCATTTTCTTAGAATAAATATTGCAGTTTGTTTACACACAGACGATGTACAATTTAACTTGTAGATTGATTGGACATGAAGCGAGCAGAGCTAAAAAGCGTTTTTCTAAATATCTTTTGGTTTGGCTGTCATCGCAACCAGACTGAAACCAATTGCGGATAGAAATGGGAGGGGCACATTGTATCGATAATTTCATCCATCGATAATTTCATATATCGATACCTGCTATTTTTGATAAACCTTCAGAGTGAATTGATACATTTGAGTGAATATCGTTGCAGACTTGTACAGATACCAGGATCGATACACCGCATTTACTCATTGCATAAAATCCGGGTATCGGACCGGTATCCTTTCAATCTGGATCGGATCGCTCCTATACTTTTCCTAAGAAATGCTAGTCCGATACAAAGGCGACGTGCATCACTGGTGTAAATATAGGAAGGGGCAACGAAAAAGAAAGGATAGGAGGTACTGTGCTGTGTGAAGTAAAAGGCTTGAAGCTGATATAATCAGAAGGGTTTTATTTTACGAACATCACAGCACATACACGTTACACCGACAAAGACACAAAGCACACTACTAGCATACAACGAAAAAAGCATTACATACAAATGCGAACTGATACTAAAAGTAATCAATAGGAACGGTTTTAGAAGTGTGAACTGAAACTGTAGTTCGACCGCTTTGTCAACTCCAAGCCCGTTGATAATGGTTGCGCTGTTCAAGGAACCGCAGGCTTTTTTGTTGATATTTCACGGATGGATACTTTTGGTCCTATATTTTAGGTGTATCGATACGGATAAATTCAGAACATCGATTCTTAGACCATAGGTGACCATTTCTAATTTCTAGCTGTCCTATTTGTAGTTCAGTAAAACCGAGAAGGGGTGGTTAGATGACTAGAACCAATGATCCTTGTAAATAGAGGGAAACGCCAAAGACAATTCGCTCTCTCATCAAGGGGACGTTACAAAAGAAACCCAAATGAGCTACAACACAAGAATATTCTCCAGTGAAAATACATGTATGTTTAACTACTGCTCAAACACTATAAACGTGCTTGCGCGTTGACCTGCCTGAACGAATATAATTGAATTTTTATAAATGATTTTTTTAAATAAATAAAATCTTAGTTTATGACATATTAGACATTGTGACATTTAGTTTATATTTTTTTTAAAGAAATCGAAGCTTAGTTTATGACATATTAGACATTGTGATATTTAGTTTATATAAATTTTAATTAATCGAAGCTTAGTTTATGACATTAACAGATTTCATAGGTAATTGTGTGACAATATAACTCCAGAAGGGATGAAGATTTTTTTTTATACATGTAGTTTCGAGTTGGATGTGAAAAGCTTTGAAAAATTGGTATATTTTAATCCTTTCACATGTAATCAACTTCATATCAAACTCACAATTAATAGTAGAAATTCTTTCGTGATTAATAAAAGTCATTCATACTGTTCATTATGTTACACTGTTTGCATTTTTATAAAAAGAGTAAGTCAATGCAAATTTATTTCTCTTACTGTGTAGCGGCATAAACATTTCATGTGAAAGTTATTCAGTTTAGAAATGGTGCACAAAACTAATAGTTTCATAACTGAGGAGCGAATATCCATGAGGAGGTCTAAGGTGTAAAGAGTATGTTCCATTTACATTAAACATTACATATATCAATTATAAATAATTAGGGAATCATAAACAGTCATTTTTATGAATTAATATATTTAGTGCATTTAAAAATTCAGAACGAGTAAAATTTTAAACAGCTATTTCCTTCCCTTTAAATAAAGTTGTATTCATGAAATGTTCTTATCTTTGCATTTCAAATTTACAATACATGATTAGTAAATTACAGCCTTCTATCAAAACTTGTTTTCAAGCCTTATTGGGATGAATATATATGATTTTTCATTAAAATAGTTGGTTTCGTGAGATATGAAAGGTCTAGTATTAATCAAAACTGACTGCTAAAAACATGAAAATTGTTATGTAAAGTTCTGTTTTTCGTTTTAATAATTTTCTTAATCTAAAACAGCACGCTTGTGAAACTTCTGTGGACCAAAAATGTTTTATTCTTTTTGTATATGTTTTATATAATTTATATATTTAGATTGAAACGTAAAGCAATGTGTAAGCATCCAGAGTAAAATCGTTGTTTATAAAATATCTTAAAACCATGACCTTGAGGCTTTGATTACGACACTCTTGATTGATGAAATATAAATAGTGTTAAATTCATATATAAAAACAATATTACTATACATTTTTTACTATAATCTTAATCAAGTTTTCATAGTACTTTAGAATTATGTTGTCTTGGATCATTTTTGACGGCCGATTTAATATAATAATCTTTCAAAAGGTATAAAACTAGCCTAAATTTATGAATAGATACTGTAGAAATCCCTGGGAACAGCTAAACATTTTGCATAAAATTTTAAACAGTTGCTTCGAAGTGTAGGCTGAACAGGTTCGATTCCTACAAACTAGCTTTGGTGTTTTCTCTCTTTTGTATCACTAAAATTTTCCTTGAGTGTGTATGTGTATTGTGTGACGTTGTATGTCTTGTATTTGGTACAGCTTGGCCAAATATGCCCCTTGCGCCATAAAGCTCTAAGGAGTTGTTGAGTATCACTAGTGTTATTTCAAGGCCCAGTAAATTGAGTCATTCATTTGTATGGGCCGAAACCAATTCATTCTATTATATTTGATTTATTTTCGATTTGGCGCAGATTGGCGCCCTTCGTCTGCAGTTCGCTTTCCGGCAACCAGTTGGGCGATGGGCGGCGAAGAAAGGAAGCGTACGAGATTTTCTAACTTCGAAGCAGTTGTTAGTGTTGATTCTTCGACTTAGTCTTCCACTTGACAAAACCAGAATAATTGTCAAGGAATTGGTCACGGCTAATCACTCACCTTCTTCCTTTCTTCAAGACGTTCTTTTTTCGCCCCTTAATTTGTTTGATAATTTTTTTTCCTCCCTCCAGTTTTCCAGACGGCCTTTGTGTCGCTTAGCTACGCCTCCTAACGAGAAAAATTTACAACTTCGTTACGATACACATTATTAAATTAAGCCTTGCGGTTTCCTCGAATTAATTTCCATTCACTTTATTAGGGAATCGGCCGAATTAAAAGAAAGAAGGCGAGCGTAAATTATCTCATTGGATAAGTACTTGGCGGATTTGTTTGGCAACACAGCTGATGCGATTGGAGAAGTGCTTTTAAAGAAATGGGATTGTTTTCTCATCTTATTAATATTTAGTTTGGGGTAATCTCGTGAGTGATAAGCCGTGATTCGTGTTTGTTGCAACAAAATTACGTAAGGAATTAAACAAGAGAGGTGTTTCTTGAGTGTTGCGTGGTAATTCGATTGTATTTTTCCGCTGTGGTCTTTTTATTTGCTCGTTAACTTTACAGTAATTGGATGATGTGAGAATTTAGAGTCATCAGGCTAGAAGTAAGGAGTCTGACACGAACTTGATTAATGCGATGGGGCATGTGTTTAAAATTATTGAATTAGGAAAGTTTCGGGTACTTATGAAATTTCTACCTTGAGATAGAGTGCCGTTATTTTGCATCGTTAAAAACGTCATCTGATATTTGGCATTTCATTTGCCATGAATAAGTTCTTGATGTTTCTTTTACCTAAGACCATATATTTATTGCATTTAAACGAAGATGAAATAACTTTTCAATATTGGTGCAGAATATTTAAAGAATGCTATTCTCTGTCACATTCTTAAATCAAAATATAGTCTATTACAAAAAAATCAATACACCAAGGAGGTGCAGAATTATAGTTGTGCCGGGCTCGATCAACTTGGAACCAGCTCTGACTGGAGACATATAGTCTTTGGTGACGAGTCCCGTTTCCAACTCTGTCCTGACTACAACTGCTGACGCTTCTGGAGACGTCCAGGGCAGCGTGGGGATCCTGTTCTTAAGCTTTGGTTTCTTAAGAAAGTGGAGCCGTAATCTAACAGCCGTGATACGTCATGAGGCCGCGGGCATAACTAGACAGCCGTCTAAACAAAAATCCAGAGGTGTCAACTTAGAAGGACAGAATACGTTGGAGAATGGGCAACACAGACGGCTGTCGTGATTTATTTTAGTCCAGAAACAAAACAAAGTGGTTTTTTATTCTCTAGTTTAAAGTTTCTAACTTCGGGATCGTTGAAGGTAGAGTGAAAATTTCAACAGATTTCAAATCAGCGTCAATTTCTACGCCAGATCGATATAAAAAACAGTTTTGTTATTCAATTATTTACCATTTGATTATTTAATCATTTTTTAAATAATTAATTATTTATTTAAAGAAAATCACAATTAAGGTATATTTTCCGCAGGTTTCAAATCCATTGAAATTTTCATTCTGTGTTTAACGATCCCGATTTTACAAAAACGAATTAATCAATGGCAGTCAAAAATGTTTATTTATTACGCTCCTCTTCGTTCGAATAGTTTGGAGCAGGAAATGAAGTCTGGCCGCTACAAGAGAAAAAACGTTCCCCAACTGTTTGAGACCGCTATGACGACAGTCATGGAAATGGCGGCTCCGATCATTTTCGTTACGCTCACAAACAACGCTCTCTAGGAAACCAACACCATGTGTTAGTATAAACAACGTTTTAGTGACGTCACCCACCGATACATCACGGCTACGCTTTCTTAGGAAACCGAAGCTTTACTTTCGCACGCCACACATGCCCGCAACAGTGCGTTATGGTCTGGGGTGCCATCTTTTATGATAGCCTGACCCCTTTGGTAGTTGTTTCTGGCTCACTTACTGCACAGCGGTACGTAGACGACATTCTACGTCCGGTTGTGTTACCGTTCCTTTTGCGACACCTCGGATTTACTTTTCAACAACATAATGCCCGGCCGCACACGGCACGTGTTGCTATGAATTGTCTTCAAGCTTTTCCAACACTTCCATGGAAGGCTAGGTCTCCTGATCTCCCATAGAGGATATTTAGGACGTTATGGAAGGCGATTGCAACCATCCCGGAATGTTGATCATTTAACTTGACACTTGGAGACAATTTGGCAAAAAATTCCGAGGAACACCATCAGGGAACTTTTTCAGTCTACTTTATTCAGTGACTTTTTCATTGACAGTATGTTATGGTTACTCATTGTTGATACCCATTTACTGAATTCAAGGTATTAGTTTCTTATTTGTGAAGAACAGAAGTAGAAGATATTTTATTATAAATATGTAATACATATTTAGCCGATAATTGTGTTTTACGTCTGTTTTTAATTTTACTGCAGTTTTCAAAATTCCGACAAAATGCCTGCCGAGTAATTGTAATTGCTTGGAGATGTGTTACAGAACACTGAACATAATTATGCACCTTGGGTCTCATGGATGTCATGCCTCAACTTTTAAAGTGGTATTTGCGTTTCAGAACTACTTAGTGTCTCATGTATTATGAACTAAGACTTCATGTAGGTAATAACTCTACTTTTTAAGAAGTCTTTACGTTTTAAAACTTCATGAATTTTGCAAAGTGAATTGCGTGATTAAACGTGTGAGTTTGAATTACTCAAATGTGAAAATGTTTTCATATGGTTTGTTCCTCTACGGTCAGTATTTGATGCACACTTTAAAAAAACAATTTGCACTACTAGAACACGGTGAATATTTAATACCAATTCTCGCATAAATACTGAGAATTCTAGAATTCTAGTATATAATTTTAGTACGTTGAGAATTTTGAAACTTCCAATTAAAACTTTAAATTTTAAGCTTCAAAGATTCGTGCAAACGTTTAAATATTAAAGCATCTAAAAGACAATTCAAACGAAATTAAGTTCCTTGTCCAGAGAGCTCACCTTCCACCAATCTGTCTTCGTAGAAATAGCGATAATTCTAATATCTATATATATAATTCTCTTACGTGGCTCACGAAAAAGGCGTTATTTGTAATCGCGTTTTGGCAACACTGTATGATTGTTTGTTTATCGCGAAGTCTCGCGCATCGATTGAATTTATAGCGTTATCGGATGAAATTTTATTGAAAAAAAAAAAAGGAAATTTTAATGAGCTGTTGCAGTTAGTTTATAATAGAAATCAAAGAAAGCGGAGGATCTTTTCATGGCCATTTAAAAAACGGTCCTTTTCAGGGCCAACAATTATAGTTCAACAAGACGCTTGCACTACAACTTTCAGCAACAAACTCAATGAAAAAGTGTGGGTCGTTTGAGTGCTGGGAAAATGTACACACAAACAACATGCTGGGTATTCAATTTCCAAAGCAACGCTCACATTTCGAGTCAAAATTTGCACAAAGTTTTCATTTGAATTCTGATTTTAGAGATAGTGTATATATTTTTTCTGTTATACAGCAAATTTAGATTTGAAAAACATTTTTTTGGTAACATATTTTGTAAACAATCCCTTCTGCTAGGACACATGTCTTCATTGAGGCGAGCGAAGCGAGCATAGGTTCGCGCAGCGAAGCAATCCTCCGGGGATTGGCGAGCGTTAGCGAGCAGGGGGCAGGCCCCCTAGTTAACCTATATTACTCAAAGCGCTCTAAAACTAACTTAAAACCTTAAAAATCTTAGAAGTTTCTGGCAACCGATTAAATATTAAAACAATTAAAACGCGATTTCGACCGAGGTTAGGTTCTTTGGCAGAGAGCTCACCCTCTACCAATTGTTCTTACCAGGGCGCCCTCGTGTTTGCAGCAGCGGCGCTTCAATTAAGCCGGAAGCCGTGAACACAAACACACGTTCCGAAAAGCAGCTTACCTTAGGAAATCATTAGTGAGGTTTGCCGCACCTGACCCAAGGACAGAATCAATAGTGTAGTGTCCTCACGACCCTCCGTTAACGAGCTTCAATCGCACCCACCGCACAACATCAACATTTGCATAATTACGAGAGGAAGTTGTCCACTGAAAGCCAATATGCAACACCGCTTGATGAGGAGAAAGCCAAAGGTGTTTGTCTCTACTCACCCCCCAAAGCCCCTGGTCAGAAGGGAGGGGGCTGTGCACGTGCTGCAGATCATTGTCGACAGCCCCCCTATCTCTCGGGAAGGATTGGTTCTTTGCTGTTCGTTATTACTCATTATCGTTGGACGGTTTCGGTAGAGTAAGCGTTTTTGGGTTTCGTGTCCGTTTAGTAGACTCGATGGTTCTCCTTGCTAATTGGGTTGGAATGCAGTTTTGCGTGGAAAATAAAGTTAGTGATTCTACAAATTGGTGTTTCATTGATGTTATAGTTATACTAATCCATTCCTAGGGTTTGTGTTCAAGGATAAAATGTCTGCCCAATTTGTAAACTGAAATACTTCGATGTTCTTTCTCGTTATCGTTGGACGGTTTCGGTAGAGTAAGCGTTTATGGGCTTCATGTAAGTGGATGTCCGTTTAGCAAAGATTCGATGGTTTTCTTTGTTCATGGGATTGAAAGGAAGTTTCGAACGGGAAATAAAGTTGATTCTGCAAATTGGTTTTTTATTGATATTCACGTCCAGTTATATTCATCCATTACTAGTGTTTGTGTTCAAGGTTAGAGTGTCTGTCCAACTTGTAAACTGAAATACTTTGCTATTCTTTGTTACAACTTATCACTGGACGATTTTGGTGGAGTGAGAGTTTTTGGTTTCTGTTTAGATAGATGCTCGTTTAACAGATTTGAAGGTTTTATTTATGCTAATTGAGATTGTTATGCAGTTTTTTATGAAAATAAAATTTATGATTACACAAATCGGTCTTTTATTGCTAAAGTAGTGTTTTAGTTCAAAGAAAGAGTGTATGTCTATCTTTTAAAGTGAAATACTTTGCTGTTTTTCGCTACTCATTATAACTGGACGATTTAGGTGGAGTGAGCGCTTTTGTTTTTCGTGTGGGTGGATGTCCGTTTCACAGTTTCGAAGGTTTTCTTTGATAAATGGGTATGTAATGCAGTTTCAAATAGTTGGTTAGTTTGTTGATCTAGGTTAATGGCACAAGGTGCAGTTTCATACGGAAAATAAAGTAGAGGATTTTACAAATCTATCTTTCAGTATAATAGTTGTTGTCATAGTTCATTAGTAGTGTTTGTATTTAAGAGTTGAAGGAGCGTCTGGTCAACTTGTAAACTGATATCTGAGATCTTTGCTGTTATTATTGCTAATTTTTTTGGTGGAGTAAGTATTTTTTAAATTTTCGTTTAGAGATATGTCCATTTAACACATACTCGGTTTACTCGATAATGCGGGTCAAAATGCAGTATTATATGGAAAATAAAGCTTAAAATTATGAAAATACGCCCCTTATTGGTACAGTAATCACATTAATTAATTTACAGTGTTTGTGTTTAAATATAGTGAGTGACTTTACAACTTGTAAATTAAAATGTTCAAGTTCTCTCGATCATACCTGATTTTAGAAGATTTCTGTCACTTAAGTGAAAATGTTTCAAAAATGTGTGCTCTCTCTCTCTCTCTCTGTATATATATATATATATATATATATATATATATATATATATATATATATATATATATATATATATCTTAAACAAGAGGAAATTCACAAAATAAAAACCAAACGGAATTTATTGAAAACGAAAGTGTTGGTGGATCAGGGCACATATATATATATATATATATATATATATATATATATATATCGTAAAAGATTCAAAATTTGCTTATAATATACATACGTATACATTAAAAACAAATAATAAATCTCATACGATGCCTATATTGAGAGTTTCACTTCCTGTTTCTTCCTGAAGTTGTGCAGCAAAGTAACCCTAATGACCGGAAGAACGAGAGGCTTTTAAAGAATTTCCTACTCGACGAACTGACCTTATCGCACGTAATCCTACGGGATCATTTATTTTCGGTTACTGACCAAACAATAGCTTGATGATCGCGTAATCGGTCATCTCTGGAAAGAGTAAACACTTCCTCGAATCAACGCAAATCATTAATTAGAACTTAATTGAGTTGCTGACATCTCAGATTTGCTGAGGTGTAATTTTATTAAAGGGGTAGATCTGATAAGATTTTTTACTGACGATTGTAAATTATGTATGGTGACAGTAAATCATCGTCTTAATTGATAGAAAGAAAATATTTCTCTCTATATATATTTCGCTAACGTTCGCGGCTCAGAAATCGACAGTATTTTGTGTATTGACGAACGGCAACAAAGGGATATAAACAATGAAAAAACAAACACTGCTTAATTTTGCCACTTTGTTGAAATATGCTTAACTTAAGCTAAACAGCTGTATAATATTCCAAAACCTTTATGGGAAGAATATTACGTTCATATGGAATTTTTAAACAGTCTGATGACAGAGGGCAGTAAAAGATAAAAAAATCAGCGTAATATAGACAATATGAGCGAACGTGAAAAAACTTTTAGCGCTCAAGAAATACGGAATCGCTTTAGCGAATGGGTATCCTATCGAAGTGGATGTTCAAAAGCTTTTTCCCATGCATTTCAACGATCATAGAAAGTAAGATTATATAAAAGACTAATAAGAAGTATAAGGAATGCTGCTTTATATTTCTGATTAAATTTATTGAAATTCACGTATTGTTATATACACTATATGGACAAAATCATTGCCGTAATTTTGTTATAGTCTAGGCAAGGCTGTATAATCAGAACGTCGAGGTACACGTGATGGTACTAGGTACATAAAGCAATGGGCTATGTCCTAACCAAGAAAAACAATCCCACATTTATATGAATCCTCCGAATTTCTGTAGTGTTCAAATACTTTTGTCCATATAGTGTATATTCATCGTAAATGGATTAAAATCAAGTATGAAATGGGAATAACGATACTACCATCAACAGATTAACAATTTTCTGAACTGGCCAGTCAATAAAATTCACATCATTGCAGGAAATCAGTCCTGCACACGTTTTGCAGTATTACATGGAACTCGATCCTGCTGGAAGAAGCAACCATTATAGCCTTAATTTTGTCATAATTTAGGTAAGGCTGTTTAACCAGAACGTCGATGTACACGTGATGGTACTAGGTAAATAAAGCAATGTTATAAGTCCTAACCAGGAAAAACAATCCCACACTTAGAAAAATCCTTCAAATTTCTGCAGAGTTCAAATACTTCTGTCCATTTAGTGGATATTCATTGTAAATGGATTAAAATAATGTCTGAAATGGTTATAACGATACTACCGTCAACAGATTAACAATTAAGAAACTGTACAGCAGATGTTATGTGTGGGTCTGTTAGTTAACATACGATGTTGGTTTAAGTATAGTAAAAAAGTGTTAAAGGATAATTTCATGCCAAACAAAAACAATTTTGTTTCTCAACATAATCGCAATATAGGGCTGCGTACTTGTTCTAGGAAGTTTCAAATTTTTTCGAAAAATATCTTGTTAAAGGCTGCAAAGTACTCACCAATATTCTTATTTGACGGTAATGTCTTACCGCAGGGTAAATTTTCAAACTTGGAAACAATGAGAAGTCGCAAAGGACCAACTATGAAGAATAGGGTGGCTATCTTGTTATTTAAATAAAAAGGTTTGATCACTTTACAGAATTTATTTTTTCCATTTTCGAGGCAGCTTTTTACCAGTGCTCCCATCAAATTTATCTAAAACACAAGCAAAGTGTCGCTTCTGGTTGAAATTTTGTCTGAGCTAGATTGAAAAGTGAAACACCTGACAGCAGTGACGTCACCAAATTAATTGCGCCTCCATCTCGAATAAATTTACCTAACATATCAAACGACCTTCGTATATATTCTCTTACATTTTAAGCCATTCAACCACTAGAGAAAAATGGGCTTTTTAAGGGATATTTTTCGTGTTTTTTACTCCACATTTCACAGAGATTCCAATACAAGGACGATATTTGGGACTCACAGACTCAATTTAAAAAACATAAGTTTTTAGAGAACCTATAAATATTACGCCATGGATTTTTTGACACTTGACTTTGTTCGTGAACGAATTTTCTTGTAAAAATAAGGCTTTTAAAAATATTTTGAGGACTGCAAATTATAAGGCTCTTATAAGAGCCCCTAAAAATAAATTGAAAAATATGGCCGTACTGAGAAAAAAGTACTTTGAAGTAAAACATATCGGTAACGTATTAACTGTAAATGCAATAATGAAAACAATTTTAATAAGACTGTTTATTGAGAAGTGAATAGTACGATGAATTAAAATTTAAAAATGCACTACTATACGCTATATGCTGCTACGTTAATGCTACGTTCAAGTGGATAACAATATTACTTCATATATTCGTTTTTCCATATTCTCCAAACCGTTATCAGTAATGAAAGCAAAATACACGAAGTATTAAATGCGCCCAAACAATCAATCAATAGTAAAATTTCAAATCTTAAATTCCCTTGGTAGTGGTATGTAGTTTATTAAAATCTCACTGTAGCAACAACGGACTATTGGCCGAGACCAACCCCAAAGAAATGTTCGAGGACTGTGCAAGACCCTCTGATTCTGAAATTGAAATTGATTTTTAATAGAAGAAATCCTCTATCAACAAGATTCTAGGCTCCACGACTCCATAATCCCCGAGATAATTAAAACCAACACTCCAGAAAATCTCCTTCATTAAATCAGATAGTCCCCGATCATAACACGGAAGTGATAAACCCACCCCCATTCTTCAAAACACCCCACTACAAAACAAAACAAAAGGTGGGGGTGTCGAACGTTGTTCCCTTCATGAAGAGCTGACCCCCACCTTTTTGTTGGAGATCAACATCACACCCTCCGAATCCGTTTTAATAGGGGATCACAGGGGAAGACCCCTATTTGTAGACTTTCCTGCCGCGCACCTCTCCTAAGGGGAAAACCAACCGTACAGTGTGTATGCGATTTGGAAAGGGGGGACGCAGCTGCAGTCGACAACTCTCTAGTCTTCTCCCTATTTGCATAAACATCCACTATATGTCTGTCTCTATAATACATATCCCTTCTCCCATTATGCTCTACTGAACCCTCATCGCCCCCCTCCCCTGGGATCGTCATGCACATGCCCGTTTTGCCTCCTGGGGTATAGGACTCCTTGTGTATTTTAAATTATGGATGGTGACGCAATTTTTTCCCCGGCCTGTTTGCTCGATTTATTTTGGGTTTTTTCGCAGAAGTTTGAATAAGTTTCTTGGGAAGGCCATCTGCGCAAGTCAGTTGTTGGACATGTTTTCCCCACTAGGAAATGCGAGCGATACTAAAAAATTGAGAGGGATGTTTGCATTTTTTGTTTGTCGGAATGCAACTTGGTCTTGCTATTACAGACGTAGAATTGATTTCAGGGAAGGAGATTTCCATCAAATTTCTTTCGATGACACTTCTGATATTACGGCTGGGTTATTTTAAGTCTACATTTGCATAACAGCGTTCCCCCTTTTATTTTCGTTGTTCTTCTCTCACGGCTATAGATTCACGCTGAAATTGATCGGAATTCGTTCGTTGTCAATGTTTTTGTCGGGAGATGTAATCTCCTCGGTGTGGGCAAACGCCAGAAACAATTGCGAAGTTTTTAGAGTTAGTGTTTAGTTTTCTTGAGATGTCTGAATTTTTTAATGTCGCTGCTGTTATCTTTTGTGGAAACAGTGGTATTCCTTTTCTAATGTGATACAATTTTCTGATACAAACACTATCAAAGCAAACTTAATCATGTAAACTGAATTACACCTTTCTAAGCCTTTCAGACCTTCTGTTACGTAATTTTATTGTTTATAGTTTTGTTCGACCTTTGAGACTAAATATTAACCATTCTGATGGATGACATAACTCGTCATTTGAAGAAAACTAACTATATCTTGATCTCGTCATCAAAAATTTATCAATATTTTGATAAATTTGGTATAAATAAATATATAAATATTTGGTATAATAAATATATAATAAAAAATATATATTTGGTGACGAGAGATCTCGTTATTAGCAAAATTGATCAAATCTTGATGCACGAGATAACTCGTCTTTACCATTCGGAGAGGGTTATTTCGTATGAGATTATTAAATTAATTATTATTATTAATTAGATTAAATATTATAAATATTTTTATTAAATATTATAGCATTAGATTAAATATTACAAATATTATATTATTAGACTAATTATTATTATTAGATTAAATATTATAAGTATTAATATTAAATACTTTATTATTAGATTAAATGCTATACATATTATATATTATTAATAAATTTTATATTATTAGATTAAATATTATTATTTCATCAATTCTTTTTTACGTCAACTACTTAAACTAGATTGTTATAGATATGTCGACTGCCTGGTATAGTAGTCATAGAGCCTGTCTGCAACTCGGTAGGTTTGAATCCTGGTTTCATCCGTTCATTGGTGTTGGTGAATTACCTTATTACTAGGGGGCCCGCCCCCTGCTCGCTAACGCTCACCAACCCCCGGAGGATTGCTTCGCAATTCTCATTGGTTCGCTGCGCGAACCTATGCTCGCTTCGCTCGCATCAATGAAGACACGTGTCCTAGCAGAAGGGATTGATTACAAAATATATTCCAAAAAAAATATTTTTCAAATCTAAATTTGTTGTATTACATAAAAGATATATACAGTACCTCTGGAATCAGAATTTAGATGAAAACTTTGAGCAAATTTTTACTCGCAATGTGAGCGCTGCTTTTGAAATTGAATACCCAGCATGTTGTTTGTGTGTACATTTCCCCAGTACTCGAGCCACCCATACACTTTTTGACTGAGTTTGTTGTCGAAAGTTGTAGTGCACGCGTCTTGTTGTACTATAATTGTTAGCCTTGAAAAGGACCGTTTTTTAAATAGCCCTGAAAAGATCCTCCGCTTTCTTAGATTTCTATTACAAACCGCAACAGCTCGCCTAAAATTCATTTTTTTTATATAAAATGTCATCCGATAACGCTATAGATTTAAATGACTCGCGAGGCTCCTAGTAAACAAACAATCGCACAATGTTGCCAAAACGCGGTAACAAATAACGTCTTTTTTGCATGCCACGTAAGAGAAATATATATATAGATGGGAAATTCACCATAATCAATATGATGGTTGACTGAATTCTTCCTCAAAAATAACCATAAGTTCATTCTTCGTAGTGCCGAAGGGCAGTAAAAATACGTGAACTGATGGTTATTTCTGAGGAACAACTTAGTTAGCCGACATATTGGTCTTGGTGAAGTTCCCATAATGAGTAATTAAAAAAAAGTACTGTAATTGAAATAAATCGGGGCCTAACGATTCGGTTGTAATACTGATTATTTAGTACTTGATCTAATGGGTAAGCATGTTTTTGGGAGGTGTAACAACAATTGTCTTTAAAATTATTTTGATGTATTTTCTTCATTTAGCTTTAAATTCCCTCTTTTTGTAAAAGCTTTCTATATTAATTATGTATAAGATTATTGTAATCATGCGTATAAACATTCTGCAATTTTTTGCAGCTGTCTAGATTAAGCAGATATTTAATGTTCTAGATATTTGAGAAGTGCGTTAAAAAATGTTTTTAACGTTCCTTGTTCACATTATACTAGACAGAAATATTATCAGTTCTGCAGCCATTTCAAATAAATCTGCAAAAGCAGTTTTATATATTTGTTTAAATTTAATGATCTTAAGTATTTAACCAGTTAAATGTTTCAATTTCCATTGCTTTTCTATATTAAAAAGTTGGAAATTAAGAAGCTAATAATTTAGGATGCCTAAATTGTTGACTATTTTAACTGACAGTTGATTACAAAGGTATCCCTGCTACACATTCAGTCTCAACACATGTCTTATATGGGTATGTTCTGGAGGTTTGTACGAGCTACTTTTGCTTTTAGTACAACATTGTACGAGTGCATTTTTTATGTAACGAAATCTGATCGTTTCATTTTAAAATGTTACTTCGTTTAAAAATTATTTTAAGGTTTACAAACGTATTCTTTAGTCGATGAATAACTTTAGTGTGCTACATACTTTAACTGAATTCTAATAACCTAGTCTAATTTCATTTATATCATGTGCCACAAATATAATTGCACAAATTTTTATGCTGTGATAAAGTAATACAAATACTTATTTTGTCATACATATAATATATTTTTTCAGATTTACTCGAACGAAAAGTGTTTTTCAAATTATATAACTAAACATATGTTAAGCCTATACAATTTGTATGCAAAATATTAAGCTAATATGTACTTATTATTAAATATGTACTTATTATTAAATATGTACTTATTATTAAATATGTACTTATTATTATGCTATATATATGCTAATATATACTTATTATTAGTTTAAATCGATAATTAAAATGAATAATTTATGTTACATAATTTAAAGGTTATTTATTTAACCTCAATGTAAATATAATACATAATCAAATATATCGTTTGCTTACTTTGATTGTATGATTTCGTAAGAGAATTTGAAATCATAAAAACCTATTGAAGACTTCCCAAATAAATTTTCAGAAAATAAAGGAGTAATTGACATTTATTATCAAAGACACTTTAAACACTGCTTATACACACCACAATAAGCTCCTATTCTGCGAACCCAACACCAATGGTACAGATGAACCAACACACCCTTACTACTTACAATACTTTGTATGATTTCGTAAGTGAATTTCAAATCATCATAAAGTATTGAATAGTTCTTGAATAACTTTTCAGAAAATAGAGGATATTTTCAAAAGTATGTTTACCACTGCTTAAACACAACAAAGTATGCTCCTTTCTGCGAACCCAACACCAATGATACAGACTACTAATTACAATACTTTGTATTATTTTGTAAGTGAATTTCAAATCATCATAAACTATTGAATTTTTCCCCGAAAAACTTTTCAGAAAATAGAGGACATTCAAAGGCATTAGACATACCACAATAAGCTCCTTTTCAGCGAACCCGGCACACTTTTCACCGACCATACAGACGAATGAACATACCCGTACAGAAAATCAACAAAGGAAAGAAAAATAATGTCTGGGTTACCTCCATCTCCTACCATTCTTCCTTTGTCTTTTTTCCCTCGCTTTCAAAAGGGAACCAATCTCTATATCAGATTGAATCGGGATACATAGACCAGAAAGAGAGTGAGAGAGAAAAAAACTGTAAAACGTTTGAGAGCAGTAAATGCAGAAAACGAATAAAAAGAACTAGATTTGGGAAAAGGGGATTTAAAGGTTTTGTGGTTGAGTTTAAAAGATGATTGTAGTAAATCGCGGAAAGTCTTACTCTCTTTCTCTTTCTCTGTGAACGAGCTTTGAGGACGGCAATTGAAGCTTGCCTTTTGTTTCTGTTTTGCGTCGAAGAGTCCTTGGTGTAAAGATAAAAGATAAACTTGTGTGTAGCACTTTGATTCATGGTCGCTGAAGTTGTTAACCAGTGAACCGGCGTCGGGAGTGTTGTTTTAAGATTCCATCGGGCTGTGTCTTTTGTTACGGTTTAATCTCTGATAATATAAATACTAATGGCAATGATCAATGGTATGTCAGTCCGGTAAGTGTGGATTGCTTTGGTGATACGAAAAAAGGGACGCATATTATTTGATGGGGAAAGCTGGACATAAAAATAAACATTTTGGTAAACTTCGCAAAAATGTTGCAGGATGATGGAAAAAGAGAATATTATGTACAGTACCATCGAAACAGTTTTGACGAGATATCTCGTCTATCAATATTTAACCAATATTACTAATTATGAGACGCCTCCTCATCAAGATTTCGCCAATTTCTTTCATGATGACAAAATTAAGGTGGTGTTAGTATTTTTTATGATGGTATCTCGACCATCAAGATCTTACCAGCTTTACTAAAGATGAGATGCCCTGGCAAAAATTTACCAGGATGATTGAGAATGAACTTTAGATGAATCTCTTAAGCCTGGCCTTGAAATAGATTTTTTAATACAGGTGCACCATGTGCACCTATGTTTTTAAATTGGGTGCACAGATTATATTTTAGGTATGCATTTAAAAAACCGTAATACAAGAGTATTAATGTAATTTAAAATACTTTATTAGTTGGGTATGTTTATATAGGTTCGAAGTAGATAGTAAATAAAAATATTTAAAAATCGAAATTCTCCTTTCTCCGATTCTCTGTAGCGACAGTCACTTCAACAGAGCCATCTGGAAAATGTTTCGAACATTGGAAAGTTCTGGCGGCAGCGACACAAATAAACCTTCCTCCTGTATAAACCCGTTACGGCCTAGCGATTTCGTTTCTGCATAGTGTGTAATTAGGAATTTTAATTACGTTTCTTTAGAGAGAGAGAGAGAGGTCGATACTAATATTTTGTTCAAACATCAAAATAACATAAAAAACGTTCCCACCCTTCCCCTTTTTTAAACGTTAGGTGCACTGTATGCACCTAGCAGGAAAAAATTAGGTGCACAATTATATTTTCATGTGCACAGTGCACCTGTGCACCCGGGTATTTCGAGCCCTGTATTAAGCGAATCTTACATATCCAAGTACATACGAGTAATTTAAATTAAACATGATATAATTAAAGTTTAAAAAAAAAAAAAAGCTCTATTTAATAACTGTGTTTGTCACATTATACTTTCGTTTTCTATTCTTACTGAATCCGTTTACTTTTAATACATGCAGAATGTGAACATTTTATGGTGGTATAAAATTACACTTATACTTTTCATTAAATTTCACAACTAATGATTATTATAAGAAAAAACTGTATGGCACGTGAAAAGTTACAAAAATTACACTTATCTTTCTTATTGAATTCCACATATAATGATTATCTCGGGAGAAGAAATGGCTTAAAACTGCGACGTACGTTGCAGAACAATTTTTCCTTAATTTATCAAAATTTGGCCGAATTTTTTTTCAATTATAAATTACGATGCTCGGCAGTGCAAGGCACACTCCTTGCCACATCTTTTTTTTCTTTTCTAGCAACGAAACAACCTCCATACACTTACCAAATTACCACCAACACTTTATAAATAACACATTTTCTACGTCAATGACAAAATATTTAACTTCAAAAGTTATCGACAGAATTGCGAATTCTGAAAGTACGCCTTGGTTTTAAATAAAGTAAGTTAATTAATTTTAATGTGTTTTAATATAAATATGTAATACATAGTTAGCCGATAATTGTGTTTTACGTCTGTTTTTGATTTTTATGCAGTTTACAAAATTAGGACAAACTGCCTGCAGAACAATTGCAATTGCTTGGAGTTGTTCTGCAGAGCACTGAATATAATTCTGCACCTGTGATGGTTATTATGTGAAAGTTTTATGGCACGAAAAAAGTTACAAATGGCTCCATTTCTGTTTCTTATTTAATTTCACTGCTAAAGATTTTTGTTGATAACCTTTATCGGTCACAGAGTCTTTTTTATCAATAATCGAAGATCTTCAACAGCACGCCATCAAAGAGCAAGCTGTCTCAGCTTCTTGGGATTGCAAAAGGAAATTTTGGCACCCTCATCCAAGTTGCAAGAACTCATAATCGGTCCTTCAAATCTCACTGCCAGGGTCATGATCTCCATTCGAGTGCGATTACGGCTAAAGAGGGGACTTACAACCCCGAGAATTCATTTCCTTAAAGAACATGCGAACGGAAGAATTCCGAAGTCATTCCGAATCCATTTTGCACGCACGAGCGCAGAATAAACTCCGAGCGAGAAGTGAAGAAGAGAGCCCACTTTGGAGATATTGATGCATTTAATCGTTCGAGAGAAATATCAGAAACAGATTCTTATGTCATTTCCCAAATGTACATCCGATTGTAGAGGGGGATGTGCCTCCATCCCTGCCATAATGTCCGATGCTCCCCGTTTTGATAGTCCATTGTCAGGGACCCTGTGCTTACAATATAATAATAACATTAGAGGTGACTGTTACCGATTAAAACGGTCGACTAGGCCGAAGGGTTCCGTTCGCGTCGAAGTCAAGGATCTCATCAATAAAGCCAAAGGGGCGCGTGAGACTTCCCTTTTCCCAACACGGCGTTTGTCCAAACCCGCTCGTTTAACTATCATTTTGTGTGAGATCACACAAACAGAATCGGAACCCCGAAGGAAAGAAGGAAATAAAAAACAAACGCAGCGGCGGGTGTAGAAAAAACGCAAATAAGCGATTGCTGTGAGTGTGTGTGTGTGGAGATCATTTCCAATACAAAACAAATATAAAGTAAGGCAGCGACGGAAGAAGTCATCCATTGTGAGTGCGTGCACCTGCAAAATTCGTCAAGGCCTTCCCCCCGCGACTTGAAAAACGAATCCGTCCAATTTAAATATCCATTTATTTTTAAAGGGGAGACGGGAAGCGAAGCGTTAAGTCTTTCATTTCTGGCGACGCGGACGCCTGGGTTTGGAAACCTATAATCAGCGCGCATTTCTTAGGTTGATTTGACACCGAGAGTGGAACCCGCACGCTCATTACTCAGCGAGCACCGCCGTGGACCGAGAGGGATGTGGCGGAAGGAAGTAGTGCGTCCCCGCGCTCCACTGTATTCATCCGCGGAATGTAACGCAACCCCGGCAGACAATGAGCGATGTAAATAGTAGTAACTACGACTGCAGCCCCTTCCGGTACTTCCGATTCCATAATTTGGGCAATATTTTAAAAAAGGGGGACTCTGCAATTTGAGTCGGCAGACCGCGTTAGTTTCGCGTTGCTGCGTTTAATTGATTGGCGAGGATTGAATGGGTGTTTGCGTACAAAAACAGGGATGTTTGTCTGTTCCGTATCAATTCGAATTAATAATCAAAGAGTATTATCCTATCAGGAGTGAGAGGGGAGAAATATTGCCTTTGTGACAGGTAAAGAAGGCCCTGTCGATGGCAAAGTAGAGATGAAGCATCGCAGATCAGGTCAGTGATAGGATGTGTTTATCGATCTGATTTAACGTTTGTGGCTCCATGGTTACTTTTGATACACGAGATTTAACGTGTAACACAACAATTAACCGTTTTCCGAATTATGCATGCAAGGTTTTGACAGAGTCGTTTAAGTGGTATGGTAGTCACAATCTGCCAGTAGGTCTCGGTTTGAGTTTGTAAGCTCATGTATGACCCTCTGGCTGTTCCGACGAGATATCTCGTCCAATATATACTCAATTTTAGTAAGGACGAGGTATCTGGTCGAAGCAAAACTTCACTGTCACTCCAAGAAGAACGGAGAACCAAGTCGAAAACAAATTCACCCTTGCCCAGAACTGGCGGAACAGACTTTTGCACCAGAGGCTGACCACAACATAGCAGTTATCGACACGAAGATAAACTACCAGGTAGATAAGTGATTGAATTAACGTCGCACTGGAGCAACACAAGGGGATATTGGTGACGGTCCGGTATCAGTCCCGAAGGGAAAGATACAATATAAATTAGTTAATAGTTGTCCCTGCTAGGAGGGGTAGAGGTGGTTCATCCACTGGATGATCCTTCAATTCAGCACTATACAGTTCGTCTCGTGGAAGGCCGAAGAAGTAGGTTGTTGGGCATTAGAAATTTAAAAATGTTGTAAGCGGTACAGGACCAATTCCTGCAACTTACTCTGAGTGTATTTCTCTTTTCTGTATCTGTAAAAGTTCCTTGTGTATGTTTATGGTGACGTCCGTTTACTTGACATTGCATATCCTGTTTTGGGCGCAGCTTGTCCAAATATGTCCTTGAGCTATAAAACCAAACCAATCAACCGAATTATAGTTGTTATTGGATGAAAGGTAAGAATAGAAGTTCGTGGTTACAGTCGTTTTCAAGAATGAGAATTGTTTATTCGAAACATTATAATTGTCTACGTTAATTGTGTTTTTTTTTGTACGATGGTAACCAACTACGCTTCGTGAGGTACCCAGCACAATGGTTTTGAACCAGAGGATACGATATCTTTCAACAACGCCAAGTAGAAAGACATGAAAAATTTCAATATGGGATGATCAATGATAGACCTCTTTTAATTCCAGGTTATTTTTCTTTCGATTCTATAATATTTAGGCATTATTAAAAAAACTACTACGATTTGAGTTATCTAACTACCTCAGTGTGTGTTTCCGGATTTGATTAGAGGAACTGAGGAGAAATTTGTGCAAAACATAACTGTTGATCTGTTTTGTAAGGTCTGTCTCGTACCATTTTGAAAGTACAATGGAACTTCGATTAACCGTCAGGTTCGGGACCGGGACGGTTAATCGAATTGGCAGATAACACAAAACCCTTAAATAACAACTCACCCCTATCCATTGCATTTTAGCGAATTACTAAAAATGCACGTTTAAGAACTGGATATACACTGTGCATACGTGTATTTTATTTTACAGAAACAAACAATATACAATTTACATGGAGGATGATTTTCGCGGAAATCTGGTTACTGTACATAAACTAGATGTGTTCACACCAATAATTTTTAATATTTAATAATTAATTCATTTTAATAACGGACTGATGGTTAACAGAAACTGATTTTTAATCACTATAGGTGGGAAGGCAGTTTGATTTACATCACACTGGATCTATGTAACGTCCTGTTGGGGACTCTCCGAACGTCCTGTCCGGGATCAATCTCGAATGTAAAGATACTAGGACAACATCTTGTAATTTTGATACAAAGTCAGATGACGAGGTCAACACTTGATCTGGCACCCCACTTTCCCAGCTTCCGCATTATGTCAATGTAAGGACATGAGTACAAAACAGATTTACCATACATCATCCACGTACAGGAAGGTCTGTACTTGTATCGAGCTTCGATCTCTTAACCCTCCAGTTTGCTAATCTACGACTCCACCACTTGGGCTACCCGACTTGGGCACATCCCGATAAAATAATGCAAATTAATTTTTTATACGATAAAAAGAAACTAATGCTCACTTACATTTATTTAACAAACACAAGAGAATTATATTGTTTTATTTATACTCACACACACATCCACAATACCAGCCCGCTCAGAAAGAACTTAGAAGAAACCTAGAACTCTTCATTTTATTATTCCCACTTCTAAAGACAGCACTTATCAGATTTTCGTGTAAAACTCCAACTCGGGACACATGAAATTTTTCATACCATATCGTTCTCCAAATAATTTATTTCCAGAACGATAAGATTTGTTTTCCCGAAAAATTCTTGCGGGAGAGTTTATAAAAGTTTATTTTTTCTCTCGGTTCCCCATCCACAACCAAAGAAAACCAGGAAAATACTTCATAAAATAAAACCTCTCCTCTTCATACAAAGTGCAAAAAAAAAGGCAAGGAAAGAAATAAAGTGGAAGATTTACTATAGAGTAGAAATGTAATGGATTTTGCGGTCTTAAAAGATGATGGTTTTAAACCGATGAGACCGTTCGCCATTGAGTTAGTTCAGCTCTGAGGATGACAGTATATGAGTGTTATTCCTTTTCAGAATGAACTGGATACTGCCCGAAAAAAATATTTCAGTCAGGAGAGATCTATGCGGCTTAAAGTGGGATGAAAAATAGGAGAGAAAACCGCGGTTCTGGAGTTTGGTGGTGAAATACGACATATTTCTTTGTGGAAGTGATGTGGTATGAGCAATGGGACTACGAAGAGAAACGATTTTTTTTCTATCTTTCGGCTGAACAAAAAATACGCTTTTATATCTCTGGACACTAAAGATCGGTTGAAAAGGTTTCTGGAAACAAAATATTGGTTGGGAAATATTGAACAACTACGTACCGATGCGAGAAGGACTTAAGCTCATGAATATGTTGAGGAATATGGGTTTAAGATTTATTTAATTTGGAAAACTGTTCATTCTTAAATGCTCACTTTGTATTGCTAATGAACTTAGAAGAAACGTTTTTTTTTTATATCTTTCGGCTTAACAGAAACTACGTTTATATATCTCTGGACATTGAATATCGGTTAAAAAGGTTTTTGGAACAAAATATTGGTTGGGAAATATTGAACAACTTCGTACCGATGCGGGAAGGACTTAAGCTCATGAATATGTTGAGGAATATGGGTTTAAGATTTATTAAATTTGGAAAACTGCTCTTGCTTTAACTGCTCACTTTGTATTTCTAATAAACTTAGAAGAAACGCATTTTTTACATCTTTCAGCATAACAGAAACTACGTTTATATATCTCTGGACACTAAAGATTGGTTAAAAAGGCTTTTGGAAACAAACATATAACAAATCAATAGCTCTGAAGGTACCTGATCAGGGGGTTATCGGCCTCTGATTGGGATCTAAATTACGATATGTGTTAGTGAATGGATGGGTGAAAGGGACCTTCCTGTAAAACGGATATGTCATGCATGAAGAAGTCCAACCCTCCAATTTGGGGTGCCAATAGCACCCCCAATTGGGCCATATATGGCCCGCACGACAACAACATGAGCTTTTATGATTAGGAATAATGTTTTCTCACATTATTTTTAAACATTTGCATATGTATATAATTTACGCTAAATACAAAGTGTAATTGGAGAGTGAAATATAAGTATATAGAAGTAAACGTACTGTAGTTGTTTAACTAGAACTACGGATTTTAAATAGTATTATTATAGACGAACGTAAAGCTATTTTGTAAGCTCATATTTGTTAATAATTCTTGGTGTTCTATTTTTGGTGTAAAGCTTTTGAATTATTTCAATGCTATATTTGTGAAGCAAATAAATAAATATTGATGCGATTGTGATACAAAATACATTGTATTGAACATACGGTAGGATATCAGTTACAATTTTAAAAGAGATGGTGTATCCGTTTGTTTCTTAATTTCCACAGATCTGCTCCTCACTACAAAGAAAAAACTAGAATAACTGTGATAGCATATATGCATGGATAGATCTTAGGTGTAAATAACTTCTGGATTAAAAAGATGTATAAACCAAAATGCCAGTTCTGTCTGGAAAGCCTTTCAGGTTACTCGTATAATGTGCGGTGCGCATTGTGGTTTAAATATCCTGAAATTCAGGCTCAACATTATTTTATTGTTGTAGAAAAAGATAATATTTTAAATGTTTATGTACATCTTAGCTGCTTTTAAATTGCCGTAACTCAAACGTGCCAACTCTTCGAAGACGTATCAAAAATCTGCCTGCTTTTGAAATACCAAATATCTACACTGAAAAAGAGTTGAAGTTTTGTGAGTAAAAATTATTTCTGCATAAAGTATTATAACATAACTAGTTTACAGTAACATTTTAGGAGGAATTTTTCTAATAACGCTAATTATATGAAGATTTCCATAATGAGATATCACGTTATTGATCTCGGCTATGGTATGATAATTGTAATTAATGTCACACTGGAGCTACACAATGAGCTATTGGTGAGGGTCCGGGATCAACTACCAAAGGGAAAGATCCGAGGATAACACCACATAATTTTGAAGCACGTTATTTATCGGGACTATGTCTAATTTTGGTAGAAATAAATGAGATTTCTATGGTATTTTCACTATGATATAAAACCACCACATAATTTTTTGCGTTAGTGCTGTCAATTTGACTAACTAGTGCTTAACCATTGTAATTTAGAATTAAAATTTTAATTTTCTCCTCGTGTGTGAATCGTACCTATCAACAGAACAAAATATTTATTCAAATACGACTTTCCTAACTACTCAAATTAAAAAATTTTTAGTTAGACTGATAGTTATTAAGATAATTACTTTTCTCTTGTGAAAATATTTTTATTTGTAAAATTATATGTATTATTCAAATGAATATCGAATGGAAGTTTCAACAGTTGATTTCCACAAATACTCTCGGTTAATCAACCATATAATGAAATTGTAC
Source organism: Metellina segmentata (assembly GCA_947359465.1). Taxonomy (NCBI): domain Eukaryota; kingdom Metazoa; phylum Arthropoda; class Arachnida; order Araneae; family Tetragnathidae; genus Metellina; species Metellina segmentata. The sequence continues at coordinate 55,917,682 of OX375881.1, forward strand.
ATTGTACATTTATTTTTAGACATTAAATTTTAACTTCCTCAATATTAATATCAATCACTGTAAGTAACGATTTTCAAACAGTGTGCCGCAAAATAGCATTAATGTGCCTACCAATTGTGAGGTGGATATATTGTTAGTAAACGTAGCACTGGAGTAACACAATATGTGGGCTATTGGCCCTAGCATTGTGAAACAGTTCACAATGTAAAACATTCTGCAACCAGCTTTTAACTCAGGACAGACAAACTAAGTTTTTTTTCGGTTAATTTGAGTAGAATTTCAGTAATTTTTTGAGTGACTTGAAATAGAAAAGGCTGAAAATTGCTGATCTATGCTATAGTTTACTGAGTTAATTTAAAAGCACACATGTTACAAAGCACTGCATATAAAAGACTAAAAAGGATATACTCTCCAAAATACAGATTTCTATAACCAAACCTTAACTCAGAACCGAGAAACTAGAATCCTTTGGAATTTTGTTTGGAATTTCAGCAATTTTTGTGTGTGTCATAAAATGATGAAATGTTGTAAACTGTTGGTCTAGGTTATAGTTTACTCAGTTAATTTAAAAGTACAGTCCCAAAGAAAAAGACTGTAACATCCAAAAAGAATATACACTCTCCAAAATGCATATTTCTGTAACCAACTAACTTCCAACAAACAAGGATCTTTTGGGGTTAAATTTGGATTGTTCGAGTAATTCGCTGTGTCCTTAAATAAAAGAAGGTTGAAACTTAATGGTCTGGATTCAGCTCACTCAGTTTATTTTTTAACAGTCTTCTAAAGGCATCATCCAAAAAAAAAGACTGTACCATCCAAAAAGGATCTACACGCTCCAAAATGCAGATTTCTGCAACCAACCCTTAACTCCGAACCGACAAGCTGGATCTTTTTGTGTTTACCCATAAAATTACCACTCTCTACGATTCGAATTAACTGGGCGGGTTGGCGAATGACAAATGATGCTCTTGATCGCCTTGATATCCAAACGTCAAATTTTCTTTCCGAACTCTCCCCACTCGTATCGGGTTATTTTTTTATAATTCCTTTTTTAGTTCCTTCGTGGGGTTATTAAAGGCTTTAGAATCATCAGCTTTAAAGAGGGAAGGAAGGCAAGAAAAATCTTGATGAAGGCGATTGTGCCCGGGGGTAGGAGGTGCAGGGTGACCCCCCCCCCCATGCCAACACACAACGGTGAGCACTTCTGTGTTACGCATCAGCAGTTCTCATATCTGTATTGAGGGGATTTTCTGGGTGCTGTTTTTCCCTACGTTTTCCCCTTGGGTGGGGATTCAAAGTAATTCCCAATAACGCATGTTTGTCTTCAGAGTAGCGTCGAAATTGAAATAGAGCTGGATTCTTGTACTCGTTGTGGAGTTGTATAAAGATCAGAGGGGTAGCTTTCTTCGAAATTCAGATCACGGGTATCCCCTAATTTGAAAAACAATTAAAATTCGATGAAAAAAAAATTAAACTTTAAAACAAAAACAACGATTGTTTAAACGTAAATTTTAGTCACACGGGATCTTCTACTTGTACTGTCTAATCTACTGTAAATATAAAAGTACTTAGAAATAATTTACGATTCGATAAGTTTGACAAAACTTTATTATTCGCCTGAATAATGCTTTACTTTATAATTATACTAGGAAAAGGTTGAAAAATTATGAAAAGTTGATTTTTCAAACTTTAGTAATAAAAGGTTGAAAATGTTTATTCGTCTGAGAGTAGCTGCTGTTATAAACAGAACATTGCAACGTGATATTTCTCTGCAAAGCATACATTTTTAGTTTTATTTGTAACCAAAATATAATAAATCAATTGGCATTCAAGATGGCATATTTATAACTCCGATTATGGTTGGCCAACCAGTTTCTGAAAACAGATCAAAAATAATATAGCATGAAAGAGTTAATGTTTAATTGTGAAATGTGCACGAGAAATTCATTTATATGTATTTATAAAGAATCAGAAAGAAGAAATCAGAAGAAAAAGATAAAATTCTAAAAATATTTATGAAATTATATTTATGAAACATATTATTTAATTATACTATTTGACAGACATTATGTAGTCGAATATGATTGGTTTGTAGCTCTATGGTCATTTTCTGCTACACTAGGGTAAAGGAGACGCTTAAACGGGATTACAAATATCCATGACTTGACGTGGATACGAATCTAGAACATGTTGAGCTGGAGGTATGCCTAATATGGACTTAAGTATGATTAGTTTAAATTTAAAATAATACATTTTTGTAAACTTCATCCCAGTTTAGAACTACTTACTATAAAAAACACGTTAATTTCACGAATTTATGAACAAATACCTTTTTTTGTAAATCCATTACCTCTATTCTAAAAACTGCATAATTACGAGATTTTAAACATCGTTGAAATTTCATTAGGTAAAGCGTTGTTCTGTCGTGAGCTGGATTTGATTACCGAAGCATGAAAAACCGTAGAATACAAAACCGTGGAAGAAATGTTTTATAAAAGTGGGAAGACTAATGTTTGAGTTGCGGACTTTCGGTTTATAAAAGCTTCAATAATTCATTCAGAGTTTTTAAAGTCGAAAACACAATAAACCAAAAAAAAACTCCCTCCAATGTTTTACTTCTCGCATTTGGAACTCTCCAAGGTAAACCGTCTTACGGAAAACGCTGTCATGAACATTCTCCCAACTTCGTCCAATTTATAAATACGCGCCGCTTCCATTTTTTACCTCTCCAAAGAGAAGAAAAACAAAAGAACTCGGGCGTATTCATTACCGATTTCGTCAACATGGACTTTAGATAATTAACGCCGTAAACAACCATCAAATATTACGCTTTCATTGTTGTTAAGTGTTTTTAAAATCCCAAGGTATTAGTCCTTACTTCCACCGCCTACTCCGAAAATGGAAAGATAAAACAATCACGAAAAAAATAAATAAATCAAAAAACAGTAATAGGAAAAATTAAGCAAAAAAGGGCCATGTGTTTTAAAAATGGAATTAGGGAACTCGCCTGAAGCGATGAGAAGCTTTAAAAATGCACCTTGCTCATTTAAGTGCTTAAAAAGCAAAGCTGACTTATAAAACTCTTTGTTGCTTTTTTGTCCCCCACTTTTCTTGTTATTATTCTGTGTATCTTTTTAAAACAATATGTATTTTGTAAAAATTTCCTGAACTAATTTTTTTTCTCTCCGAGAAATGTCTCGATGTTAGTTTGTCCCTGCGGTTCTTGAAAATCCCAAGTATCTAATTAGAAACAAATCTAAAAGTGTACTTTATTATGAAGGAAATATTTGAAAAGTGTCGGTTTAACTTTTCTTTTATTCGCCTCGCGACTACTTTTTTTTTTCTTCCGAAGTTGCGAAGTCCTTTTCGAGTTGAGTTGTTCTCTCAGGAGTGAGGACTTGTAATTAGTGAGAGAAATGTGGTAATTCGGAAATTTGATCGCGAAGAAGGGGTAATAGTTGTAAGAAACGCGTCTCAAAGCGCACATGACAGTGATATACTTTTTTTTAATTTTAAAATTATGTTTCGACTTTCTCTTAATGGCGAGAGATTGAAATATACATGTTTCTAGAATTATTTTTGTTGGGTTAGAACGAATGTAACAGAAAACAAAATCTGAAAAACACGAGATAGTTGTGTTAGAAGAAAATTAGAAGATACCCGTGAGGAAACGAAATTTTATCTGTAAACAAAACACATAATTGTTAACACTACCAGAATTTGTATTATTTTAGTTCCCACTTTAGCTAATGATTGGTTTCAAATTTATAATAAAACATACATTACCTTTGCTTTCTTAATATTTACGAGACGCGTTATATCAGTCGGTAGAGTCACAAATCAGCAAACGGAGGGTTGTGAGTTCGAAACTCGACCTACCACCGTCGTGTATTTGGGGGACTGGGGAGCGTTAAATCTGTCCTGACCTCAAACGTCCTGATGTGGAAGTTTCGAGAGTGAATTCTAGCTCAGGTGCTGACAATACTCTGAAAAAGGTTCAAAAATTTCAAATTCTTCAAATCTTTCCCTTCAGGAATGATCATTGACCATCGCTAATAGCCCATTGTGTTGCTCCATTGCGACATAAACTCAACTACCTACCTTCATTTTAATATTTTCTGCGTAGTAATTTTTATCGCGATATACTTAATAAGAAAAAAGTATTAAAAGTATCATGACTTGAAAGCAGTTTCAGCCTAAAATGATATTTAAATACCGATCATAAATTTGAAATGTTTTATTATGAATATTTGTTGTGTGTTGTACAATTATGTGAGTTTGATGGATCGGATTTATATTTAGAGTGATCGCTTTTGAAACTTTTTCCATCTCATGGCACACAAATTACTAATTATTAGAAAACAAATTATTATTCCAGTTTCCCGGGCATCCCCTCGAAAGTTCTTGGTAATACAAAAATAAATGAGGTATTAGGTCAGTTGATGAACAAATCAAAGCTTTTAAAACCCATAAGGGGGTATAAAAATCGTGGGCAGCTGTGGTAATTGGTAATTTTTTTTTGGTAATTTTAGTTAACGTCGTACTAGAGAGCAACACAACGGGCTATTGACGACGGTCCGGGATCAGTCCCTTAAGGGAAAGATCCGAGGACAACACCTCGTAATTTTGAACCACGGTCAGATGACGAAGCAACACCTGAGCTGGCACCCCACTCTCCAAACTTCCACGCGAACCCAACGTGAGGACTTTCGGCCACGACAGATTTAAGGTGCACCAGCCGCCTCTACACCATACGCTTACAAACATCCATGCCAGAACCCGGATTCGAACCAGGAACCTTCCGATCTAGAGGCTAACACCTTAACCACTATACCGGTTGGTCGGCTCGTGGGCAGCTGTGAAAATAGTCAAGTATATTTGTAAACGTAATGCTAATTTAGAATTCAGATGCTAAGGCGAACGGATTATTCACGTATGTGAATATCAGAATGGGAAAGGATTGGACAAGATGACAAACTACTATTGGTTATTCGCCTATACATGGAGAGGTTTGGAAGTTTGAGACAGTCGGATGACAACTCAGGTGTTGACCTCGTCATCGACCATAGCTCAATATCACGAGAGGTTGTCATCGGATCTTTCCCTTCCTCACGGGGATTGATTCCGGACCGTCGCCAAACCCTCCTTCTTGTGTTGTGTCTGTGTTGCTTCAAGTCACGTATATACGACTACCTACTTCATTGAGGAAGTGTAAGAGTAGAGTGAGCAATGTGATAACATTTTTATGTGAGCAGAATCATCTGACCAAAACTAGTTGTAACGTGACCATTAGACTAATTTCTTTTCCCGGGAGAAAACAAGCATTATTTTTCTCGGAACTTTACAGAGATTGGCATTCACAGATCTGCCTTATCTTAAGGTGTTATTTCGCCAAAGTTGGCGGTAAGATTCCAAATTGGTCAACCAAGTCAATTTTCCACAGTGCAGTCACGTGACTACTAAATGATATGCTAGTCACACTTTTTGCTCCTCTCAATGGCAATGCTCATTCTATTGCTATTTCAAGTCTACATAATTTATCTAGTCTAGACAAAAGTGATCAAGCACGTGTTTAGTGGAAAGAACTGCAGGGATAGAGAATTTACCTCAAAATTTTAGTTCGTAAAACCAATCAAAAATGCGCATTGAAACAATTTAACACAAATCATGACTTTTAAACAATGTAAATCAAAAATGCGTTGACATATTTTTTTTTGGGGGGGGGAGTAGTATTTTTCTATTAACGTCGTACTAGAGCATCACAATGGGCTATTAACGACTGTCCGGGATCAATCCTCTAAGGGAAATATCCGAGGACAACAGCACGGAATTTTCAACCACGGTCAGATGAAGAGGCAACACATGAGCTGGCACCATACTTCCACACTAACCCAACGGGAGTAACTTCGGCCACGATAGATTTAAGGTGCACCAGCCCCCTCTGCACCATACGCTTACAAACATCCATGCCCGTACCCGGATTCGAACCAGGAACCTTCCGATCTAGAGGCTAACACCTCAACCACTATACCGGTTGGTCGGCATATTCTATAGAATAGTAATATAACACGCTGGGGCACGTCATACACATATTTTACAATAACATAACATCAAAAAATCTTTTTTGACCTGTGTCACTTTTATTGCCGGGGTGCGATATCTTTAAGGTACTATGCACTTTATACTTTTTCAAATGAAATTATGCCTAAAGGGATAAGAGAGAGAGAGAGAGAGAGAGAGAGTATTTGAAGTATGGATTTGGCTATCCCTTTAAGCACGTAAAAGTTTTTGCAATGAACTCGTGAAATATTACTGAAGTTGGTCCTTACAACTATTTTTTTTGAAAATGTATCCAATAGATTATGTAACGCTTAGTCTTTCTTCATTTTGCTAGAATTCTCATAAAATGGTAAATAGATAAGAGAGAAAGCGTATTCGAAAAATTATATCGATAAACAATATTGGAAACTACGTTAGTGGTATCAGTGCGGTTGGAGAGGAACTCCAAATTCATTGCTCAATATTTTAATCAATGTTATCTAAGAGTCACCTCATGAATATTGTTACGTAAATATAACATACGAAAAAGAAGTAAAAATGCAATAAACATTATACATTTAATAAAAAAGCGTGGCTTTTATGTTTTTATGCACAAATAATACATGAAATCCTTTAAAATATGCGCAAATGCCAGAACATTTATTAAAAAATGTTGACTTAGAAAATCCAATTTTTCTCAATAGGTCATTGGTTTGTGCTTAAACTTAGTGTGAAAAATTCAGATTAATCAAGTCATTAACTATTTAAGTTAGATCTAATTAGCAAATTTGCTTTATTTTAACAGTGTTATCTCAAATTCTAAATTGTTCAAAAAGACAATTATTACTCGAACTTATACCTAGTATTATCCATCGTGTTTTGACCTTTAATTAAGTTGCTATTGGTGGGTATTTTAATTAAAGTCGTACTGGAGCTGCACAACGGGCTATTGACAACGGTCCGGGATTAACCCCTAAGAATTTGCTGTTGGAATGTTTGTAGGCAGTTGAATTTACATAAAAAAAACGTGCTATTGGAGAATATCTGGGATCAATCTCGAAGGGGAAGATCTGAGGATGACTCATAATAATTTTGAACCACGATCAGATGACGCGATCAACACCTGTGATGGTACTCCATACTTCCACATCATGCCAACGTGATTCCATTTGAGGTCACGCCAGATATAACGTGCACCATCTGTCACGTTCACATCCTAAAGTCGCAACCCTCTGATTGGTTATTCGTGACTCTACCAGCTTTGCTACCGCAATTCCTAAAGATTTTTAGATTTGCAATATTTATCTTCAAGTAATTGTTTAATTTAACGTATAAATGATTCAGGAATTTTCCTTCTTTCCTTCCCTTCCGTAATTCTTGTAACGTCTTCTTGTAGTTCGTAAACTGCGTGAAGAATAGAAATGTGCCATTTCTTGAGGGCCAAGAAAAAATTATTATGCAGGAAAAAAGGTAGGTAAGCATTCCAATTAACATAGGACAGGAGCAACATAACGGGCTACTGAGATAACGCAGGGAGAGCCGAGGAAGAACTAGCTTATTAGAAATAAAAAAAGCATAAATGATGCAATTTAATTTTTTACTTCACATTTTGTGAAACTACAAACTAAGAAAGCCGATGATAGAATCTGTAAAAGTAACACCAAAAACCATTTGAGACAGCACAAATTCCAGATCATTCACATTTACGACGTACCTAAATATTCTATACCAATCGAGTTCAGGATAGCGACTTTTCTAAGATGTTTGAGGCTTTAGAGCAATAAAACCAATTTGTTATATTTCGAAGACAGGTGTATTGAGAGGTTACTGGATCAAAAGATAAATAAAAATAAAAGGATATTCTCTGCGAATAAAATAGAGCTCCTCAATGCGAGATAGTCCGTGGAACTTGATATTATACTTATCGTGGATTTTCATTTTTTGATCTCCACATCATTAGCAGTATCTTCGTAAATTTAACCAACTTTCTAATATTTGCATGTTTAAGTTTCAACCCCGTGTGTGTTTTGTGGGGATTCAGTATCCTATTCAATGCTTAACCAAATATGTCATCGAAATTTATCACGTGTGTTCCCTTCTAATCACTCTACCTCTATATCCTTTCCTCCGCACCTTCGGATTACGGAATTTAAGAGATAAAGATCTTAAGTTTTGTTATCACACAACAAAATTAGTTTTCAACCGAACATACAATCATCCGTTTTTTGACTTTTTGAACTTTCTGACTAGAAAACACTTTAAAAGGATTCACGAAATCTTGTCTTCCATTGAGCACGTTTCCTTCAGACTTAGTTGCGTTTATGGTAAAGGAGTCTTTTATTCCTGCTGTTAAATTTACATATAATATTTATTGAATTTAATAACTTTATTTTTCTCACAACTTCTTTTATCTAGAAATAACGCTACGTTCTCTATTATGCGATTATAATTTTTTATTCATAAATAAGACAAGCAGTTTATAGTCTCTAATAACAGTCTAACACACAACATGAATAAACTACTTTTATGTAGCTAACGCAGCAAAATATTTCTTCGCGCATATGCGGAAATGCTTAGAAGTGCACTTGTGTCTGGCATAATTTAAAATCTTACATGTTTGATTTGATGCAACATTTTACTCCTAAAAACATTAACACATTATTCCCAGATGTTGGATAAAAACAATGTAGTTACAAAAAAGAGTTTTTTAAGATCTAAAAAGCCGAGGTTTGTGTGGAAAATTATAGTAGGTAATCACACGCTTGGATCGATTAATTATTTTAAATATTTGAACCAACAATGTGCAGCTTTACTCTTGTTTTCGCTGTTTACCAAGAACAATCATAACGCTAACGACCGTAATCGTACTGAGTGACATTCAATATCTGAACTCCAGAAAAACGATTAATAACACCCAATAGAAGATGTGTTGCAAGATAATTTCATTCCTTTTACTAGCTAACCTTAGTGGTAAGCTGGCTATATATTATTATCTTTCCAGAAAATAGCGCAACGCACATATTTGCCCTTCATCATCATCATTAAGTTCAACTTCATAATACCTTAATTATACATGACGTGTAGATTGCTAATTCTTTATATAAAATCACTTCTTTTTCATTCAGCCCTGTCAGAGCCAGCAAAAATTGCTCGGGAAAAAACCTTCCGAAATCTTAAATCTGTATTTTTTTGAGTTCCCGAACACAAAAAAAAATCACATAACGAGAGTGCAGGGAAAGCGACGGATATGGTGAAGAACAAGCCATTAAAGCTGATTAATGTGAGTATTAGACTAGGGAAAAAATTAATCCCTTTGTCCTCCTATCGCTGATAGCAGACGCTCTCCTATACTTGATCATTTGTTGTGGAGGTTATCATCAGACGCATGAACTGACATTTCGCCTGATATCCCTCGGGACTTTCCAACAAATAAATTGAGCTTTTCAGTTAAGGCGGACATTAAGCACAGAAGAGAGGTATTGGCCACAAACAGGATGCCCCCTTCACCGGGAAAGTAGAGTGCTACCTGAGATATAAAATAATCAAACCAACAAGTGATTATCAGGGTTCGATCACTTACGAAATGTCTTGAGACTTTCACGTCATCGTGATTTTTAATGAATCATGTGCAAGCGTCTTTTTTGTGTTGGTGAAAGTAAACGGAGGATTTAGGGAGATATAATGGATGTAACGGTCACAGTTACATTTTCTTTTGGAGATAAAGTACTTTTATAATCTGTTAACCGTCCTGGTGGTTGTCTGAACGCGGAATCTCGAAACCGACCAGATCTTGATGGACGAGATATCTCTCCGTAAGAAGAAAATTGACCAGATCTTGATATCGTCAAAACCACTTGGAAGGTTGAAATACCTTTTAAGTTTTGTTCGTTATGGAAAGAGACGTTTTACATGAAAACGTACCATTACGGAGAGGGAATCGAAAGCATTATAAAACTATATAAATTAGAATATTTGACGCGATATTACAAAATGTTATTCACAAACATGTCTTTAACTTTTTGTAGAGAGGTATCTTTTAACTTAAATTATTATAGAATTACTAAGCAACTAAATTTTTGCATGTTACAAGTTACATTTATCATTGTTTTTTCCGAACACAACCAATTCGTTTCTGTTACTGAGGATCATTAGAATTGAGTTGCCAATGCAGATTAAGAAAAAAGAGACTCTAGGGAATAATACTTTCGTACTCGACATTAAAATGATAACTGAACGTTGAAAAACACGAGGTTACTCTACGATGTTGCAAACTCGAATTAAATCGGTTTTCTAGTTCTTATTTCATGTAATAGATGGAAGTCCAATTCAGTATTAACTAGTTATAGCGATGAATTATTTGGTGTTGTTTTACTATTGTAAATCATTTCGAATGTCTTTTCTGTTTGGATTTGATACCTTAAATTTTAGAATAACGTGCACGAATTATTGTTTGTAAAACTATTGTATGAAAATTTTCTATTTTTTTTTAGTAACTGGGGACTCAGAATAAGGGATCCGAGGGGGGGGGGTGGAGGGGCTAGGACATGATGACGCTTTCTCCTAGCATAATGGGTATGACCAAATATACCCTTGCGCTATAACCCCCCACCACAAAAAAAAAAAAAACTGACATAATGGTCATACTAATGAGTGAGGCTAAGTTATAAGGCATATTTAGCCACTTATATCATCTGTATATTTATATTATTATCTATCATATATGGGGACGTGCCTCATCAATAAGAATATTGAAAGGGGCCAAAGACATTTGAGTCCATAAGACTTAATGTGGCTAATCATATTTGCATTTTCGTATGAGCCGCGGTAGCTCAGTCAGTAGAGCGTCGGGCTCTCATCAGAAGGGTTGTGGGTTCTGTGGTTCTGGTTCTGTCCTCGGCGGTGCCTGCAATTCTGATGATTGGCTGACGCTTCGACCTGGCTAAAGACCGTCGTGTTCACTAATGGTGACGGTGGCACGTTAAATAGGTCGTGGTCACAAAGTCCCCCATGTTCCCATACCAAATCAATACCTCTGGGGGCACCTGATAAGGGGGTTATCGGCCTCTGATTGGGATGTAATTACGATATGTGTGAGTGAATGGATGTATGAAAGGGACCTTCCTGTAAAACGGATGTGTCATGTATGTCGAGCAAAGTCGGACTTCCTCTCAATTGGGCTCAATAGCATGGAAGGCGCACCCCTTCGCGTCTTGCCGATTTCGACGGGCCTGTCACTCCTCCGGTCTGCCAGTGTAGGCATAAGAAACAACAACAACAAGCACTTTCGTGGATATTTCATACTTACCTTGTATTGGATGAGTGGATATGTCTATTTCGCTAGCAACGTGTGAGACGCAAGTGGTATGGATTCGATTTTCGTCACTTGGATAGATTTCTCTCTTTTTTGTCAGTTAAATTTTCCTTTTGCGTATGTCTATTAATTGACATTGTTAGTTTTTGAATGGTCTTCGCGCGATAAAACTTAAATAACAAATTACCTCATAAATTTTAAAACATTGAGATGTTTTTGACTCAAATGCCCAATTAGTAAGAATTCGTACCTGAAAAAGAATTCGCTCAAAACCATTCCACAAAAAATCCGTATCAAATTTGCAGTTATCATTTCCTTTCTTCGAAAACCGTCGCGCATGCGCAGACAGTTACAGCTGCCGAAGAGTCCCAAAATATTCTTTTTCCCTTCGAAAAGGAACAGAAAGGTTCGCAAACGAGTTTGCCAGAAGTTCTCTTCATACTTTTCTATAAAAAAGTGATAATCTGTGCTTGCCTATGGGGGTGGGGTGGGGGGATCAGAAAAAAGGGAAGAGGGTTCGAAAATTGAGGAATGAAGAAATAAAAGTACCTTCCACCTTTCATCCCTTTTCCTTATTTTGGCAGCTTGCGTCACTTGGCGTTATTTTTCTTGGATCTGGGGACATCAGTCGCACTTGTGTGCCAAGGCATACCAAAGTACCCACCTAGCCTAACGAGTTCCAATATGCCCGGGTTTACTTTTTTTTTCTCCAGCCTTCGTATCTCCCTATTTTCTTTCTCTGCTGCTCGGGCATTGCGCTTTCGATTCGCTTATAGATTCAATATCGAGGAGGGGGTTCGTTGAAAATAATATCGCAGCTGATCGGGGTTAGGCACTTTTGGAAAATGACCTGAAACAAGCTGAACTGGTATTTACCCCTTCATGTCTGTGTTGTAGCGGATATTAACTTATTTCACTCTGAGATTGTTTTTTGGGACGATTTGTCTTTTTTTCCCGTCCTCTAAGTATTCAGTGGAATACGAGATACATTGGGCCTGGTGAAGAATACAGTTTGGAGAATGAAAGTGAGAAAGACTTAATTTGTTACACTGATTCCAATGCAAGCGGCATTTTATATGTATATGAATACTATTAATATAAAGGGTAAGTGTTCCAATATCGCCTTCCCTTACTATTTCTCAGTATCATAGCCTTCTGGGTTGGGAAATCAAGATTGAAACTAAATTAATATCGCTAGCAACTATTCTCCTTTGGTTTCAAGAGATCATATAGCTTCTTTACTTATGTCAGTTTATGTTAACTAGTAAAACTTCGCAACGTTTCCCGAGAGAATTTTCAAGAGTGGGTTCCTAATATCCCCTACACCTGTTCCTATAACCACCCACCAGGCGAAGTTAGGAGCCACTATTAAAAACGAGTTGCTAATAGAGCATACCTACCTTTAAAATTTAATGTACTTTCTGGTTTCTAAACGAAATTGTAATTTGGAAACACTCACCTGGATATTCGCTGAATGGATTGGTGACAAAAAATACATTAATCACAGCCTCCAATACTTCAGATGCAATAGTGTTGTTGATATAACTGATAAGAAACTTGCCGGTGGCGCTACGTGTGGCAAAACCCTAGACCGTCAAGGTAACTACATAAACTCATAGATGTCGCGCATAGTAGCTTGCAAACACTAGTAGGTGATATTAAGCACAGGGGCGATAGTTGGAACACCTACTCTATCAAACTAGTAGAACGGTCATGGAAATTTTGCTAAATACCTAGATTTAATCTACGAATCAATGATATGTGCATTGTTCAAAAAACCAGCCACGAGATGTGGTTAATTTACTTTACCGTTGTCCGCCATTTTAAAATTCCAGACCATACTTAGAAAACGATTTGAGATTGTGAAAATAGTGGTACGTGGAACTTACATTTTAGATCTGTCTATTTTCATTTGATCAAATCTTGCAATTTTAGTTATATTTTATATTCTACTTGTTTCTTTAATTAACAAATTTATTTCTGTAATCCTCGTGTTGTACTTTTGTGGTACACGGGGAGTTTGCTTTTTGTTCAATAAAAAAACGCTATAGAGAGGGGTAGGTATTTGAATTACCGTCCAAATCGGGAGAAAGAGAAACTTACAGACATCTGTGCTAAAGTTTCTTATATCTTGATGCAGTGACTTAACTCACACATTTCACACGTTATTTAAATATTTTTATCATGCATCCAGGCAAATTGTTTGTAGGATTTACGGGTAATCTTAGTTTGTGATTCGTGTTAGTTATTTTACGTGGCAAAAGAGGAATAGAAAATGGTATTTATAAATATGTGTTTTTAATTAAAACATTCAAAAGCATTTCCTTCAAGGTAAGGTATTTGTATACAGTGTTTAAAGGCTAAAAAAATACAATATTTTCATATTTCATAACCTAATATTATTAAACATTGTGTTTTCAGGACAACAATACCACTTACGAGCTTTTGCCTCTGCCTTTGGACACAGGCCGCCTTTCCTGGATCCAAGGCTGGTGGATCCATTGAGAGAATGGGAGCACATGAGGAGGAAGTCGGAATGGGCTATGGATTTGCCCATGAGAATAACAGGGCCACATGGAGGTAAATAAAAACAGCATTTACCTTAGAAATATGTTTATAGATTTCAGCTACTCCAAAAATATCTGGTGCAATGGCTAACTGATGACGAGAAATTTAATGCTTAGGAACTTTTAGAGTTCCTTTCTTTTCCGAGTGATGCGATTACATGCTTTAAGCTTCAATCCCGAGAGAGAAAAATCCTCTTTTTTCAAAATTACTCAAGGTCCACGTACAAATGACCGCCGAAGAACAAATAATGCGCGATTGGGATTACTTGGAACAGGAAGTCTTGGACAGCGTGGAACGAAAGCATGTTTGTTCTTCGTGAGATTGGTATCAGGATCGGAGGCATGCCTATTCCCTATTAATTGGTTTTAACAGAGAAAAAATGGATTTTTCCCCCTCAATAATAGTAGAGCCTACGCTGCACACTTATTAAGTTTTTTCTTCACTTTTTCAGTTTCCAGTAGCACCACAAGGTATGTGATTGCTCATATTTTATTTTCCATAGCTTTTGGAATACTCATTTGTCATTTGAGGTACTTTGATGTAGGTACCTGACACGACATTCATCCCGAATCTCATTACCTTTATTGGAACATGTGTGGACTTCATTGGCTATTTAAACCTCCTGGTGGTTGTCTTAACAAGGTATCTCGTTATTAGCAGCACTGTTCAGATCTTGATGAACGATATATCTCGTCATTAGCAGCACTGTTCAGATTTTGATGAACGATATATCTCGTCATTAGTAGCACTGTTCATATCTTGATGAACGATATATCTCGTTATTAGCAGCACTGTTCAGATCTTGATGAACGATATATCTCGTCTTTAGCAACACTGTTCAGATCTTGATGAACGATATATCTCGTGATTAGCAGCACTGTTCAGATTTTGATGAACAATATATCTCGTCATTAGCAGCACTGTTCAGATCTCGATGAACGATATATCTCGTCATTAGCAGCACTGTTCAGATCTTGATGAACAATATATCTCGTCATTAGCAGCACTGTTCAGATCTCGATGAACGATATATCTCGTCATTAGCAGCACTGTTCAGATCTCGATGAACGATATATCTCGTCATTAGCAGCACTGTTCAGATCTCGATGAACGATATATCTCGTCATTAGCAGCACTGATCAGATCTTGGTGAACGATATATCTCGTCATTAGCAGCACTGTTCAGATCTCGATGAACGATATATCTCGTCATTAGCAGCACTGTTCAGATCTTGGTGAACGATATATCTCGTCATAAGAAGAAAATTAACTAGATCTTGAACTCGTAATCAAAAATTCGATAGTATCGTGATGTTAACGCGATATCGCGTCATGAGTAAAAATGGTCTGATCTTGATCGACAATCTATCCCATCCAACTCGTTTAGAAGGCTAATTCTTCACATAGGTTCACAAGCATGTAAACCTGCAGTCTTCCCTGCATGACTTCTAACAAGTTTTGAGCTTCTTTGACCAATATAATGTTTCCTCTCTCGGATTCTTTCAACTAACATTTGTGGTTAGTTAGTCCTTACGCGTGTTGCAGGGAAAGGCAATACTTGAATATTTGGATGTTTGGTGTGGCGCTCCTTTATTTCGAGCATTATTAATACTAGAGCGATTTCAAAGGTATTATTAAATATGTAATAACGTCTTCTACAAATTCAAATCCAAAAAGTTGCATGAGGGGCCGTCTTCATATCAAAATTTGCACACACAACGAAATTTCTAATAGAAACATCACGTTTTGATGACATTATCATATTTTGAATCGTTAAAATAAACTAAATATAAAATTTCATGTCTTTACTACCTTTACATCCTGAGATATTCAATCCTAAAGTTGATATCAATTTCAGGGATCATCTCTACATAGAAAGTTACAATTTGTAGAGCGAGATTAATTGTAGCTATTACAACCTGTGAATTTCGATTTTGAACACTATTTCAAAAGTATTTTTCAGTGATCCGAGAATCATTATACTTATGCAAGTGCAAACTATTTGAGAATTAGATAATTATATTTACAATGCAACTGGCAAACTATCCGATAATTATTATCTGAGGTTTGTAAAACGTTTTTAAAGCTAATAGTTGCCCCTAAAGTCACAATAATAAGGAAAATTTAATTTAACGCAAAAACTAATCATTGGCATGAACTGAAATTTTGCATGTCCATATTAGAAGTGCTGAATCTATTCCCATCAAAATATAAGGTTCCAATTCATAATGTTTTCAAACATTAATAATTATTGCATACCAAAAACTATTTTAAACACAATATTAGGTGGAATATTTGGAATGTCTTACTGGAACTTTGTACAAAATAACAGTGCTATAGATATGTTATTTAGGAAGATATCCATAAAAGTCTAAGAAACTGATTTAAAATTAGGAGCTCCAATCTTTCTGTACTTATTTCGAAAAAGACCTAATGACATGAAATTTGATATAGAAAGTTACATTTTGATGTCTATTCAAAATTGTGTGTCAAAATAGAGGGTTTCCATTGAAAACTATGAAGGTGGTGGTCAATTTAATGTGAAGGCCCTTGATGCAACTTTCATCAATTTGAATTTATAGAAGATCTTTCAAAAGTATCTTTGAATTTTCTATACTGTTAAAATTGCTCGTATGATGAGGAGTGGTTCGTTACTTTTCCGTGATTGCACATTTCCTTATATTTCTTGTTTCTAATTTACACCGTAGATTCTAGTCCCACACTGCTTTACAAATCTAGTTAGTTTCTTCTAATCGTATCAGTTGTTATGTGATAGCCTATTCATATTTTTAGTTGTGACTTACTTCCTGATGAAGAAATCCAAAACTCACAAAATTTGCTTTCAAGCTTGTTTGGCTGAATTATTTCTTTGAATAATTCAACTTTTTACTCGATGTCTCAAGAAATGTTATTTCCTCTTTGATGATTTTTTCTTTCATCTACTCTGTTTACTCTAAACTTCCCTTTTTTCCTCTCTGTACCTGAATCTGTTTCAGAGCTAAATACATTCTCGGAGTATATTTATATATATTTGAAAATCAAAATAGATATCAATCTTTGAAAATTAGAGGAAGCTTTAGCCAGTGGATATAATTGTAAAAAACTTAATTTTTATGAAATGGAAAAGGTTTTATTCATTACATATATCGAGTACACCATTTTAATCTTATATTTGTTGATTATAATTTGCACTGTAAATGCTAATCCCAGTGAGTTGCAAAACATCTAATTAGTTAATTATATTTGTATAAGATGTCATGCTATAACTTATTATTGACTAATTTGGAAAACAAAATTTTCAGTACATTTATTTGCTTTCCTGCGTGGTTAGTTGAATTAATTTTCCAAAACTATTCAATTTCAAAACCCGACGTCTTCCATCTCAAAAAAGTTATTTCCTCTCTGATGAGTGTTTTTCTTTTCTCTTTGTTTTCTCTAGGATAACCTTTTTTCCTCGCTGCACCCAAATATGTCTCAGAACTAAATACATTCCGAGAGGTTTTTCAAAAGTCAAAATAGATATTAACTTTGACCTTAGTTCATGGATATAATTGTAAAGATTTTAAATTGAATAGGAAGAAAAAATTTTATGATTGACATATTCACTATAGTGATATGTCAATCATAAAATCAACTATATGGATTCAACTATATGGATATGGAAAAAAGTATTTGGCCACTAAAAATTCGCAGGATGGTCCATCTTAGTGTGGGATTGTTTTCCCTCGTTAGGACTGGGGCCCATTGCTTTATATACCTTGTACCATGAACACTGACCTGTACCTCGTCGTTCTGAATAATTCCGCCTTGCCTACACTAGGAAATACTACGATGATGATGGTTGTTTCTTACAACACCATCGAGCCCCATGTCATACTGCAAAACGTGTGCTCCATAGTTTCCTGAAAATGAGGTGGATTTGCTTGACTGGCCTGTACAGAGCTTTGATCTCAATCCGATCGAGCACTTGTTTCACAAATTGTCGCGACGAGTACGGCACCACCACGCACGCCCATCTTCACAACAATCTCTTCTCACATCCTTGCTAGATGCATGGCGAGCTATTCCTGCTTGTTAGAGAGAACTTGTAGAAAGTATGCCTGTTGCAACTGTAATAAAAAAAGGAGGGCCTGACCGTTACTAAATAGAATAATAAAGCACTTTTTCTGATCAACATGCATCCAAACACTTTTGTCCACATAGTGTGTATCATATATATATCCTTTAATCTTTTATATTGTTTATAATGGACACTGTAAATGCTAGTCCCTCATTGCGTTATAAAACATCTAGTTAGTCTTGTATATTCGTATTAGAAGTTACGCGATAACTTATTCAAATTTTGAGGTGACTTACTGTGTGTTACACAGAAAACAAAGCACGTTTTCTGATAAACTTGCATCCAAACACTTTTGTCCATATAGTGTATATCATATCTACCCTTTAATCTTTTATATTGTTTATAATTTACACTGTAAATGCTAGTCCCCCATTGGGTTATAAAACATCTAGTTAGTTTTTGTATATTCGTATTCGAAGTTACGCGATAACTTATTCAAATTTTTAGATGATTTATTGTGTGTTACACAGGAAACAAAGCACTTTTTCTGATAAACATGCATCCAAACACTTTTGTACATATAGTGTATATCATATCTATCGTTTAATCTTTTATATTGTTTATAATTTACACTGTAAATGTTAGTCCCCCATTGCGCTATAAAACATCTAGTTAGTTTTGTATATTCGTATTAGAAGTTACGCGATAACTTATTCAAATTTTTAGGTGACTTACTGTGTGTTACACATAAAACAAAATTCTCAACACCTATTTTTGTTTTCACGGCGTGTTTAGCTGAATTAATTTTTCGAAACTATTCAACTTCAAACTCGACGCCTTCCATCTCAAGAAATGTTATTTCCTCTCTGATGAGTTTTTCTTCTTTCCTCTCTGTTTACTCTAAACCCCTTTTTTTCCCTCGCTGCAGCCGAATCTGTCTCAGAGCTAAATGCAGTCCGGGAGTTTTTTCGAAAGTCGAAATAGATATTAATCTTTGAAAAGCATAGGAAAACTTTTCATTTATTTGACGTTCCTTGTCTCCAGGGGCCCCCCGTGCACGAATAAAAGAAAACTCCGTAAGACGGTTAGCCAGAATACCACGCTATTCCGTCTCCTCCCAGAAACCCCCGGGGGGAGGTATAAAGACGACTTCAAAAAAGTATCACCGAATTAGATATTTTCCCGCTCGCATTCGCATATTTTTTAGACAACACGCAAAAGAAATTACATCCTATCACGGCAACTTAGAATTCGGCGATGTATTTTTTAGCAATTCCTTGCGTCCTTTTTTCTTCGCCTCGGATTAGTTGTTTCTTTGTTTCCCTTTCTGTTTCCCATAAACCTTCGCATGCAAACGCGTAAGTTTTAAGGAGCTTATATTCATCCATCGCGAAATTTAAGATACGCCACTTTTGTGATCGAAGTTTAACTGGGAAAATAAGCGCTCTGCCTGTGCAAGTTCGAAGAGTAGATTTGTTCCCAGAATTTCTGATTGTATATTTTGTTCGATGAACAAAGTATCGAGGATTTAGAAAGTGAGGATATAAAAATTTATTGAACTTATTCATTGATTTCATTTTTGAGTAGATTCTTACTAATTACTGAAAATTAGTTAAGTGTTGGAGGTATATGAAGTTTTTTCTGTCAAGCTAAATGTAGATGGTTTAGACTACAACCGGTACAGAAGTTGTACCTCGATCGCGCAAAGAAAGACTTAAGACTACGGCGAGAACAGTATTTGTACCTTGAAAGTTATAAGAATCGCTCCAAGAAAGAATTTATATTACAGCCGATACATCACAGTTGTACCTTAAAAGTTATAAGAATCGCGCACACAAAGGAAAAGAATCACTTCAGCCATAGTCAAATGGTTAATATCATTTGGTACCAATCGCTCAAGACGAAGAAACGCCAAAAGTCGCCATAATGTTGATAAACTGCATTTTAACCTTTTAACTAAGGCTATAGATATGACACGCGCGATTCTTTCTTGGCGCGATTCTTGTAACTTTCAAGGTACAACAGCTGTAACGGCCGTATTCTAAATTCTTTCATGGTGCGTTTCTTATAGCATTCAAGGTGCAACAGCTGTAACGGACGTAGTCTAAATTCTTTCACGGCGCGTTTCTTATAACTTTCAAGGTACAACACCTGTAACGGACGTAGTCTAAATTCTTCCATGGCGCGTTACTTATAGCTTTCAAGGTACAACAGCTGTAACGGCCGTATTCTAAATTCTTTCTTGGTGCGATTATTGTACCTTTCAAGGTACAACAGCTGTAACGGCCGTAGTCTAAATTCTTTCATGGCGCGTTTCTTATAACATTCAAGGTACAACAGCTGTAACGGCTGTAGTCTAAATTCTTCAAATGCCGCGTTTCTTATAACTTTCAAGGCACAACACCTGTAACGGACGTAGTCTAAATTCTTTCATGGCGCGTTACTTATAGCTTTCAAGGTACAACAGCTGTAACGGACGTAGTCTAAATTCTTTCTTGGTGCCATCATGGTTTAACTGCTGTACCAGCCGTAGTAATCTGTCTTGGCCTGATTCTTTTAACTTTCAAGGTACAACTGATCTACAGGCCGTTGTGTAAATCCTTTCTTGGCGCGATCATGGTACAACTGCTGTACCGGCACAGTCTAAAGGTTAAGGTAAACTTGATATGCATCGCGAGCATTTGGGAAGCGGAAGTAAAATCGTTCTTTTGATCTGCTTTGTTTTGCAGGCGCGAGCGCGTGTGTAACACTAAATTTTTTTTACACGATGTAACTCAACAGTTAACACTCCGAATGGTTTCGATTATAAACTGCCTCAATAATCCAAAGGGAAAGAAGATCTGTGTTGACAAACACTTTGCCCCGTATAGAACTGGTGACAAGTTAGAACAAGGTTTTGCATTAGAGTCTGGTTACTACAGGGAGGTTTCGACGCGAAGGTAAACCGCCAAGAGAGTTAATCAACTGAGAAAATACAGTGTTTACATCCAAAAACAGGAGCTCGTTAATTGACCAATGTATCATCAGTCACATTTATATCTTGGCATTATTTACATTAAAGAACTTAATTTTACAAGAAAATTATCATTGTAATTAACAGTGGTAAACCACAAACATATTGTAATGTCCACCCACTGACCTCTTCGGCCTTTGACACTACAAGATGGGAAGTTGTCGTGAGGGAGCACGCAGTGAGTAAACTTCTGTTTAACCTGACAGGAACAATCACCTACCAGGAAGGATTTGTAAATGTAGAATGACCGATGTTAGCTTTTTATATTTCTAGGATCATGTGACCAAAACTAGTAACCACGTGACCCGTAGACTCTTCTTTTCTGCTGGGAGGGGGGTCTGTAAAACCTCACATTTATAATCTGATTGGTCCACGGGACGACTTAAGAGGCCCATACAATGATTCATCTTCGGACTGGTCCATTAATTTATCATCTGATAGTAGTATTTGGCGATTTCACCTCTTTTGTTGCCCCTGTATAGGTATGCGGAGTTACACATCTGCCCTTTCATTAGATGTTACACCGCCAAACAAGGCGATATGATACCAAATCGGCTAACTAAGTCAATTTTTCACCGAGTTAATGTTGGTCACACCGTTTGACGTTCAAAAGCCTGCGAACAGTTAGTAGCATATGTTCGATTCTTGCAACTAACCTGAATTATTTCTCTCTTCTGTATCAGCATAATTTGCTTTCTGTTTTTATGTACTCAAAAGAAAAGACTTTGATTGGCCAAATCTGACTCTTTCGTCACATAAACGAACCAGCCAACCAGTCTAAATTAAAATTTACGTGCATAGAAACACATTTTAGCTCGTTCGGAATTTTATTCAGATGCACTCAAGTAGATAAGATAAGTTATTCAGTTACTTTTCTCCCCAGAAAAACCGGTCCAAGTGCTGACATACCTTTTCACTTCAGCCGGAATCCAGACTCACCCACATAAAAAATAAACCTATAACGAAAGAAAAGAAAGAAGGCCAAATAACAAAGTTAGTGGTATAACTTCACCCCCAGTTACCCTCAAACTAACCTTCCCCAGTCCCCCACTTTTCTTCCTCACACTTATTCCATCTCAACATCAAACTGATCCAGCCACCCAAGAGGAGAGGGAAAAAAAAGGGAAAGAAAATGCAAAGTAAAGACAAAACACCCATACAAACATACCTAGAGATCCACATACCCCCAAAAGAAGAATTTTTCCGCAAAAATTCACACTGGGATACCAGCGGAAACAGAATAAAAGAAAGAAACCAGAGAGAGTGAAAAATGAAATCAAAGAAAATTTTCCCCAAGTTGAAAGTTTTCCCCCTTTTGTCACCATAGGCCGGTAACTTTGTTTAGTTGGGGGAATTCCTATGGAAACCATTCAAGAAATGGAATTTATCCGCAGAAGGTATTGAGATCCGACTGGAATTGTGCGGGGAGTGACTTAAATCAGGCTACTTTACTTTTCCCATACAAAGATGAAATGAAGGAGCGGGAGGAATTGGAGGCGATAAATTTTCCTGTTTGTTAAAAGTTTCCGCGGGATTTCGGGAACTTTATCCGGGAATTGAGATTGGTTTCTCTCAGCACCTATACGCTTCCCCCACATGCTGTGTTTCTGGGCTATTGAACTTTCCATATGGTTTCGACAAGATATATCTCGTATTTTAAGGTATGACCAATATCGATAATGACGAGATATCTCGTCGATCAGGGACTGCCAAGTTTTGATAATGTCGAGGGATATCTTCACTCAAAGTGCAAAAGGTCGCATGTCTAAAGACTGCACTTTCAGGAGAGCAAGAAAGTAATCGGTTTCCTTATTATTTGATTCTATTGTTATATCTATCTATTAGAGATATCTCGTCGATCAGGGACTGCCAAGTTTTGATAATGTCGAGGTATATCTTCACTCAAAGTGCAAAAGGTCGCATTTCTAAAGACTGCACTTTCAGGAGAGCAAAAAAGTAATAGGTTTCCTTATTATTTGATTCTATTGTTATATATATATATATATATATATATATATATATATATATATATATATATATTAGAGATATCTCGTCGATCAGGGAGTGCCAAGTTTTGATAATGTCGAGGTATATCTTGACTCAAAGTGCAAAAGGTCGCATGTCTAAAGACTGCACTTTCAGGAGAGCAAAAAAGTAATCGGTTTCCTTATTATTTCATTCTATTGTTATATATATCTATTAGAGATATCTCGTCGATCAGGGAGTGCCAAGTTTTGATAATGTCGAGGTATATCTTGACTCAAAGTGCAAAAGGTCGCATGTCTAAAGACTGCACTTTCAGGAGAGCAAAAAAGTAATCGGTTTCCTTATTATTTCATTCTATTGTTATATATATCTATTAGAGATATCTCGTCGATCAGGGACTGACAAGTTTTGATAATGTCGAGGGATATCTTCACTCAAAGTGCAAAAGGTCACATGTCTAAAGACTGCACTTTCAGGAGAGCAAAAAAGTAATCGGTTTCCTTATTATTTGATTCTATTGTTATATATATCTATTAGAGATATCTCGTCGATCAGGGACTGACAAGTTTTGATAATGTCGAGGGATATCTTCACTCAAAGTGCAAAAGGTCACATGTCTAAAGACTGCACTTTCAGGAGAGCAAAAAAGTAATCGGTTTCCTTATTATTTGATTCTATTGTTATATATATCTATTAGAGATATCTCGTCGATCAGGGAGTGCCAAGTTTTGATAATGTCGAGGGATATCTTCACTCAAAGTGCAAAAGGTCACATGTCTAAAGACTGCACTTTCAGGAGAGCAAAAAAGTAATCGGTTTCCTTATTATTTCATTCTATTGTTATATATATCTATTAGAGATATCTCGTCGATCAGGGACTGACAAGTTTTGATAATGTCGAGGGATATCTTCACTCAAAGTGCAAAAGGTCACATGTCTAAAGACTGCACTTTCAGGAGAGCAAAAAAGTAATCGGTTTCCTTATTATTTGATTCTATTGTTATATATATCTATTAGAGATATCTCGTCGATCAGGGACTGACAAGTTTTGATAATGTCGAGGGATATCTTCACTCAAAGTGCAAAAGGTCACATGTCTAAAGACTGCACTTTCAGGAGAGCAAAAAAGTAATCGGTTTCCTTATTATTTGATTCTATTGTTATATATATCTATTAGAGATATCTCGTCGATCAGGGAGTGCCAAGTTTTGATAATGTCGAGGGATATCTTCACTCAAAGTGCAAAAGGTCACATGTCTAAAGACTGCACTTTCAGGAGAGCAAAAAAGTAATCGGTTTCCTTATTATTTCATTCTATTGTTATATATATCTATTAGAGATATCTCGTCGATCAGGGACTGACAAGTTTTGATAATGTCGAGGGATATCTTCACTCAAAGTGCAAAAGGTCACATGTCTAAAGACTGCACTTTCAGGAGAGCAAAAAAGTAATCGGTTTCCTTATTATTTCATTCTATTGTTATATATATCTATTAGAGATATCTCGTCGATCAGGGACTGACAAGTTTTGATAATGTCGAGGGATATCTTCACTCAAAGTGCAAAAGGTCACATGTCTAAAGACTGCACTTTCAGGAGAGCAAAAAAGTAATCGGTTTCCTTATTATTTCATTCTATTGTTATATATATCTATTAGAGATATCTCGTCGATCAGGGAGTGCCAAGTTTTGATAATGTCGAGGTATATCTTGACTCAAAGTGCAAAAGGTCGCATGTCTAAAGACTGCACTTTCAGGAGAGCAAAAAAGTAATCGGTTTCCTTATTATTTGATTCTATTGTTATATATATCTATTAGAGATATCTCGTCGATCAGGGACTGACAAGTTTTGATAATGTCGAGGGATATCTTCACTCAAAGTGCAAAAGGTCACATGTCTAAAGACTGCACTTTCAGGAGAGCAAAAAAGTAATCGGTTTCCTTATTATTTGATTCTATTGTTATATATATCTATTAGAGATATCTCGTCGATCAGGGACTGACAAGTTTTGATAATGTCGAGGGATATCTTCACTCAAAGTGCAAAAGGTCACATGTCTAAAGACTGCACTTTCAGGAGAGCAAAAAAGTAATCGGTTTCCTTATTATTTGATTCTATTGTTATATATATCTATTAGAGATATCTCGTCGATCAGGGACTGACAAGTTTTGATAATGTCGAGGGATATCTTCACTCAAAGTGCAAAAGGTCACATGTCTAAAGACTGCACTTTCAGGAGAGCAAAAAAGTAATCGGTTTCCTTATTATTTGATTCTATTGTTATTGCATACATTTGGTTGTAACTTTTATTGGATCAGATGATAACATAAAAGATTTTGCCACCAAGTGGAAATCACAAAATGCCACAAATAGCAAAATAAAAGAAAAATGGTTTTAACTTAAATCTCCCTGGAGGATTAAGACTATTTCATACTTGGCAGCTTATTAAGGTTAATTTTAAAAGTGCACAATTAGGCATTTAACAGTTTCCCTAATACCAGAGCATGAGTTATTTTAAAAATTTGCTTCCTTATATGTTCAGATGATATAGTAGTGAGGAAAATAGTTTGATCCGTAATAATGCACCTAAGTAAATTAATACATATGCGTGTATATAAACTCCTTATCCTGTACCAAGGATAATTCTGAATTCGTATCAAGTAAGGTCATTTGATCTCAATCCAACAGATCAAAGTGCCTTATGGATGAGGAAGCGGTTTAAATTGTGTAAGATTTGTTTCAGTTCAACTGCTTACATAAGAACTTTAGACAAACGTGTTCCCAAGTAATATGGAGTCGTATCTGAATAAATAATTTTGAGTATTATTTTTTGTTACATAGCAGCATAGCAAAAATTGTAAAAAATATTTTTTGATAGTCACTTATGGACAAAAAGGGTAGATAATCACCGCTATTTATTTATAAATCAAACAACATTACACCAATTTGTTTGTCAAGTAGGCCAAAAAGCATGATATACATTTCGTCATTAGGTCATAATATACATTTGTTCTGTAGAATTTTAGCAATTAGGTTTATGTTGAATTTTCTGCAATAGATCATACTGCTTGCGATATATGCATATTAAGTGTCTAATTACTATCAATATCTAAGACTTGTCAAAATTTGTTCGAGACTACTAAATAATTTTAGATGTACATCAGTTTATGTCTAAAATGCCATTACAAATCCACCGATATTTTAATACTACACCTATCATCTCACTATCGTCTATTTACTGATTAAATATAAAGTAAACATAACTGTGTAGCAATACAGAGTACACGAAAACCCTCAAACCTACTTTAAATGTACTTCAGTTTTATGTCTAAAACGCCATTACGTATCCGCCGATTTTTAAATGCTACAGCTAGCATCTGAAGAAATATGAAGCAAACATAACTGTCTAACAATCCAGAGCACACGAAAACCTTCAAACCTATTTTAGATGTACATCAGTTTATGTCTAAAACGCCATTTCGATCCGTCGATTTTTTAATACTACATCTTGTATCTGAAGAAATGTAAAGTAAACCTTACTGAAGAAATGTAAAGTACACTTTACTGAAGAAATGTAAAGTAAATCTTTCTGAAGAAATGTAAAGTAAACATAACTGTCTAACAATCCAGAGAACACGAAAACCTTCAAGCCTATTTTAGATGTACTTGAGTTTATGTCTAAAACGCCATTACGATCCGCCGATTTCTTAATACTACAGCTTGCATCTGAAGAAATGTAGGGTAAACCTTACTGAAGAAACGTAAAGTAAACCTTACTGAAGAAATGTAAAGTCGTCCTTACTGAAGAAATGTAAAGTAAACTTTACTGAAGAAATGTAAGGTACTTTCTGAAGAAATGTAAAGAGAGCATAACAGTCTAACAATCCAGAGAAAACGAAAACCTTCAAACCTATTTTAGATGTACTTCAGTTTATGTCTAAAACGCCATTACGATCCGCCGATTTTTTAATACTACAGCTTTGCATCTGAAGAAATGTAGGGTAAACCTTACTGAAGAAATGTAAAGTAAACCTTACTGAAGAAATATAAAGTCGTCCTTACTGAAGAAATGTAAAGTAAACTTTACTGAAGAAATGTAAGGTACTTTCTGAAGAAATGTAGAGAGAGCATAACAGTCTAACAATCCATAGAACACGAAAACCTTCAAACCTATTTTAGATGTACTTCAGTTTATGTCTAAAACGCCATTACGATCCGCCGATTTTTTAATACTACAGCTTGCATCTGAAGAAATGTAGGGTAAACTTTACTGAAGAAATGTAAAGTAAACCTTACTGAAGAAATGTAAAGTCGTCCTTACTGAAGAAATGTAAAGTAAACTTTACTGAAGAAATGTAAGGTACTTTCTGAAGAAATGTAAAGAGAGCATAACAGTCTAACAATCCAGAGAACACGAAAACCTTCAAACCTATTTTAGATGTACTTCAGTTTGTGTCTAAAACGCCATTACGATCCGCCAGTTTTAATAATACTACAGCTTGCATCTGAAGAAATGTAGGATAAACCTCACTGAAGAAACGTTAAGTAAACCTTACTGAAGAAATGTAAAGTTGTCCTTACTGTGTGAAGAAATATAAAGTAAACTTTACTGAAGAAATGTAAGGTACTTTCTGAAGAAATGTAAAGTGAACATAACTGTCTAACAATCCAGAGAACACAAAAACCTTCAAACCTATTTTAAATGTACTTTAGTTTATGTCTAAAACGCCATTACGTATGCGATGATTTTTTTTTAATGCAACAGCTAGCATATCAATATCGTCCATTTACTGGAGAAACGTAAAGTAAACATAACTGTGTAGCAATACAGAGCGCACGAAAACCTTCAAACCTCATCTGAAGATTACATTTCCACCGCCAGCTAAGCCGCTCTTTCGCATTCCGTAACAAACAATTCACATTTTCCGGGGACAATAACCGAGAAGCCGAATCTCCCACCGCCGAGAACTTATAAAACAACTGTTATCTTGTTTACCAGTGGTTTTGATAAAAATGAACTTCGAAGGAGGAGGCGGCTCTATTCCCCAGGTGAGCGATGAGGCTTCGCCTCTTTATTAATGCGACCGCATCATAGCAGAGGATGCGGTTTTCTGGAAACGAATGAGATTTCCAGACCCCATGGGGAGACGAGGAAGACTTAAATGGAGTTGTTTCTCGTCAGATTCAGCTGCCAAGGAATTTTCTTGTAAAAATTGCTTAATGCTATTTCTCGCGGAGGTTTCGAGAGCGCCTCGTGGTTGAGGCTTCATTTGGAAGAAGGAATCTGCCTTTTAAAAGGCATGCAAATTTAATATCGCGGTGGGGAACTTTTAGTCGTGTCGTATGAAAAATGCGTTTCAGGTTTGGAACTAATCAATTCATATTTTTGTGGGAGTGTGGTTGAATTGCCTCTCGCTATTAAATGCCTTGATGTAATAAATACTTCCTCGAGAGTTGTTTTATTTTGCTTAAAAGGAAGATCGCGACCTCAAAAACTTAAATTGAGTCCTCATATTGGACCTTGAAGAAGTTATTTAATGTGTCACTTTCTTCTTGTTTTCGTTTTATAACCTAATTACTTTCATATAAGACGTTGTTATGCGACGAATATCTGTTGTTGTCTGTGGTGAATTACTATTTATGTGATGTTTTTACTGTTCTTATCTTCTCTGGGAGTCGAAATTTTTGTACTGTTTGATAAATTAATTTACAAATAAAAAAATTTACATTTTTTTTAGTTTTAGTTTTAGGAGTGATGAGGTATAAATTATGTCGTTACTCATGCATTTGGTCAAGGTATAACCAAGACCAAGGAGATTAGCAACAATAACAACGACAGAATTAGCTTATTACCCATGCTAAAATTGGAGATTTGCTCAAGGTATAACTTAAACCATGTCCAAAATACCATATTTACAAGTAGCGCGATACTCAACTCCTTTGTTCGTCTATTCACTCACATTCAGCTGTCCTACAGTGACATTGACGTAATCCAAAATAGGGGGAAGTCATCCATTTGGACCGAAACATTCAGGCTATTGCTGAATGCTTACATCAGCTCTCTTCCCAATTTTCCCTTAAAATACCTCAGATGCCAAACGAAGCACTACAGTCAATACCACCATATGACGCAACTGTTTGTAGCGTCTTTCCACAAACGCCCAAACGCCAATGTGGAGTGTTCCGTTTGGTTCCTGAAGATTATGTGCATGTGCGTGACTTCAACTCCAACAAATCTCTCCCACTAACTGCTTCTCCTTTACTAGTTCTGTACACCAACAATAAGGGAATACATGCACTTCGGGACCACTACTAACTCTGAAGTTTAAACCCTAGCACTTTAAATCTAAATTTATCTTTAACGTAAAATTATCTTTCTTTTTGTATTTTACACTAACGCTCTTCTATGCGAGCTCTTCTATGAGAGACAAGAGGATACGACTCTGCATAAATGTTTGTAACCTAAAACCTAAGCATCGCCAGTCACGGTAAGAAGATGGGAGGGATACCACCATTCTCTTTTGTGACTGGGCAATGATTATGGTTTTCCTTCAGTACTTAAGTTCTCTTCTGCCCCCTATTTTAGTTACATTCATCCACCCTTATGTTATTATCATTATTTAAATTTTTCTTCTAATTATGATGCGAAGATTAGATGTTTGGCAGCGGATGCTCTGAAAGTGACAGTTCCTCTCCTCCAAAATACGGGAAACAGTTGCAGGGGTTGCGGAATATGGACAAGTTTGAAAATTCTAAACTCCTCTCGCAAAGCCGTGAATTTTATATGTCTGCTTCTAAGTATTGATAGATCAGTCTGTAACAGTCTTGGACATTTAAAATCAATTACAATCTATGGCGCTTTACGGAATACTACTAATAAGAGGAGGAACAAATCTTGTTATATGATTTTCCGATTTGGGCAATGAGTAAATTTCCAAGACTAATCAAATTGCTTTTCATGGGGGTCAGGAAGCTAAATTATTATTGCTGAATTGTGAAATAGTTATTTCTATTAATAATTGAGTAGTAGGGCTTACGTAGTTTGCCTAAAACGTCCCAGGGGCTCTAGTTGTAGAATACAAGTAGTGTGATAGCGCTAACTCTACCAGGGGGCCCTGGTTACAATAAATTTACTTTAAAGTAATTTTTTAATGTAAAGCTGCGTGTCATATTTAAAGTACAGTAAACATTTATTATTCGAGGTAATATGGATCCAGACCATCTCAGATAATGCGGATATAGTGTCAGAATGCTGCTTATACGAAGTACAGAAATATTTACGGCCCTATATATTACTACTACTGCTACTGCAAAGCATTTTCTAATACGATATCCCGGGGCTTCTCGTTCGAGAATGATCCTAGTACCGTGATATCGCTAACCCTACCCGAGCGGTTCTGATTACATTTACTTTAATGTAATTTATTTACTATAAAGATGTTTCTTTTAAAGTACAATAAAACTTTGATTATTCGATGTAATGTGGATCTAATCACTCGGTTAACCTGAAACTTGGATAATGCAGGCATTTTAACACAAAACATTCAATACGAAACACCGAAAATATTTACTGCAAATTACATTTAACTACTACTGCTGCTAAAAGATTTATAAAGTAAGGATTTGTGTCACGATATGACTTTATAATGATGATTTTTACAATGAATCATTCTCACGTTGTGACAGGAAGAATTCTGCCTACATAACCAAATCTGTCAAATTCAAAGTTTAAAAAACTATCAAACCGTGGATAACATCAACTTTGCTTAATCGTAGCTCAGATGATCAAGGCAATACTATATGTAATTGGTAGCTGTAGGTCGTCGTTTTAACAAGCTTCGATCGATACTAAAACACTACAAAGCCATAACAACAAACGATACTAAGAGCCTACAAAGCCATTTTGAACCATTTCTTTTAATCTTAGTATTCTTACTACTACTAAACTGCTAGTAATACCTTAAATGAACAACTCATTAACGCAATTTAAACATTTTGCCCTTCAGTAACAGTTTTATATGAGAAACAGATCCCCTCACATGTACTACGGCCTCCAGTACTGCATTAGATGATAAGATACTTATGAAATTAACATAATTTAATTAGTTGCAATCGGTATTATAACATTACAAAGGCACAACCATTTCATCCAATCTAATTTTTAATTACTTATAAGTAAACTACAAGAGAAATAATAACTAAAAATTACATACATCAACATAATTTAAACGCCGACCAACCGGTATAGTGGTTAAGGTGTTAGCCTCTAGATCGGAAGGTCCCCGGTTCGAATCCGGGTTCGGGCATGGATGTTTGTAAGCGTATACCAGCTCAGGCGTTGCTTCGTCATCTGAACATGGTTCAAAATTACGAAGTATAAATTGTTAGGGGCAATGATGGTCCTCCCACTGGGTGCTCCTTCACAAGTGGCCATCCCTTCCGGCCTTGTAGTGGCCAATGACTTAGGTCAAATGTGCCCACCATTAAAAAAATTAATTTAAACGAACGTTTTGCAACTTTAGTAAGCAGATCCTCACACTTGTACTCATGCTTCCAGTATCGCATAAGATGACAAGCTCCTAACAAAAATATGTATTCTTCTACTCATTGAAACTGTCCTTTTAACAAGCTTTGATTGCAAAGACATAAACTGGTATTTATAACACTTACATAAGCACAAAGTGCGATTTTATAACGCTTACCAAGGCACAAATTGCTGTATTTAGAACACTTAGTAAGCCACGAACATTTATTTTAATTTTAATATTGTTACAACTACGTGAAATATTCCTATCTTTTGAAAGCGATTTAAAGTATAATGGCTTCCCTTTTTATTGCAGATCCATCCCAAGCGGCCTTTGCGTTTGGAAACGAGGCTCAATGGAACCCTCATGCTACCCTCTACCAGAACTACCTGGGCCATGGTCTGCAGAATGCAGCAGGATTCGCACCCTGTCCGCAAGTGGATGTCGCATCTGCTCACGATTCCGGTCACGCCACCCCTCAGACCACTCCCACAGGTCGGACCACCCTCTCCACCATATTTGTTATTCCTCACCTATTGTTTATTGTCACGCCATGTAATTTATTACCCTTTAGCTTCCCTTTTAACCGCATGGCGGAAGCTTGAGTAGCCGCAGTTTTGTAAACTGGCCCTGAAGATTGTATGGCTGGGAAGTGGATGGGCGTTTCATAAGTGGCACGGAATCGATGATGGATTGAATATGCTTGAGTTGTAAGGGTGCAGGATTCCTTAAATAAGTTGCTTGAACTTTTAATTATATACATAGGTTACAATCGATCTTTTTTTAATGTATTCGGGGCCAAGAAATTCGAGCTAAAAATAATATATTTCTAATTTGGATAAGATTGCTAAGAATATCTGAGTGGTTGAGAACCACAGTCGTTCATGGATCATTCCATTTGTGATAAATTAAAATAAATTTTATATAACTCTGGCTTATATTACGTTAACTCTCCAAGAGATTTCGAAAAGATATATCGTCCATCAAGATATGATCAACTTTCTTATCACTATCTCGTCCATCCAGACCTGGTGAATTTTTCGAGTGACCAGATATCTAGTCAACAGGATATCACCGATTTTTCTGTGATGACGAAACCAAGATCTGGTTAGTTTTCTTTTCGAATAACGATAAATCTCGTCCATTAGGCTTGGGCACTTCTGCTAATAACGAGATACCTCGTCGAGACAGTCACCAGGAGGGCTAAGAAATTAGTTAATGATTTGTTTATGCAAATAAATAGCAGCTCTAGTGAGATTGTGTTTCTGGATAGTTATACTTCTGTGATGAATAACAGAATGAGTCTCATGATATATGATTTTGCGGCGTGTATATTGATTTAAACTGATAAATTGCTTTTAAAACTGATATCCTATATAAAATATGGGCCGTCGTGGCTCAGAAAGGATACGAAATTGCCCACTGTGCTTGCAACCTTCGCGTTGTAGGTGGCGCTGGTTCGATTCATGTCAGTCAGACTTCTACCTTCGGTGCTCCAGTCTTTGACAACAAAAGCTGCCTATTTTTCCCATCTATGAATACAAATGCTGAGGGTTCTAAGTGTTTTGAGGTCTGCACCAAGTGTTTTATTGAGCAGGCCTCCCCTGAACATATTCTTGCGTTCCTTAGGGGCTCTCCAAGCGGGATCTTGCTGCCGATCCTTTGTTGGTATTGGATTTATTTAGGGTGCATAATGTCATGGACCTGGTCTAGCTCCGCTAGCCTTAGGGGATGTGCAACAACAACACAAATCCCTTCTGTGTCAGTAAAACTGTTATTGTGTGTATATATTACTTCATATTGTTTGTTCTTGTCTGGCTCTGCATGGTCAAATATGACCCTTACTTTGTAGAACCCCAAAGCCGACCTACATATATAAAATGTTTTTAATCATACTCCAAATTTCAGCCTTTTTGACGTAAAAATATGGTAGCCGAATATAGTCTTGAAATTGAAATAAAATATCGAATTATCATCAGTATTATTTACTGCGACATCAGTAATAGCAGGGAAACTATTGAGGTAAGGTTCCTGTCATGTCAGAAAGGGTACTTAGATGGTAGGTTTAACAATCTGACAAGCGGTTGATACGTCCTATATTAATGTGATGTTGCAAACACACCTAAATGTGAAAATTGTACACAAGATATGATTGAGATACTTTAAGACTTGTCCTAATTAATGATTACGAATTCTAGCGATTTTACACGAGATAATATTAAGTTTTTATTTTTGTGTATTATTCCAATTTAGTAAGTGTAGTGATCTTTCATTTCTATATGGTATTTAGGGTGTGTCTATTTTTTAAAGTAGGTTTCTTTACAATAAAGTTATGCTAATATGGAATAGAAATGAGCGTGATGTCAGGTGTTCTCTTCAATTAGCTAACTTTCAATTATCGTCTTTTAGACTACCGCTAGTTGATTTAGGATGATGTTAAGTTTAATTTCAGTTGTGGCTAAGATTATTTGGCTGTTCGTAACGGGTTAACTCCTCAACAAATCTTCAACAATCAATCTCTCAACTGACAACCATTTGAAGATGCTTGTCATTTTGTTGAAATCTCTTGTATGTAAGGTGTAGGGTTAATTACAGATACAGAGAACCACTATATGTGACAAAATATGGTATTTTAAAAACGAATGGTTAGCCGAAAAATATGCTTCCGTCAGGCTTTTACATTATGATGTAAATTATTTCCCAGTAATTATGTCAGTCAAAATGGTGATTGTTCGTATGTACCATACCTAAAATCAGTATCCTATATCATATAAATGTAAACAAAATTTTTATGTTAGTTTCAAACATATCGCGCCCTGGAAAGAAAACTGACACAGGTCAAAAAATAAAAGTTTTGATGGTAAGTCATTGAAAAATATGTATGTGGTGCCCCAGCGTGTTATATTTCTATTCTATACAATTTAATAGAAGTTACCATCATAAATACTTACCTAAAATTTAAAAGAAACTTATACTATTTCAATATAAGTTTTATAGTAACCTTTAAGTTGATGTTTCTCAAATTCTTCAATTTTTAGTTGTGTCACTTTTCTTGCCGGGGTGCGATATATTTAGGTTATAATCTCACATATTAGAGTACATTTTGACCTCCATTAACACTTTATAGTAATAAGCTCAATTCCTTTTCGGAGATTTGATCGAAATATAGATAAGCCTGACTTGCTATAGCTTAGCCCCCTAATTACTATTGTTGTATGTTTATATATCTATCAATGATATTGTTGAAACTATTTTTCACTTAAGACACTACATAACACAGTTCGATAGAAATTATTATTCTGTCTGCTGGGCAGCGTAAAAGTGGATTCCTCTATTCATTTGGGGGAAAACGATATTTTTCTCTTAATTTATTTCACCGTTAAGGGAAGCACAGCTCTGAAAAGTTTTAAAAATCTTTTATCTACTGGGCTATAAGTTGGTGGCTGCGAAACTCAGAATGCGCTTCGAAATCGCTCGAAGAAAAGTTCTAGGAGAGAAAATTTTCGAAATTTCCCCAAACACTTTCTTTGCAAAAGAGAGACTTCCTTCCTTCTCTTCAGCTCATTTGACTAAGCGATAAATAGTTTTCCCAGTCCGACTTTAAAAACAAAGGCGACCAATTAGAATGATATTTCCACCCTGGTGGCGAGAAGGCTGGTATGTATCTCGAAGACGGACCGGCGATCGGTGGCAAACTGTCCCCCCATTTCCACCAAACCTCCCAGAAAAATTCGGCAAACTTCGATCCCAAGGAACAATTTGAACAGTCAACAAAACCGCTTTTACAATTCCCTCCAGAACAGCAAGCAATTGACTCCGAGCTTTCATTAGTAGCCGTTAGCCGATCAATAGGAACTTAGTCCGAAAGGGAGGGAAGAGGACTGCTGTAGGGGGTGCAGGAGCTATATTTAAGGGGAGGGGGATAAAGTCTCAGAGAGTTCTAGAAGAAAGCTCCTTGCTATAATCATTTTAACATTTGAAGTGTTGACAGTGATGGATCCCTGCGCGTCGAAACGGGGGTCGGAGTAGAGGGTGGAGGTAAGGAAAGTCGTCTGCAAGAAGACTTAACAGAAGATGGATTGTAGAGTGCTGTGGCTGATGCATATTAACTCATTTTAAATGATACGCGGCACTCGAGCTGCTTTAATTGCTTATTTTCGACTACCTCCAGCAGTCGGGGGTAGTCGTGGGCACCACATCGAATGTGTTCGGTGGTGGTCGATCGACCCACTCCGGCAATTTGTTCGATGAGTGTTTTTGATTCGGACGATGGCAACAGCGATAAAGGGGTGTGTAAAAAAGGCCGACGGGGAAATTATTCGGTAATTATCGGGGTGGTTGGAAGTGTGTTGGTTTTTTTTTCATTGTTGTTATTGCTTCCTCGGGATGAAAAATAATGCGGAAGTTTTGGGGAAAGTAATTATTAAGTAATTTGTAAAGAGTCGAGTAAAGACTTAGTTAGAAGTAACTGTGCAGTTTACCATACGGTGATGGATGCTAAATTTGAGTTTGAGGTGTCATTAGCTTCAATAAAGGCAATCTGTAAAAAAGAAG
The DNA here is from genome assembly GCA_947359465.1 of Metellina segmentata. Taxonomy (NCBI): domain Eukaryota; kingdom Metazoa; phylum Arthropoda; class Arachnida; order Araneae; family Tetragnathidae; genus Metellina; species Metellina segmentata. The sequence goes on from OX375881.1 coordinate 55,953,738, forward strand.
TTGCTAAACTCGTGTGGTGAAGTCTTTTACATTGATTTTAAATTGAGATTGGAGGAGTTTCTATTTTCTTCAGATTGTAAATAATTATGCGACTTTTTCGAAGTTTTCACTGTCAAGAAATCCATCACATTTATTTATTGTTTAACATATTGTCATAATTTGAGTTATGCCTCGTCATATTTTAAACCATTGCACATAATACTTCGATTCGATATAACATCAATTTTTGATGTATGTATAGAAGCAATTTGTAATATGCAAGGACCAATATAAATATGCCTTAAATGAGATGCATTAATTTGTTTTTAAAATTACCTTTCTTATACCATCATGGGCCAAGATAGCCCTGTTGGAAGATTAATACTTAGAAAACCGGATGTTTGTTAGTTAAATCGTAATCAAACAAAACACCGTTGTCAGCTCAGGTGTTGACATCTCGTCATCTGATAGTACAATAGTTTAAAATTACGTGGTCTTATCCTCGAATCTTTCCCTTCGCGACTAATCTTGGACCGTCACCTATACCCCGTTGTGTTCCTCCAATGCATTGATTAATTGTCGATCTACCTAATATTGTCTTGTAATACTGAAATAAGAGTGTAAATCCTAGTCCAACGAGACGTTTAATAATTATAAGGGGACATCAACAAGATTACATAATGATACTAGCAGCGTAAAAACTCAAAGGCAACTAACTCGCTGCATAGGATTGCATCAGACAAATGAAATTATAAGAATACGTTTACAAGAAAGAGTGATATTAAACACCAGCGATTTACGACTCATTAATGTAAATGTTAACGCTAAAGTACAGTAATCAGTTATTCTACGGATTATCTAGGTAATGTGCAGACTGACTAGGTTAATCCATTAAAGTGCAAAAAATTGTTGCATTTCACAAATTACCTAGGTAATCTGCAAATTACCTACTGGTCACTCGTTAAAGTGAAAATAAGATCTTTGCTTAAATAACGGCAACGTTTCTGTACACTTAAATTAACATAATGTTATTTATTTATTTTTCGATATCTAAAGAATCAAATTAATACAATCAAACAATCAACAAATTAGTTGATAGAATCACTCATCAATACATTGAAAAACTAAAGTGGAGGGAAAGGAGGACGTTGTAGGGAAATGAAATGATAGAAACAGGCGAAACCAAACTCAAAGTGGAGGGAAAGGTAATGAGATTAACAAACTTTTGAACTTTAACGATACGGAAGCCGTTAATGTGCACATTACCTAAGTTAAATGCGGGAAAACTCTCGATTCCGTACGTTAACGAAGCAAATCAGTTAATATGCAGATTAGCTATGTAATGTGTACATTAACGGCTTTCGAGCATTAGCGGTAACATAAACACTCGAAGGATATATGCAGCAGAAACTCTCGAACATGAACTGGTAGTACACAGTGAAATGTGGTATACTATATCTCACATTCGGTATAAATTTTATTTAAGTTCGTCTGTTTTGTATTTTGTTTTATTTTCCTTGCATATATTAGACGGTACGGTCAACTTATGTGAGTTACTTGCTTTTTTTAGGTATGATGCCTGACAGACATTCTTCAAGCTCGTCCCAACCATTTCCTACCATGAACGACTCTCAAGTCTCCCCCAACTCGCTCAAAGAATCCCTCTTCGTCTCTCGCTACAACAACGCGATGGTGGCCGCCTCAGAACTCTGCCTCACGGATCGGCTGACAGAATTACGGCACGGCCTTTCGGGTAACAACCCGACCGCGTGTAACACGTATGCTGCGTCCCATCCCTTCAACAATGCCTCTCTGGCCTTTCTCGCAGCTGGAACCACCACCCACAACAACAACATCCCTTACTTCGCCGGCAGCTACGGCCTGTTGTCTTCTGGACACGGCTACTACGGCAACGGGTCCAGTGCGGCCAGGACGTCCAACCCTTCCCTCATGGCTGCTGCAGCTGCGGCCGGAATGTACCTGTCGCCCCCCATGGTGTCCCCGTCGCTGTTCTATTCCCAGTTCTACTCTTCTCAACCTTCGATGCAACTCTTGAGCAACGGCGACACCAGGAGTTCTTCGGTCGAGGAGGAATCCGTCGCCAACCAGAGGTGCTTGGACAGCGGAGGTCCGTCCGTGTCCAGGGACTCTAGCACCAGCGACTCGGTCCTGCAGTCCGAGTCCAGCAGCAGCAGTCACAGTTCCGTCGATGTGAGAAGAAGCAGTAACACGGATAGTGTCGGACAGCCGGAGCCTGCCGTCCGGGATCCTCAACCAGCCATCGTGCTGCCACCGAACCATGAGAATTCAAACCCGAGCACGGAACTGTTTCCATCAGAATCCAACAGACACACGCAACAGAGCGACTCAAATTTGTGGCGTCCTTATTAGTGTCCTTTAATTAAGCGTACAAATTTATATTTTCCGTCCGTTTGATCACTATGCGTACGGGGAAATTCGGATACAGCAGAATAAATTCCGTTGCTGCTGGTCAAGAAGGTAATACCTCCAAGATTGGTTAATTGAGGCGAGGGATACACACATTTATCCAACATCAGTCCTTATACACTAAAGTGAGTGAAACACACATGCTTAGCGACATATTTTCTGTACAGAAACGGAGTATGCTCATGTCGGATATTAGGCTGGATGTCTTGTCTGTGTGGTTTGCCACAGGCTGGAGCATCAAGCAACAAAACATACTACCTGCGCATGCGTATTTCGTTTCGGTACAGGAATGTGTCGGTACGCATGCGTGTCGCCCAATTTAGTAAATCAGAGCTGCTGTTGGATCAATGTGTGGCTTGCTTAATGGATGGTCAGTGTTGCGTTTCAAAAACGTATTTTGTTCTTTGAAAACTAGGTCCTTCGTCACCATCGGAAGGCTGATATACGACTTCAAATGGATTCCAATACACTATCATAATCCATGTATCAACATTCAGGATATGTTGATGAAAGGGCTAGAAGGCTAAACACTCGGCTGCTACAAGACCGACCCTATAAACGCTAGGACACAGTGACACTTAATTAACAATAGATTGAGTTGTTATTCTCTAGTGTTTGTAAGGAATCGGTATACATAAGTGCAGAATGTACCAACCCTTAACCGAGAATGACCGCACTTGGAGCTTTTCGACTAGCAAAACAGTATTATTCAAATACATTGGGACCGAGCCAATGTCGATATTGACCATTCATATTTCATACTAAATCGAAATTTCTGGGTAATTGAAAATGCATCAATTCAGTGGTCAGACACCAATCGTGTTGTATATATCAATTAGAAACAGATTTTTCTATAATGGGTATATATGTTTAATAGAAAATGAATGATTATTTTTAAATTACATTTCTCTGATTGTTATACCTTAAAATTATTTATTCGATTTATCTCAGCAGATTAGGAATTAATTTTTGTTTGATGTACTTTGGTTGTCTTTGCTTTGAAGCTCTGTCGCTGAGCTCTTCTAATAACCTTATTTTTGTTGGGTCATAATATTTTTGAAGTCACGATAAGCCCTTTGGAATCCATTCGAAAGCATTGTGATTGTAAAAATTTGCTACAAACAGCAGACTAGTTACAGATAGAAAAAATGGTTGGATAGTCCAGGTTCTACTGTATGCCCACTCCTTACGATTCATAGCATTGTTTAAAGTTGACTCATTTTTTGTCAACTTTCATATGTATATAAGTCATTATTTAAAACATTATCTTTCCATTCCCATTGTATATTTTATTCGTAGAGGTTGAAAGAAATTACTAAACTCACGAAATGTGGCATCGGAAACAGACGAACCAATAATTCATTTAGTTATATAGAATACGAATGATCATTATTACTTAATTTGAGTTTGTAGATTAGATCGGAACAATGTAACTCATTTTAAATTAATCTTCAAACTACATTCAATGAGGTTTAAATTGCGACTGCAATTGCAATACTCGAGGAAATATTTTATTTACAATATCTAAACTTCACAGGCTCTGAAAGACGAAGTTATTTTCCCATTAACGTGGAAGTTAATCTGATTGCTTAATCAAAGTTGCAACTGCAGTTTATATCTGAAACGTAGGAAAGGAATATTATAGGGAGGAAATTTGTAATGGCCACGGATATTAACACAGTAAGAATTTTCCATAAATTATGGTCAAAGATTTAAGAAAATTATGTGAATCTTATGTTTTTTGCTTTTGCAAATAAGAGTAAACTTTTAAATTAAGAGTCCATATATTGATGAATAAAGTTCAAAACATACAACTATCTTTCAAAATGTGATTAACCATTAGATTCGAAAGTAGAAAGATATATATTTCTTTCAATTCTTTTTTTTTTGGTTGGGGGTAGGAAATTATATACTACATTCGACTTTTTGTCAAATACAAAAACTATAAAAATTTATTTTTTATCAATACTACTCATGTAACTATGGGCAACCAGCTATTAACTTTTACAGAAATTATTTCTGTGTACAACATTCTTCTCTATTGACTACAGATCTAAACCTATGCGTGAGTTTACCGTGTAGCATAGTTTTACTTTTAACCCACAACGCATAATAATGATTAAATAGCTACACCTATTGGTTAAAAGAATCATAGAAAAGATTCAATTACAAAGTACAATTTTCAGTTAGTTATTTAAGATTATTTCGATTTTTTCGTAACTAACACTGCCATACAATATTTATCCGTCTTTAACAACTAGATAGTGTTCGGAATAAAATGTTAATCCCCTCTTCAAAAATTCAAGAGACAACGGAGTAAAACCTATTGTGCTTTATTATGTTACATTGGTACAATGATGTTTTCAAACAATGTTTTTAACCAAATAATTTTGTGCTTAACGAATATAACCGGTATTGATGATGTATCAACATATCTCTTGAATTTCTGTCGGACTTGATTGCAATAGCTCTTTTTAGAAAGCCCACCAACAATTAAAAAAGAAAATATGAATTGTTATGAAGAAAATGCAAGAAAGTGCAATATTATTAATCTGTACATATATTTTCTGTACATAAAATCTTGAAGCATTTTAAAATTGTAAATATCCATTAATGAATGCATCCAAGATTTAACTATGCCCTTGTTCATATTTTAGTATGTAACAAAATACACGTGGGGATTTCTTTATTCACTTGTATTGTAACTAATTGAACAGTGCTGAAATTGTAAATAAAGTTTTACTAATAAACTAGTGTGTATTACTTTATGATTATGCATATGGTAACCAGAGGTATAATTACAATTATTCTCCTTCTATAATACCTCACCTTAAGAAAACAAATAGTGTAATTTTCGATAATTAATTCCTGAATAAATCTTATTACTAGATCTTGCTTCATAAAATCTCAACTACCTTTCCAGTTAATCCTTAAGATCTATCGAGTTTTTATTTCAAATTGATTCAACCATATTCAATTTTTAAGCAACCACTTTATATCTATTCTTTTATTTACAACTAGCAGGCCAGAATGGCGTCGCCCGTGACAGTTTATTTCTCTCCTTACTGCCTTTCTGATACTGAAACCATTAAAAGAAATAACAATAATTTTAAGAAAGAGTTCCACCTTCATCCGACATGACACAGGATACAATTCGAAAATTATTCATTCAAAGAAAATAACATTTCAAGTATCGATCTGGTGTAAAAATTTCCGCAGATTTCAAATCCGTTGAAATGTTTACTATCTTTAACTATCGCGAAGATAAGAAAACCTCAAATATAGTCCTTGACTGTGACAAAGTTAAAATCGCTAACAAGAAAGTTATGCTAATCAACAACGTAAATCAAAACTCGCTTTCTTTAATTTCACTCTCGTCAGACTTTATAAGGATGAAAAACGCAAAATATTTTGCTTTCTTCAATCGAGGAGCTGTGACGTCACGACCACGAAAAAAATTAACTGAGAGAAAATAACTAATAAATTAATTTGAAATAAATTAATTCGAAAATAATTAGGACTACCTGTGTGCCTAGTTTCATTATTGTAAGTGGCATAGATTCGTCAGAATACTGCACACAGAGACAAAGACATACACACGAACACTTCCTTTTATAATAGTAGAGATTGATGATGCTTAAAACCCTCTTAGCGGTTCATTTTCTCAACGAATATTGCCCTGTAGTGACTAGTCTCTGGAGCAAAAACCTGTTCCAAGCTGTCACAAACACTCGTCAAGGGGCAATTTGTTTTTCCTTCTTGATCTTCATTAACCTTGGAATAATAGGGCAGTTACGTCTTGACGATGTATCTCATCCTTAGAGAAATTAATCATATATTTTACAAGATATCTCGTCAAAACCTTTTGGGGGTTAATAGGAAAACAAATTTTCAAGAAGAAAAGAGAAATTAATAATATATTTTACAAGATATAGCGACAAAACCCTTTGGAGGTTAATAGGAAAGCAAATTTTCATGAAGAAAAAAAAACGCTAAGTCCTCAGTTGCTATCTTATAGGGCTTTTAGACATATAGGACGGTTTTAGATTAACATTTGGTTTCAAGATTTACAAATATGTAGTCCTCAGTTGATATCTCATAGGGCTTTTAGACATATTGGACGGTTTTAGATTAAAATTTTGTTTCAAGATTTACAAATATGTAGTCCTCAGTTTAGCAACTGAGAGTAACTATCTTATAGGGCTTTTAGACATATTGGACGGTTTTAGATTAACATTTTGTTTCAAGATTTACAAATATGTAGTCCTCAGTTGCTATCTTATAGGGCTTTTAGACATATAGGACGGTTTTAGATTAACATTTTGTATCAAGATTTACAATTATATATCGAAATAACTTCATTTTAATGTTTCTATATTACTTCGGTATAATATATGGAATGTTTTATAATTTAAAAATCATTAATCAAGAAAACTGTTTTTGAAGTTTCATAATGTAATAGAAAGTCATAACAATAGTCATGAATGGGTAATTTTCTCACTGTTCTTAACTAAATCTAAAACCACCTATGTAAGAGATTTAAAATGTGATCAACTCACTGCTGTTAGTAGATACAAGCAAAAGGCTCTTTAGTGCAGATTACATGCGGGGTTAGAAATTCTAGAACCATCAAAACATATCGAGTTTCATTATTCGACTTGACGATATAGGGTTTTGTTTCCCTTACTTTTTGGAATAATCAATTACAAAAATGTGACAAAAATCAATTACAATTACCAAAATTCATGGATCCAAAGTTATTATGTTTAAAAAGAGAAGCAATTTATATTTTGAGAGATAGGTATTCTCTTAACAATTCATTTATCTAAAGAAATTATAGGATCTCTCAATATGGTGAAAAAACGGCACAAATTTACAAAATGATTAGTTTATCGACATGAGATTTCAATTATAGAAGCGATTACAGAACATTTTAGAGTTGGTCTTTATGAAACTAATTGAAATATTTAAAAAGGGCAAACATACAGAGATTCCATATTCTGCTCTATAAAGGATAATATTTACACATCTAAATGAACCGTTAGAGGGAAATGTTAAAACCCCTACTATGATAAATTTAATATTTTGTATACGTTCTGATTTTGACATGAACCAACGACTGTTAAACTACGCTTCAAAGGGTTTTGGCGAGATTTTTCATGTATCGAGATCTGGCAAAGTTTGTTATTGACGAGATATCTCGTCAATCACGATCTGGTCAGATTTGATAATGTAGAGAAGAAACTGCCTTATTACTTTACTTCAAGAGAATGAATATCGAACAATTTGGCTCCTACTCAGAACTGGCGACAATTCGGAACAGGTTTTGGCATCAGTGGCTGACCAATGCCGGTGGTTTTCGGCGTGAAGATAAACTGCCGGGAGGTTTGTCCAATTACATATAAATTACAGTAATACACTCTATAACAAATAAATCGACGCTTCAAGAAGGAGTTGTCCGATTGCGATAAAAATCGGTGGATGTGAAGAACATACATACAAAAGCAAACGTTTAAATTTTCAGAATAATTTAATGATTTACTTCAGGGTTTGATCGTTACAAAGGGAGGAAGTCAATAAAGAGTTGGTCCACCTCTGGCTTGGATGCAAATTGTCACCCTGTCTGGTTTAGACTGAAACAATTCCCGGATGGTGTCCTGCTGCAAATTTGTCTCCAACTGTCGGGCTAAATGGTGAACATTCCGGGATGATTGCAATCGCCTTTCCATAACGTCCTAAATGTGCTCTATGGGAGAGTGATCAGGAGACATAACTGGCCAAGGAAGTGTTGGGAAAGCTTGAAGACAATTCATAGCAACACTTTCCATGTGCGGCCATTTATTATTTTGTTGAAAAATAAGTCCGGGGTGTCGCAAAACGAATGGTAAAACAACCGGTCATAGAATGTCGTCTATGCACCGCTGTGCTGTAAGTGTCCAGAAACGATTACCAAAAGGGTCAGGCTATCAAAGGAGATGACAGATTATGATTGTTATATAATATTCTGAATTATATAACAATTTATGCTATGGGAAATAACAAGAAAAATTGAACTTTTGAAAATAAAACCTGACAGTCACCTTTTTCTTTTAAAATTCCATATATTTGGAATTTAAAATAAAAATTCTTCTCTCCATTGATTTCGGATTATTACTTAATTGAGTTTTTGAGATTTGTAGCAGAGACAATTGAAACTTGAAACAATTTTATAAGATAACTGTGTTTATTAAATATCATCTATATAAATCAGAATGGAGTGTTTGTTTGTACATTGAATATTTTCGACCCATTTTATGTTTTCTATCCGTTTTGGACCCTTCTAATGCCAAATCCGCCTCGTTCGCGTTTGGCGTCTGTCTGTCTGTATGTATGTGTGTATTCTATGTGCCCTATACACGTCCACACGGTTTAATATATATTTTCATGGAAATTTGCATACAGTGAGTACTTATATTCATTTAGTGAATGAACTTGGTTGCGAAAGTTTGTCTGTCCGTCTTTCTTTTGTATGTTCGATTTTGTGTTCGTGTGTTTTGGCAGGCATCATATGAATTATATACCAGATATTGGATTGAAAGATATTTTATTTCTTAAATTATCTATTAGTTTAGTGAATGCAATATTAAATTTTTTTATATTTAAATGAGTTTCATACTCAAACACCTGATTAAGTATACTTAAATCAACCATAATTTGGTACTGTGGAAGAATTGGAATGTATATTGAGTGTTCGATTGCTTTGATTTGCTTTACCAGTACTGCTAAAAAACTATTCATTTTTCAAAAAAATATTTTTTAATGGAATTTCAGCTTTGATACATCATTTATTTCGAGTCTTATTTTTGTTCTTTGCGCAATGAAAACGATTTCCGAATATTTGAGATAGACGATATTTTTCAACGAACGAAAATAAAATGGAAACTCGTGTATCTTTCGTTCTGAATTAATTTCGCATTTCTAAATTTTGTACACTTTTTAGATATAAGTTGTGTCAACTGCAAGGTCAAGAGACAAAAAGGAATCACAAATTAATATCTTTAGAACAACTTTTCCCAACACCTTTTATTTTGTTTTATTTCGCTGTTTTCTTTTATTTTCTGTTTTAAATAATTATTATATTAATAAATTGTGTTTTTTTTTCATCACACGCAACACCACCACAAAGTATTGGACTTCAAGTGGCTGGTAAGTCAGAGTAAAGCAAATTTTAAGTGTAATTATGCCATTATTGAAGGAATAATAATGTTTAAACAATCCGAACTAGAACTTAAAAAATTCTTTGTCTCTTTCTTTTGACAGGATAAGATTGCAAAATTTCACAATGTCGCATACCGGATGCAAGAGTGCCACAAGTAAAGAAATATTGTTTTGTTGACTATGATTGCGAGAGCACTCGCCGTAAATCGTCGTTTTTATAAATTGAGTTGAACATGAAAAGAACTTAAGAAAGGGAATTCCAAATTTCCCTCAAAATCGTATTTTGTAGTAGTAACCTTAATGTCACCTTTCGTCATTATGTAGGGTTGTCATACAGCAAGGGTGCGATGTATGTTAAATGTATTACACCAATGGATATGCATGTGTAAGATTTGTGTACAAAGTAAATGGTGGAAATTATAAAGATGGCGAAAGGTGTTAAAATATTATTTTATTCTACCAAAAACGTAAGTCATTTAATATATTTTGATCATCGCTTCAATCTAGAGTAAACCAATTCAAACCGAGTAAGGTCGGGTATTTTGCTAGTGACCTATAAGATCTTCATATACGGTTGGTTACTATACCCTACTTATACCTGTAAATTCATTACATTTTACTGCAAATCTAAGAAAAATGTTCGAAATATGAACAAAATTATTATTAGAATTGATGGCATATTACACTTAAAAAAGAATAAAGGTGAAAGAAAGACAAAGGATTACCACCAATTCAGCATTTTAAATAATGTGTATTAACTTTGAAATTCAAGATACAACATACAAGAAAAACGTTTAGTGTTCCAAAATTTGTTCATGGAGGTTTTAAGCTCTTGGGAAAGAAAACGATACATGAAACAAACCAAATTATCATCATGAAGCAGTTAAATATTATCATCATAAATCATCATTAAACGTAAACCTTACATCAGCAATGCAAACAAGGAAAAATCTTATAGCCCTATTAGCCGACCAACCGGTATAGTGGTTAAGGTGTTAGCCTCTAGATCGGAAGGTCCCTGGTTCGAATCCGGGTCCGGGCATGGATGTTTGTAAACGTACGGTGTAGAGGCGGCTGGTGCACCTTAAATCTGTCGTGGCCGAAAGTCCTCACGTTGGGTTGGCGTGGAAGTTTGGAGAGTGGGGTGCCAGCTCAGGTGTTGCTTCGTCATCTGACCGTGGTTCAAAATTACGAGGTGTTGTCCTCGAATCTTTCCCTTAAGGGACTGATTCCGGACCGTCGTCAATAGCCCGTTGTGTTGCTCTAGTACGACGTTAACTAAAATTACCAAAATTACTTATAGCCCTATTAATGGTAGACTCGAAGAATTGCCCCGTTGTTAGCAAAACTGGCCGTATCTTGATGGACGAGGTATCTCGCATTAGAAGAAAACTGACCATATCTTGATGTCGTCATAATAAATCGGCAGTATCTGGATGACGAGTTATCTCGTCGTATCCACTTGGAGGGGTAAATAAGATTAGGAAAATTGAATTAAAAATTCTATTTTTTATTGTGTACGCTATTTTTCACTATCGAAATTATACTTAGCTAAACTGGATCAGTCCTAAAAGTTAATGTTTGAGAAAAGCTCTATTAAAACCTAGATACTAAATACCTAGGCACTTCAGGTCCTGTAATGGTTTGGGAATGTATACTGTAATTCATAGTGGTTTAGACGTGGGTCAACTAAATTTTAAGGAAAGAAATACGGATTATTAATAGTATAAGTACATTCTGTAAACAAATAATAATGAAAGTGTGAGAAAAATAGGAACTGAAAGCGTGGTTTACTTTTGTCAAGACACGATCTAAGCATAAGCTCGGATTGTGAGATGTTTGTGTCTATATCAGTATTCCCAAGAAGAGGGAAAACATTCCCCATACTTCAGACATTATTGGTTTTAAACATTTACGGAAAAGAGTGAATTTGAATAACATATTTTATGCAAAAACACTTTAAAAATGGCTGTAATGGAAGCTGAGGCCAAAAATTAGTTCAGTTTGTCGAAAATGTTGAATAGATGAATAGTTCAATCAATGTGTTTGAACGACTTTTACTTGTCAAAAAATACTACAATTTACTTTAAGTACTAAAATGGTATTTGTTTTTCTTTTTACAAAGGCTTTGAATTTCAATGTGTACAGTTTTAATCTGAGATAAAAAAAATACACTGTGTTTTATTTTTCGTTTTATTTCTCCTAAATAAGTAAATTGTGAATACTAGCATTTAAAAGAGCAATAAATCACCTTTAATTGAGTACACAACTTTCAAAGGTACACTTTATTTTTCCTAGTTTGAATTATTGTTCGTTCAATTGTTCATCAATAAAACTCTGATGTACGGTTTTTACTTTGACCCTACTAGAAAAATGGGAAAGGTAGATCTAAATTAGGCACTAAGTTAAAATACTCGGTTGAGTAATCTAAAACGAATCTAATTTTTTTATAACTTCACTTTAAAACTTGTTGTTAGACCTGCCTCAAGATGGCTTATCTTTCAACTATTACAGTTTAGCTACAAAAATATCATTTTGAACAGCATTATTAAAAATTAGAATGATCTTCAAGATACCCCATGATATTTGTAAGTAATTGCAAGCCTATTTTGATCAACATATGCTTTTAAATAACATTTACAGCCAATAATGTTAATCATGAAAATTACCAAATTTTCATGAATAATGACGAGTATTTTAGACAAAAAAATATGAAACCTGTCCCTAAGATTCCAATCGGATAAGTGATAATGTCCATTTGCATTTTTTCACATCCACTTTCTTTATACTTGTTATTTTATTTTCCTTAGAATTATCACGCCCGTTTGGACGTTAATGTATTTCTCTAAGTGTTAGACATGACTCTTTTTTAATCTATCCTCTTTTCCCCGAACCTTTTTAATATGCACGGGAAGGAGAGGAACATTTTGACTTTTTCTCTAATTCTATTACGAGAGTTTTTTTTTTCATAACGAAAATCCGAGAAGTACCATTAGTTGTGAGTGACGGAAAAACTGTTCTTTATTATTATTATTATTATTTTTTCACAAATTTCCGTTACTTAAAAATCCGGTGTCACGAAAAAAAACCTGCATCATCCAGCTGATCAAAAACAAAAGTAAAACTCTGTGGAGGGAAGAAGAAAAAAAATGGCAAAATTAGAATGGATGAATGAGGGGGAAAAATGAAAAAGAATCGTTGCTTAAATCGTTGAGCTGGCTGCGATCACGCGGGGCGTGTAATTTGTGAAAAGTGTTGTTATATAGACGTTGCAGGAAGAGAAATTAGTTTCAACTGAGAGCTCACTGCTAGCCACCGAAATGGCGTCGCAACCCTTTCGATGGTTGGAGTTGCGGAGGATTGGAAATGTCAGTCTAACGGAAAGCCTCCATTAGTGGTATAGAATCCAGACATTCGTCACCTCTTCAATCCCCGAGAAAAACCTTCACGGCAATTTTTTTATCGTCTAATTAGAGTACTTGGAGACTTAAATAATTATTGAAACTAAACATTTACGTTAATAAAATAAAATTTGAAAAAAAAAATCCTTTTGTAGAAATTCATCAAAGCATGTAACATTTTAGACCTTGCTGATTGTCCTTTTCTCTCCCGAGAAAGGCATTCTCAAAAAATTTGTTTGTGGGCTGTTTAAAGTATTTTAAAATTCCAAAACCTTAAGAATTTTTAATTTGATACTTTTTTTGAAAACACAAATTCGTACAAGAACTTTTGAAAATGTCGTCCATGAAACAATGATGGACCTTCCTGATCGGCCTCTTTAGTCTCGCTAAAAACACTTGCAGAACTATTTAAGGTACTTTTAGACGCAAAAAAAGATATAAGAATGAACTTTTATATTTTTGAATACAAAATTTCGCGAAAGAACTTTTGGAGAAGAATTCCATGAGAACATGGTTTCATACCTTCCTGATCACATTTTCACTCTCGAGAAAATCCCACTCAATAAATTATTTTATCAGCTATTAAAGGTTCTTTCAGACTTTAAAGTTTAAAAACAACAAATAAAGTTTTTCATTTTTTAGAACACAAATTTATAAAAGACCTCTTAGAGAAAAATGTTTATCAAAACAGGGTGGAACAAAGTCTCAGACCTCCCTGATCGGCCTCTTCAGTCCGGAAAAAAACCCTCTCAACCAATTATTTAATCTGGTTTTTAAGATTCTCTATGAGACTTAAAAATGATATAAAAATAAACTTTTGGGTTTAAAAACAATTCGCAAAAAAACTTTCGGAGAGTAACTCCATGGAAACATGGTGGAACAGCATATCAGATCTTCTCGATTGGCCCATAGAAAGAGAACTATAATTGACTTACTCTTTACTACAGGTCACGTTTGTTTTGCTAAACACCTACATCGTATAACTATACTAACCAATCCCTTTTGCAAGCTCTGTGATCTTCAAGAGGATGTGGACCAAGCACGCCTTCTCCGATGTCCTTCACTTTCTTCTACTTCAATGTGGGAGAAATACTGGGTAGTGAGGGACCCAATGGGGCCATAAACATTTTTCTTCGGTTTACGTACGTTCTGTTGTTTTGCTTATCAATCTTTTGTACTTATCACCCACTATTGAAAAAATATATTTTGAAAATCAATTTAAAATTTAAAACTACGTCCTTCAATGGACATATTAACAATTAGGGCCTCACCATATGTGTACTTTCATAGTATATGTATATAAAATTTTAAAAAGTTCTCGCATTGTGGTCAGTTGATCCGAAAGCAGACTAATAAAGTGTGGTAAAAGCCTCTTTAAATCATCAAAAATAAGCAGAAGTTTACATCTTTGCTTTTAATGAAAACGTTTCTCAAAAAATACTAATACACAAATAACTTCAGTTGAAGTTATCAAAGTGAAAATGCTACAATTCAGAAACCTAAGAAAGATTAAATTTAACACTGATATAAGTTAATTTATCAAAATTGTTATTTATGTTAATAAAATTTTACTAGCAGTGCATTTTGAGTACCTTGTGAAATAATCACAGACAAAAAAGAAATGTCTCTTTTCACTCAAGCATGAATCCTCATCCGATTTTGATGACCTCACAACAAAACCTTGAATTCGACCGTTAGATGGCTGCATTTTCGTTCATAGCTTCAGACCTATACAAAAATACAATACTGTAGAAAATATAGTTATGACACACGCGAAACAATAGATTTAATACAAAGAAATTTATATTAAACCATATACAACCTCTTACTACTGAAAATTCTGAACCAATTAAATTAACTTCTGCTTTATTGAAGAGAACATACACACTAAATGATAGAATACTTCAACAACACATATCTTATTGAAGAGAGAGTTTAGCTTTATATTTCCCATTATTTGAAAATTCCACATTTTACTCGCGTTTCAAACTTTAGGTTTGGTGAAACACCTGTATTTTCCTTTTCTAAGTAAACTGCGAATATGTAGAATGGGTAAATAAATTTTGTTTCAAACATCAAAACTCAAAGACCAGAGCATATTACATTTATGATATAAATATTTTTTTGATATTTGCTGATAACAGCTATTACTTTTTGATTACATACGACTCCCTTTTATTTTATTAAGTATTTGATGTTTGAAATTTATGCTATTTTGATATATACATACTTTCATTAAGTTCCATGGCTAAATTTTATGTAGAAATCAGTTCATCAAGGTATACTTTAGAAAACATAGGTAGATATCTTTGGAAAAAAAGATATATTGCTGACGTATGATCTGTATTCTTATATCCTTTAAGAAAAGAAAGAAATACTTTTCAACATGAAGAAATGAGTTACAACTTTTGAATATTTTATCACCCAAACAACTATGCATTCAAGTTATACTGGCCGGTATCAAAAGTCCTTTTTGGAAACTTGTAGACACTTTGTATATGAACCTCATTTGCTCGCACATTGGCCTTGCAATAATAATGCATTGCATACAGCTATTTATCAGTCGTGGAGGCAAAATAGCATTTTTAACGATAAAGAACTGTTACAGTATATTTTTGTGAGACAGGTTAATTAAAAATCTGATACCGTAAGCAGTTACACAATATACATTTCTGATAATTCTACAATATCTACACCATCTTTTGAGTGTCACGTGCTTTCGAACAGCGCAATATTGCTTTTATTCCACAACTGACTGAAAGAATTCTAGGAAAGATTTAAGAGGCCAAAACTAGTTAGAAGTCAGATTGAAAATAGATGTATGCGCGAGAACCCTTCGAAAGGTTAATTAAAAGGTACAACTGCAGTCTACGTTTATAGCGGTGGCAACGGCGGGATTTTTTTAGCGCTTTTCTAGTAGCGAGTTATGGTAGGTTAAAGCAACCCATTTGTATTTACAGTTATTGCGGTTTTCATGTCGACCTTCGGCAAACGGAAAGTTTACATTTTCATTTTGATTATTCTAGAAAGTTCTTTCAAAATCCGTTAAAGTTGTTTGATTTCATTGGTTCGTTTGAAATTTTTCTTTGATTCCATTTGTTATTTTAATTTTAAATTGTCCTTTGATTTCATTGGTTCATTTAATGGTTTTCGCCAGTTGTGGAATTTTTTTTTATTATATATTTTTTTTCACGCTACAGTTCTGACGTATAAAATTGTATTATTTCTTACATTCCGTTAAAACTAATTACTTTCTTTTGTAAAAAAATTTCAGTTTAAGCTTATTACTTTTGTGGACGTTTTAAAAAATATATTTTTCAAAACGTTCTCAAACGTGTTTTGAAGTTTTCATTTTCCGTTGTTAAAAGAAAAATATTTGTGAAAGAAAAATATTATCGAAATAATTCTTTCCTTGGCAACCTTAGAAGTGCGCAAAAAAAAATCGCCAAGGCCGTTGTCACCGCTATAAACGTAGACTAGAGATGTATCAATTAAATATCCAAGTTCAACTCTTCCTACAGAAAAGTGGATTGCAAACGAAAAGACAATGAAACAGAGGAAGTGTTTTAGAAATAGATTTTGGTAAAATGCAGATAACTAAGTTTCTTTAACAATCCAAGTGTTTTGACGAGATATCTCGTCTCAGATCTGGTCAATTTTGCTAAAGACGATGTATAAATGCAAAATTACCCTTTTACTTACTGTAAGTGAAATGAAGATGAGTGCTGGAAAAACAATTGTCCCTTGAACAGACCTAGTGACAGTTTGGAACAGGTTTTGGGTTTTGGTTTCTGCACACATTTTTCATGGTTCTCCATCAGAGACTATTGGGCGTTTTTCGACGGGAAGATAAGCCATCCAGAAGGGTTAAAAAGTCTATTACAGTTAACCCTCGTATAGCACAATGAATTGGTGCCATGCTATAAAGAATCCGTGTCATACGAAACTTACAAGTTCCACAAATTTTGATATTGCGTACTGTGCTATATGGGAATCGTATAATAGGATACTCGTGCTATATAGAAGCGTTTGTTAACCAAATCTCAGAGGTCATATTGCATACCGTGTTATATGGAAACCAAAACCATGTTAAACAGAATACACAAAAATTATACAGAAGTAAGTGAATATATACGGCGTTTTTAGAAAAAATTTCTTTATTTAATTTTAAATAACAAATATAAAAATTAAATTCATTTAAATTATGTAAGTACATCCATAAAAAATTTACATTTAAAATTATAGAAAATTCAGATGGCTCTTTTTAAATTTTCGTCTCTGGAATCGAAACATGTTACG
Source organism: Metellina segmentata (assembly GCA_947359465.1). Taxonomy (NCBI): domain Eukaryota; kingdom Metazoa; phylum Arthropoda; class Arachnida; order Araneae; family Tetragnathidae; genus Metellina; species Metellina segmentata. The sequence goes on from OX375881.1 coordinate 55,971,062, forward strand.
GGTCGTGTGCTTTTTCTTCCTTGGGCGGTTGGAACTTTACATCTCAGACATACAAACAGGCAGATGGACAGAGACAGATAGACAGAGACAGATAGACAGAGACAGATAGACAGATACAGATAGACAGAGACAGATAGACAGATAGACAGAGACAGATAGACAGAGACAGATAGACAGAGACAGATAGACAGAGACAGATAGACAGAGACAGATAGACAGAGACAGATAGACAGAGACAGATAGACAGAGACAGATAGACAGAGACAGATAGACAGAGACAGATAGATAGAGAGACAGAGACAGATAGACAGAGACAGATAGACAGAGACAGATAGATAGAGAGACAGACACCAAACGTGCAAGAGGTGGATTTGGCACCAGAAAGGTAAAATGGGATAGAAAATCTGAAATAGGTCGAAAATATTCAAGGTGCAAACAAACACTTAATTCTTATTTATATAGATTATTATTGTTATTGTAAACTGCGTAATATGGAGAACCTAGGTTCGTGTGTGTTATTTGAGGGATGCGCAATTAGGAGCGATGTCGAAATTATCGTATTATATAAGCACCGTGATATACGAGGGTTACCTGTACTTGGAAGTTTTTTAGGTTCCAAAATGAATAATTACAAAATTTTAAGTTTAAGCATATTTCCACATATTCCTTTGCACCTTGAAAATTGGGGGCTAAAATGTATTATTTCGCCAGGATAAAATCTATAACAACCATGAAAGATGCAAGGAAATGGAGCAGATTTTAAATACAGATAGGTAAAAGTAGGATCAAAGAGCCACACAAATATAGGCAACATTAATTTCAGTTTAAAAATGAACAAGTTAATGACTAATATGATGCACCCATGTTTACAGTATTTACTGTAAGTAATTGAATACACAAAAACAGGTTTTCGAAGAATTTTTAAAAATAATTGTCATTAAAATAAGTTGATATTTAAAACTGATTTTAAAAATATGATTATTATCTTAGGCAGTGATGTCTTTTCATCAAGCACAGATTCATTAACATCTTTGATCTAGTAACTTGCCTTGAAATATGCATAGGTGAAAACAATTTTTTATTCGCGTAATAAAATAATCCAGCGTTTGAGCACCATTACATACATAACAAAATATACTTCCCGATATCATCTTGATAAAGCGGAAACAAGTCTCTACCGAGTCAAATCTTTTCTATCTAAATTCAAAATTGAAAAAAAAAATTCAAATTTTCACATTAAAGAGGCGATAGAGAAATACAAGATTAAATCAAATAAATTATGGACGCAAAAAAAAACTGACTCTTCCTTAAACAAAAGTTGTTTTCCAACCTTAAAAAGCTCAAGCATCACACCTCGCTAACATATTCATCGACAACGCGCAACAAATGACACCCAACTCGCATTTTGCAAAACGAATTAAATTTTTAACGTCGATAAGTTTCTCACTCCTAAAAATGCATCGGGGTACCTCAACAGATATCCGGACGCTTTATAGACGAAAAACAAATCCAGCAACCCTATTGAATTATCAATGCTCTTTTCAAACAGACTCGATAATGAGTCGCCGTGTGCTTATTAAACACCTCTCCGTCCAAATATGGCGCGTTATCCTTAATTCTCCAAATTGAATTCCGCTCTGGAGACGGTCCGAGCGAGAATCAGTGAACAATCACTTATCATTGCAGATACGAGTTGCCAAAGCATTGCCACTTTGGCAAGAATCGCGAAACGGGGAGGGGGGGGGAACGCACATAAAAAGAGCGGAAAACAGCCTGCAAAAAATTCAATCAACCAGATTAGATTATCAATTTGAAAAGGAGCGGAGCAAGTTAGCCTGAAAATGTAAATTCTAGGCTGTTTCTGTGAAACCAATTAGGAGTAAAAGAGCAAGAGTTTTGGAGGGGGTCGAGTCTGGGGGACTGCAGGAGTCGGAGGACGGGTCATCCGTCACGGGTTACGGTTTGGCGACGTGTTTAACCCGTTGTGGTCCCCTCTTAGTGCTGGCGGGACCTATTAGGGAGGTGGTTGTCGTGAAAGGATGGCTTGTTATTAGAAACAAAAGTGGAAGGGAGCTGATGCCCTCGATTCTTTTGGGAAGCATTGGGACGTGAATAAATCATGCTAATTTGATTTCTGGAAGCGTTTGTGTGATATCTCCCTCGCAGAGTGGACTCTGAACGAAACCTGTTTGGTACTTCTAGTGAAATTACAAAAGATGGGATGGTTGTGAGAGGGACTTTTAGTTTAAACGAGCTAACAGAAATGGAGGATTTCGCTTCCGTTACCCAAAAGCTGCTATGTGATACATATCGGGTTGGTTGGCTTTCAGAGTTTTAATGGAGGAAGGGTCATATTTGGCCCATGATGCGCCAAACATAAGACATACAATATCCAGTACTTGACAGACACACACAATGAGTTTTATTGATACAGAAGAGAGATATACATCCAGGGATGAATGTACCTGCCAGGAATTGAACTTGCACCACTTACTACTTGCTAGCACAGTGAGCATAACCTCTGAGCCACTGATACGTATCGGAAATAGGGATGCGACATCGGTAGCAAAACATCGATGTTGATAATACATCGCCCCCAAACCATCGATGTTTTTAAAATTCAGTGTATTTAAACTTGTTTCCCCATTTCTTAAGACTGGTTTAGCAACTAGTGATGCGACATCGGCTCCAATACATCGATGTTCTTTTCTAAAACATCAATGTTTAGAAAACATCAATATCGATGTCGCATCCCTACTTTTCAGATCCTTCATCCTTGGTCACTTTGGTCTAAAAGTATGTTCAATTTGCTAATTATAAAAGTTATGCTATTTGGTCATCTCTCTATATTATTTTTTAAATTTTTAAAACGGTACTTTTTGTATTTAAAAATAAAACATCGACAAGTATAAACATCGATCTTACAAAAACATCGACCCCAATACAACGATGTTAAATACATCGATGTTTTTTTAAAAAACATCGATGTTTTCAAAACATCAACATCGCATCCCTAATCGGGAATACCTTAGGGCTACTCAAAAAGGCACAATATCTCCAAATTTCTTCTAATGGGTTTAGGGCTATAACTATCCTGTTGTTTTATCTTTGCGTCATAAACTGCCCTACAGTAACCAGAAACCTGAAAACTGTCAAATTGTTATCAGTTCAGGGCGAGGGACAAATTGGTTTTTTACTTGCATCTTTATTCCCTTTGGTAATTGGTAATTGGTAATTTTAGTTAACGTCGTACTAGAGCAACACAACGGGCTATTGACGACGGTCCGGGATCAGTCCCTTCAGGGAAAGATCCGAGGACAACACCTCGTAATTTTGAACCACGGTCAGATGACGAAGCAACACCTGAGCTGGCACCCCACTCTTCAAACTTCCACGCCAACCCAACGTGAATTATTCCCTTTGGAGTAATCTAGATAGGAAGGTTCCTGGTTTTGAATCCGGGTCAGTGCATGGATGTTTGTAAGCATCTAGAGTAGAGGTGGCTAGTGCAACTTAAATAGGTCATCGCCGAAAGTCCTCACGTTGGGTTGGTGTGGAAGTTTGGAGTGTGGGGTGCCAGCTCAGGAAATCCTCCTCGGCATCTGACCGTGGTTCAAAATAACGTGGTGGATCCTCGGATCTTTCCTTTAGGGATTACCAAAATTATCAATCCCTTTGAGTAACAAGACAATTTTAATCAGTGATATACTTAGCAAAATTGACCAGATTTTGGACGAGTAATCTCAATCAGTATGTTCAATCAGTACTTGACTGAGTGTTCTCATTGTTTGCGAATTGCTCTCACTTATGTGAGGGTAATTAGTAATTGGTAATTTTTTTTTACGTCATACTAAATCAACACAACGGGCTACTGAAGACAGTCCGGGATCAATCCCGTAAGTGAAAGATCCAAGAACACCACGTAATTTTGAACCACACTTATGTGAGGGATTTTCAGTAGAAACAAACCAGATTGATGGCGAAGATTTTACTTCTTCTACCGAAATGCTCTCGTCGGATACACATCGGGGTAAATGTATTGTATCACTGTTTTTGCAACGTTTGGCCTATACATTATCATAAAATTTATTTGGAAAACCAGCAGTGGCGTCGAATTTGGAAAATACGAACATGTAACACGTTCCGCCGCAGAAATACTACATCAAACTACATTTAGCTTGACATAAATGCCTCTACTACTGCCATACTAGTCAGAAATGCAGTAGTATTTCAAAGTTTGGTGCGAATAGGTGGTGTGACGTGCTACGTATATAAATACTTGACACTTTGCAACACTCTCTAGCTAATACTTTGATCCCCCAATAGAACTAGCACGAGTTAGCCCGGTTAGAAGATTAACAGATTAGCAACCAGAGGGTCGTGAGTTTGAATACCACCAAATACAGTTGTATACAAAAGGGGGTGGTGCACTAAATCTGTTGTGGCCTCAAATTTTTTACGTTGGCTTTGTGTGGATGTTTGGAGAGTAGGGCGCCAGTTCAGGTGTGACCTCGTCATCTGACCATGGTTCAAGATTTCGTGGAATTGTCCTCGGATCTCTTCTCTTAGGAGTGATCTCAAACTGTCGCGAATAGCCCATTTTGTTGCTCCAGGCGTTAATTAAAATTCCTACTTATCTACCTAATATATTCTTAGACAAGTTAGTGCAGGTTCAACATTTTGTAGTATACTTTCGTATAAGTGTGTATATAATTGTACTGTTGTATAACAGGACAATTAATTTAAACAAATTATTATAAATACAAAGTTAAGTAAAAATATTAATCAGCATAACGTTTCGCAATAACTATGGATGGATATTTATTCGTTCATTTATGCCATTTAGACGTATATTTAGAAATCTTTTCCGTTGTAGCTCTATACCTCCGAATTCAAAATATATCTTTCAAGCAGACGCATTCGGAAAAACTCCCAAGTGCTGTCCGGAAACTATTCCGTAGACAGTGAGTAGGATATTTCGCCTTTCGTTTTCGAACTACGTTTTATAAATTAATAGGTTTCACTTATGAGTCGATGATGTACTAATTACCACATCAAGGAAGCAATAGAATAGTTTAAATCCATAACACATTCGTTATGTACTAAATCTATGACGCACATATCCTGACGAAGTTTTCAGGAATAATCTCCGAATCGAAAGAGCTAATTTCAATTCCAAAAAGTCAATTTCCTGACTGTCAGCATCGTCTTCAAGAAAAAAATATTTGAATCTGTTTAGTCATCAACACACTTCCCATCCGAACGGCTTCAATACCACATACCAACGTATAACTGAACTTCCCCGTTTGAAAACTATTCTGAAAAAATTGGTAGAATACTCGAGCCTCCTTTTGTATTGTGGAATGAATGAAGCAGACTTGGGAAAATCAACTATTGTAGATTGAGAGAAAAGTAGATCGAACAACAGTAATCTTTTTATGTGACCATGATCATGTGACCAAAACTAATAATAACGTGACACAGACTAATTTCGTCTGCATGTAGAAATGAGCAGTTACTATTTGATTGGTCTACGGAACATAGAAAACTATTATCCACTGATTATCATCGGATTGGTTCACGGACATTATAGAGTTTGGCAATTTCATCAGTTTTCTGACGCTCTATAGGTATGTGAGATCACACATCAACCCTATTATAAGATATTGTATCACCAATTGAGTCGATAAGATGCCAAATAACATGACACTTAGAATACTTTCGTCTGGAGGTGGAAACGAGTATTCACTATTTGATTGGTCTACGGGACGATAGAAAAAAATCATCTGATTGTTTCAGACAATGTAGAGATTGGAAATTTCTTTAGTTTTCTGAACGCTCTATAGGTAAGAGCGTTCTAACCAGCAATAAAATTTTGTGTCACCAATTGAAGAGATGAGATGCCAACTTGGCCTATCAAATAACATTTTTTACAGAGCAATCACGTGATTACTAGTCGTCATGTTGGCGACACTTTTTGAAGCATCTCTCAATAGCAATGCCCAATCTACTTATAGTTCACTTTTACAGTTCCACTGCGTAATTTCAATTGAGTTGGAGCCGTATCGAAACTGGCAAAATTGAAGAAAACTAATTTGTGTTTTTCCTCTACATATTCGATTCTTATGACGCTCTCTTAGTCTCACTATACCTCACTTGTGAATGTTTTCAAGTAGCCCAAAGGACGAAAATGGGAATCTCATTACTCCAAGCATTTGCTTTCATGTAAACAGTTACAAGATTAGTGCGATGTTTTTCTAGAACGTAGTGGGTTCTATGTCGCTTCACTTGTATATCAATTACGTCGACCAAGCAGCAGGGTAGATTAAATCTATTGATGAACATCTCCTGCCGAAGTCTTCAAGAATTATAAACTCCAATATCAAACAATTAATTTCTATTTCGAAAAATCAATTTCCTGACTAAAACCCATCGTCTTCCAAAATATCTATCCCACTCCCCGAAAACACACTTCCCGTCCAAAATGGCTAATGATCAATGCCGTGTTCCAAAGCGTAATTTCAATTGAGTTGAAGCCCTATCGAAACTTTCAAAATTAAAGAAAACTCTAATTTGTGTTTTCCCTCTACATCTTCGATTCTTATGACGCTCTCTGGGTCTTACTATACCTCATTTACGGATATTTTCAAGTCGCCAAGAAGAACGAAAATGGGAATCTCATTACTCCAAGTATTTGCTTTCATGTAAGCCGTTAAAAGATTAGTGCGATGTTTTTCTAAAACGCAGTGGGTCCTATAAGTAATCTCTCTTCACTTGTCTATCAATTACGTCGACCAAGCAGCAGGATAGATTAAATCTATTGATGAACATCTCCTGCCGAAGTCTTCAAGAATTATAAACTCCAATATCAAACAATTAATTTCTATTTCGAAAAATCAATTTCCTGACTAAAACCCATCGTCTTCCAAAATATCTATCCCACTCCCCGAAAACACACTTCCCGTCCAAAATGGCTAATGATCAATGCCGTGTTCCAAAGCGTAATTTCAATTGAGTTGAAACCCTATCGAAACTGGCAAAATTAAAGAAAACTCTAATTTGTGTTTTCCCTCTACATCTTCGATTCTTATGACGCTCTCTGGGTCTTACTATACCTCATTTACGAATATTTTCAAGTCGCCAAGAAGAACGAAAATGGGAATCTCATTACTCCAAGTATTTGCTTTCATGTAAGCCGTTAAAAGATTAGTGCGATGTTTTTCTAGAACGCAGTGGGTCCTATAAGTAATCTTTCTTCACTTGTATATCAATTACGTCGACCAAGCAGCAGGATAGATTAAATCTATTGATGAACATCTCCTGACGAAGTCTTCAAGAATTATAAACTCCAATATCAAACAATTAATTTCTATTTCGAAAAATCAATTTCTTGACTACCAACCCATCCTCTTCCAAAATATCTATCCCACTCCCCAAAACACACTTCCCGTCCAAAAGGGCTAATGTTCGATACCGTGTTCCAACGCGTAATTTCAATTGAGGCGGAGCTCCATCCGAACTGGCAAAAATACAGGAAACTTTAATTTGTGTTTTTCCCCCACGCCTTCGTTTTTTATAAGGCTCTCCGGGTCTCACTATTCCTCACTGATGAATTTTTTTTGGGTCGCTGCAAGGGAAGAAAAAAGGGAAAAGCAACAAAAAAACTCTCACGGGGATAAATCAACATTCCCCCCACTCTTTCCTCCCCGAAGTCGGGAGCCGTTTCTATTAAAATCAAATTTTTGTCAGTAAAGCTGTTTTTTCACTTTTTTTTGATTCTCCCCGTCTTCTCCTCTTCAAAGTGAGCGTTGTTTCTCGACTTTTTACAATTTCGTGCTTTTAATGTTTGAACCCCGACACGCCTGGGCTAATGTATGAAATGAAGAAGAAGGAATGAGGCGGAGGAAAAAGTTTGACAATAAAAATACAAAGAGGGGAGAGAGAGATGAAATAAGAAAAGAGATTGAAGGGAGAGGAATTATTCCGCGAAATTTGAATAGTGATGCAGTCAGTGAGTGGGTTTCACGGCGGCTGTGAATGCAAATCGGGAGGTATCGGACTCTGGAGGAGTTGAAGTTGATGCTACACCGGGGTATTTGTCTCCTCTTTTTACATTAAGATTACTTAAACAACTTGAATCCTTGGTTTGCTTTCCTTTCTTCAATTCTTTGCTTAGGACTTCACGGAGTAGCATTGGAGTGCGTTGAAAAATGGTCAAGTGCTAACAGAGATATTACAAATTTCTCTGATCAGGTAGCCGCCATTTTCGATTACTTCCAATCGTAAAATAAATTGCATGGCAAATCCCCAAACGGAAAAAATGATTAATGATCCTAACGTTTCTTTCCTCCCTTTAGATTACGTAACTTCCTGGTAGTTGTCTTAACAAGGTCTTTTGTCATCAGCAGAACTGAGCAGATCTTGATGAACAAGATGTTTCTCCTCTCATTCAAAAAAGTGACCTCATCGAAAAATCGGCAGTATACTCACCATTTTGAATTCAATAGACATTTACAAAGTTGCCCAGATCTTGATGAAAGATTTTTGTTGTCAATACCACTTGGTTGGTTAACAAACTTGAATCATTAATTTTCTTTTCCTTTATCTATACTTCACTTAGGATTTCGTGAAAGTTCAAAGAAAAAGGAGCAACTGAGAGATATAACTAAAGGTAGGCACCATCTTTGATGACATCACAATCACAAAATATATTATATGGCTGTGACATAGTGAGGAACTCCGTTGTGCTTGACCTTCAGGAAGGGTTACTTGCAGAGAAGTTGCCTACTTCAGTGTGTCATCGTATTGCCGAATATATTCTGATTGGGTATTGTTCGGCACCAGTTGCTATTATTTCGTCAAGCGTTTTACAACGACTTAAAAAGAACAGGTGAAATACAACGTGTTCTACTGTCCTCAGTGATAATCTGGTCGTCCAGATGATCTCTGATTGATTTTCGACTTTTACCGTTGGCTTCCATTTTCGACTGTGGACAGAGCACGTTGGAGACAAGGATATATAGCCAGAGAAGAGTGTGACGCTTTATCACCGCGCTGGACTGATGATACATACTTTTACGCATTGGTGTAAAGATGTTAATGTGATGATGTAAATACTATATATTTTTCTTAATGTTCTTGGAATAATAAGAACGAAAATATCAGTTGGCGTTCTTCTCCTTGTGTACGATTTGTACTGCTTGTACGCTACAGTTTTGGGGCGACGATACCACATGGCACATACCCACGTGTCAAAAATGCTTAATAAGATTCCTACGAAACATTTTTGAAAGGTTTCATGAAAGTCGGTCAATTATTAGCTGAGAAAGGTAGGTACGTAGTTAAATTTGCATTACACAGGAGCAACACAAGAGGATATTTCCGATGCTTTAGGATCAATACCAAAGGGGAAGATCCTTAGGATTCCCCTCTAATTTTGAACCATGGTCAGATTATTAGCTAATAAATCTAAACACAAAATAAAGTGTTTTTCTTCGTACTGATCGAATAGTATCATATAGATCAATCGACTTCCATACATGCTGATGTAAAGGCTGTAATTATTCTGGTCTTCGGTTCAAATCTGGTCATTACATTGAAGCTCGTAGTGGTGGGGAATCTATTTTAAATCATAGTTACTTATTTAATTCGTCTTCGTGCTGCAAACAATCAACGTAGAGTGTGGATAACAAACCAAACCTTACTCAAAACTGTTTTTCTTGCTCTACCTCTTGAATTTGGCTGAAAAGAAAATTGAGTGAGGTTTGTGAAATGGGCGTTGGGTTAATGATAATGCCACTATGATTTCACCGTTTTTACTCTTTCAATAATTATCCCGAGAAAAAAAAGATACCTGGAAAATATTAAAAACGAAAATCATACAGCTTCGTTTGATATGTGACCAAATCAAAAAAGCTAAGCATTTGAAATGTTTACGCCCTACCTTAGGATAAAACTTATAACTTGAAATTTATGATAACGCTCAGTATCCGAATTACTAAGGTTCTAAATAAAATGGTGGTAGCATATAAGGTAAAGGTGCATTTACTTGAAGATACCTATTACATAGTCTAAGTCATACATCTTAGTCACAAGGACACATGTGATTATGTTGGCGTGACTTGTACAGTTATTGACCTCCCCGTGAAATTAAACAACCGATGAACGTGGGGGTGTTTTCCAATAACTCCCAGTGTCGTCTGTATAACATTATCTAGGATGCTACCACCCCAAGACAATGGGCGTTGTCGTGTAGCAAATGCGACAGAATAAATACCCTGTAAAAAATGAGGTCGCAAACGTCTCACAGGTGGGCGCATATTGATGAAAAAATGTCATTAGGAAATCGCTCTCTGAGTTTGCTATCATAAAAGAGCAATACTTTACATACTCCTATAATATCAGTAGTATCGTACTTAGGATTTGAAATATTCTTGCATGGTCTACTTGCGAATAAATAAATCTAAATTATTTGTTTATATTGTGATAGAATAAGATTATTTGGTGGACGGGTGTTGATAATTTCTGAACTGCTGATATTATACTTGTGAGAAAGGTGATGCATTATGAAGAAATATATATTTATTTGTTTAAGTAAGAGTGTCAAAGAGGTGCGCAAAACCGTACTAAAATAAGTCTTAAAGTATTTCTTAATATTATGATAAAATCAGGTTATCTGGTGGACGGGTGTTGATAATTTGTGAGCTACTGATATTATAATTGGTAGAAAATTGATGCAATATGCAGAAAGTTAATTGATTAAGAAAGAAGGTCAAAGAAGTGCGCAAAACTGTACTTAAATTAGTCTAAAGTATTTGTTAATATTATAAAATCATATTATCTGATGGACAAGTGTTGATAATTTGTGAACTTCTGATACTATAATTGTTAGAAAGGTGATGCATTGTGAAGAAAGCTACTATTTGTTTAAGTAAGAATGTAAAAAAAGTGCGCAAAGTTGTACTTACTTTTACTGGGTCCTCATCAGAAGTGTCATGGGTGCCAACATAACCCTTACAATAATGTTGCCACTATTTTATTTACCGCTAGAATTACAAAAATTACCTTTCTTGCTATAAGAGCTCACATGCATGTTCTATGAGTCAAAGAAATAAAGAAAAATAAATCATCAACTATGTCTTAGAACCTTAGTTTCACCGTGTCTCCATATAAGAGCTATTGTTCTACTTAATCCTCCAAGTAGTTCGATCGAGTAGTTCGATCGTAGCTACATCGAGTTCTGTCCAATTAATCCTAAAACGCGTTATCTCATCATCAAGAAATTGCCAATATTTTTTTATGACCATATTATGATCTAGCCAGGTATGCCTTCAGTGTCAAGATCTACTGTCAGTAGCAACATTGAGACAACCACCAGGAGGGTTAACTCAATTGACAGCACTAACTACTAACTAGTTACTCATCATGTTACTGCTATCTTATTAACCTCGAACATTATCATTGGGATAAGAAATAATATGCATCGTCCACTTCCCAATAAAGAACTTAAGAAGAATAAGTCATTAATTGTGCCTACATACCGCTCATTTACCCTGTTCCCTAAGATAAACTTTTCTACAGAACTCAATCAACCTAATTCGTATACACGACTTCATTTACCACTCGAATATTAATATTACCATCATTCGTTTAAGAGATAGTCACTCATGGTCCACTTTCCAATAAATAAGTATAAGTGTTTGTTGACATGAGTATAAAATCAGACTAACTGGTTAATGAGTGGAAATAATTTGTGAGATGCTGATGTTATAATGATTTTCAGAAAGGTGAGTTATTGTGATTGAAGATGAATTTTGTTAAGTAAAAGATGAAGTAACATGAGACCTAGACATGACACAAGGCTAGAGAATATTCCGTGAGAAAATCTGATATGATTGAAACTTTTAGTTCATTAGATCTAGATAAAGGTAAGTTGAATTTAGACTAGAACACCATAATGGTACTACTGGTGACGGTCCAGGATCAATCAGATGGGAATGATCCAAGAATAACATCTCGTAATTATTAGCCACGGTCAGATAACGAGGTTAATACCTGGTCTAGCACCGCATTCTCCATACTTCCACACCAAGTCCGCCTTTAAAGCTACGAGATCTTCAACGTGCACCAGCACTCTAGTACATGATGGATTTTGGTTGGATAGAGTTTCGAACTCGTAATCCAACGATAACATAAGAAGTTGTTATCGCTTCAGCTGTCGCTTTAAAACAGTAGCTAAACTAGTCTTTGAAAAACTCTGAAGCACAACGTTCTGTGTACAAACTCTGAATTTCCTTCAACGTTGAATAATGTTGAGCGAAGAAGATATTTCGCTTTGGCGATCACCATAAATTTCCAACCTATGTCAGACTCTACTGGGGCACCACACTTCGGAAACTTTCACGAACGAACATAATCAAACGCACTATGCGTTTCTGCCGCAACACAGACCCGAAAAGTTACGACTCAAAAAACAAACACAAAAACAATTTTCAAGTTTGAGGGGAGAAAAGGACTCTAATTTCTCAAACTTCAATAAAACTACTTCCAATTTCCCTTGCCTATCACAGTAGAGTCCTCTCTCCGAGACGAAAACCCTTGATTACCACCCAAACGGTGTTTTAAATGAAAGAAAGAATACGACCAGGATTGCGAAACGTAATTATGCCGTCTTTCCCTCAACAGTGTGTTTTTTCCTTCATTATTATTCCCGATTCTCGCCCTTTAGCATCCCTTCCCTGGCACTTTCACCGTTCTCAATTTCTAGAGTCATCGGGCGTCTTTATCGTAAAAGTACTAGACGAGGTTCTTGGTTGAAAATGGAAGCCAGAGGGGAAAAAATCTGTTTATGCACAATGAAAATTGCGAAGTGTAGGGGAAAAGGGAAAAAAGTCGAAATAATAAGGATCCTCTCAAAGCGACGTTTGTCTGTGATTATTCCTGGAAATAATTAACTGAGATAATGTATTCACAGACGGGCGGAATTACCATAAATGACGAAGATTATTTTTAAGTGGTTAACTGGGGGTAAATTGTGGAAGTCTTTAAATGTTTCGCTGCGAAGCCTTTTTTGGGGAAAGTTTGGGTGCGTTGAATTCTGATTTCTGCTTTTTGGGAATGAATAAATCAAAAACGAGGGGATAATTTGAAGAGATTCTTTTCCGTTAAAACCGTACTTTTGCTCAGTTTTGTTGTTTCTTTTGCGGGATTGGTATTGTTGTCCGACACAATTTAGGGTAGAATTGCAGAGGAGTGTTTGAAAGTTGCGATAATTATGGAAATTATTTAGCAGCGTTTATTGGATCTCCGTTTGTGATTATTAAAAGTTTTTTGTAAGTTCAATTAATTTAATTTTATAGGAAGCTATATTTTTACTTCATAATTATCATAACTGAATAAATAGGTAACACTGAAAACTACAGTTATGTCGAAAACGGCATTGAAATAAATCGAGTTCTAAGCATATTTCAAATATATGCTTAGGGTGAACAACAACTGAAATTTGATTAAGGGTAACACTTTTAGACCTCCCATAAATATTAAACGTATGCATTTATTGTTAACTGTGTGAAAGCTGTGTTAAGTCCAATTTGAGTTTAGTAGCCTTTCAATCTGGATCAATATTCAGTATTTATTACGCATTGCTCCAAATTGCTTTTAACTTAGGTGGTTTACAAATCTGTAGTTACATGTAAAATTTTACATTATTATAACTATGTAAAAAACTTTAAAGTGTAAATTTATGAACATGGAGGTAGGTTAGCAATTACTGGTTCTGTTAATGAATTTATTAAAATGTGAAAATATATATTTTAAAAGCTCATAATTAAGAAATTCCTCTTGCACTTATTGGTTAATTTAATGTATAAATATACTGATTTATTTACTGTAGAAAATATATTTATATATAATTGAATGCAAAAAGTTAAAAAAACTATTATTTACCTATCCATTACAGGCAATTTGAATATTGAATTAAGTACAAAAATTGCATCACATAGATAGTTGTTTAATCATATTGATACTCTGCAATGATAGATAAATTGTACACGGACTGACTTCACAATGAAAGCCATATACTATGATCAAGATAAAATATTAAATATTAATAATTGGATTGGTTGGTGGATGTTTGGATGTTTCTAATTAGGATGTTTTCAAAGATAGATAGTTCAATTTTACACATACTGCTCAAGTGAAAACTTTAAAGTGAACATTTAAATAGAAATTACGTAAAAAAAAATTTCGGAATCAATCAGAGTTTAATGAAGCTGAAAACATTAATGGTTGAAAAATGTATAAGCTAGCTATGACAGGAATAACTATTATTTGTAACAGTATTAACTCTTCCTGATCACGAACTGTTATGTTTCGGTGTGTCATGGGACATCCATGATGATTCAACAAAATTTTTTGCAGAAACAAAGGGCATATAAAACTGATCTAATTTTGATCCGGAGTTAGTAAAGAAATAAGTTGGAGACATTTATCTATTTCTAAATACACTTTAAATAACATTGGAATTTCAATAATGTGTTGAATGAACGCTACCACCAAAAAATTAATTCCAAATTCTTAAATTCTTACATATTTCTTTCAGATATTCTCCTTTGGGGTCGATTCCGGATCGTCGTTAATAGCCCGTTAAGTTGCTCCAGTATGATGTTACTTAACATACCTATCTTACATAGCTATACTTACTTACCAATCAATCTATATTAATATTCTATAAAGCCAAAAAAAATTATTTTCAAATTCCTAAATTCTTACATAAATTCACAATTTAATCTACTCCACCAGAATAAAATATCCATAAAGATGTGCTAAATGATTCACTTGATTACTTATTCTATGATAGTAAATATCTAATTTAATTCTACACATAGCACAGGAAGAAAGATTTTCTAAAATTTATTGGCAAAAAAGTACCGTAAATGAATTTTTCCGACCAATCAATCTATATTAATATTCTATAAAGCCAAAAAAAATTATTTTCAAATTCCTAAATTCTTACATAAATTCAATTTAATCTACTCCACCAGCACAAAATACCCATAAAGATGTGCTAAATGATTCACTTAATTACTTATTCTATGATGTTAGTAAATATGTAATTCAATTCCACCCAAACCACTGAAATTAAGACTTTGCGAAATATATTTGCAGAGAAATCCAATGAAAGAAGCTTTCCGAACCAATCAACCTCTATTAATGTTCAACACAAAAGCAACCACCCATAAAAACTATTTCCGAATTCCTAAATTCTTGCATATCTCTGTTTAATCTACTCCATCAGCATAAAAGAACCTTACAAAACGAGACATCATTTGTGACCGAGTAAAGGAGATTCCAAAAACAGCCCAAATTCCATTAAAAGAATGTATCTGACAACCTAATTTCTCCTCTGCACTGCCATCTCAAGAAGAACCGAACAGCTCTATCTTATTAAGAAACAAGTATGTGCTTAAAGCTGCACGAAAATAATAATGTTGCAGGGTGTATGGAATATCCTGGAAGACACGTTTTTTTTTCGGGATACGTAAAACCACTTCTCTAAGGGTTACCACAACTTTTTCCTTTAATAATCAACTTCAAGTGCTCAGACATCCATCTGCTTTATATTGCTATAATGAAAACACGAATTCCGAGCAAGCTCCATTTTATTATAAAGGAAGCAATAATCAAGGTAATTGAGTAGACACTTCAATTTTGATTGTATTTGTTTTGGACGAAAAAACCCTATCGTGCTGTGAGTGGAGAGCTCCAGTAAGTTTGAAGCAATCAATTCGCTGATTGAGTCTCGCATGCATTTGTCGAAAAAGTTTCCTCCGAGTTATTGTATGGAACTTATTAATTTCTTTTGAAAAAGTTCCCTGATTGTTTCTGCTCTTGAAATGAGAAGTGATAGTTGCAGAGAAAATTTACGGGAACACTAGAATGGAGGACGATGTATAAATTATTTCTTTTCAAATAAGATGTTTCATTTTTGTCAATTTACATTAATGGTGCCTTTATTAGATCTGATCAAATTTGTTAAGTACGTTTATTATTAAAAGCATTCTGAGTAAAAACTCCCCCGTGTAGTATCTCAAATAGAAGGATTGTGAAATATACTGTGTGTTTTAAAATTCGTATTCTGTTACCCAAATTTCTCTATAATTAGGTTTACGTTATTGTTAGAATATATCATTTTAAGGTATTACCTGCTTACAGAAATTAAAAAATTATGAAAGGACAGCAAACATTTGTAAATTTTAGTAGTATATGAAACTATTGCTTTGTTCAGCAGTAGTAATTCCACGTGTAATAAAAGGAACCAAAGTATTCCATTTGGTACAGTTGCATATTAACAACCGGAGTTTGATATCAAAATCGATACTACCAAAGACTGTCGAGTACGTGGGGGCTGGTGTTCATTAAATCTATCGGGACCTCAAATGTAACCACATTCGGGTGGCGTGGAAGTTTGAAGAGTGGGATGTCAGTTTAGGTGTTGACCTCATCAACTGACCGTGGTTCAAATTTACGAGGTGTTGTCCTCTGGTCCTTTCCATTCGGGAATGAACCCGGAGAGTTACCAATATTCCCTTGTGTTGCTCCAGTACAAGTTAGCAAGCTATTACTCCCAATAGTGCAGTCAGTTCCGTAGCAGAAAAAAGAAATATTTATTATAAATTTAAGTGGATCAAAGTTTTATTAAATCACACCCATATTGTGAGAGTTAGTTAAAGCTCAGTTGTAGAGCAATATTCTGCTCCTCCACTCAATCCCTACTTGATGGAAATACAGAGGTTGAATGTGGTAAAATAGCAGTGGTGAACACATGATGCTGTGATGACCTTGACTTATAGGTGGTCGGAGATCACAGATTATAGAAAAGGAAATAAGGAATGATATATCAGAGAGGAGGAAATAAGGAATGAGATATCCGAGAGGAGAAAATAAGGAATTGGAGAGCAAGAAAGTAGATCGGGGGCCCTAGAGCGTTCTATCAGGCTCTTCTCTGAAATAAAGATTGCCACATGTAATAATTGTACTTTTTAACGTTTATTCAATGAAGTTCTTAAGTTTTAAGTGGTCTTTTTGTTTAACAAAAAGCACATTCCTCGGATGTTACACCACACGCAATCAAGTATTAACTACTTAATTGTTAATTAAATGTAATTAACAACTAGTTAATAATACTGAGAGAGATTTTATTTATACTAATTATTTGGTAATTAAGTACTTTTATTAAGTATTATAATCATAGCATCTTCTGCTATGTAATAACTATTCTTCAAAGTATAAATTAACTAGTCTTAGTCTTCTTTGTTTGGATATTTTGATTTGAAATCTCTAGCACTTTCTTAATCGTTAGGGAATCTCATTAAACATATTTTATTCTCAAAGTCTACAAAATGTAAAGGAACGTGGAACCCCAGTTGGAAGAGCAAGGGATTCGGAACCGTAGAGCTGCGAGTTTGAAAATTGGTCCAGCCCAAGTCTGTCTTGTATACTGGAACTGGTGCATATTAAATCGGTCGTGGCCTCAAATCTCCTCACATTAGAGTGGTGGAAGTTTGGAGAGTGCAGTACTAACTCAAGTGTTGGCCTCATCATCCGACCTTGGTTCAAAACTACGGGTTGCTGATCTTCGATCTTCGGTATCGATCCCGGAACGTGCCCAATAGTGGTGTCGATCCAATGTGACGTCAATTTAATACTTACCTCCAAGTTGTAAATTAAAAATTATTATTTAAGAAGTAAATCTGTATATTCCTTGATGATGGATTATTCATAATTTTTATTTTGCTGCAGCTTGTCTTGTTTTGAACCTTGTGCCGTAAAATTTTAAAATATTTTCATCCAAATTGATTAATGTTTGACAAAAATACAAATAAATTAAAGTCATTTAAAAATAAATTTATATCAGACACATTACATACTCTTCAACACGACACATAATAAAGTTCATGACATACTCTCATTCATAAAAAAAAATATTGGGTACCTCCGAAAGCCCCTGTGAAAGTTTGCTGAGAAACAAACTAAGCTTTATTAATCTGCTTTGAGTAAGATTCCCGGTCATACGTTTATTTCGGGAAGTTGACCATAAAACAGATGTATTATCATCATTATAAAACATGCATCTTAATCATTTTGTCATTCATTTATACCTATTGTTTTTAGGGGGTTCGTTTGTCTCTCTAATTATTATTATACTTAGTGAATTAACAGTTTGTCCTATTTATCTTTTTAAGTTTAGGAACTATTTATCATAATTCAGGTGTGACACATGGATTTTGAATGTCAAGTGTAGTGCATTTTATTCGTATACAGGTATCTCTGTTTTAATATCTTCGGCATACAAGTGTAACGCAGTTAGACAATAAACCTACTTGCACGTAAACGAAAGGTGAAATTCGAATCGCTAAAGCTTACTCATTAAGTGTGTTCCATATAAGAAATTTAATCTCTTCATGAAAAAAAAATAATCTATCGGATTTATCCTGACCATATTCTGGTCTAAAAAGGCAAAAACATCCTGTCTTGAAAAGTTTGACTTAGTGTGTTTCATTTATAAGCTGATGATATTTCAGTTCATTTTTAACCCAACCTCAACAACAAAAGACGCAGTACCTCAAAACGAAGTAAGTCACCCAGGGTCGTTACTTTACCTTTTAAAGGTGTTGATATACTCACATATGTTCTGTTCAGTTACAAGCATGCCTTTGGCCTAGGTTTTCTAACCACTCCAAAACCATCCTGCTGATTCTTTCAGTCTTTATTTTTACTTTCTTTACTTTTGAAAACGCGAAATACTATTGTCACAACAACATACAAAAGTGAATTCGAGGACATTGAACAAAATAACTTCAGAGTGGTGTCTTGGTTGTCTGGGTCAAAGAAAGATGTTTGTTACAAACCATACCGACTCTCTAAAGTCCTGTTAAACAAGCTGATTTTCATCCAACTTCTGCCCTCCAGTGATTTCAGCAGATACTTCACATACGCTCCTTCCCACAACCCAGTCTCAACCTCAAGAGACGCATTACCACAAAACGAAAAAAGATTTTCAACCATGGTGATTGTTTTGTCCCCTCAACGTAATTCTTTCAGTCCGTTTATTTTATCTACTAAATGCTTGAAAGTCTGCTTTTACCTTACTTCAATTGATTTTTCATTTTATTTACTTTCGGAAACCTGAACTACTTGTGTAACAATAGCATACAAAAGCTAAATTAAAGACATTGAGCAAAATAAATCAAGAGAGTGGTGTCCAGATTGTATGAGTCAAAGAAGAATGACTACTTGCACAATTTCCGACTGTCTAAAGTCTTGATAATCAAAGTGATT
Organism: Metellina segmentata; assembly: GCA_947359465.1. Lineage (NCBI taxonomy): Eukaryota > Metazoa > Arthropoda > Arachnida > Araneae > Tetragnathidae > Metellina > Metellina segmentata. Next base: position 55,990,400 of record OX375881.1, read on the forward strand.
TCAGCAGACACTTCAAATACATTCCTTCCCACAAGCTTTTGGCGTACTCACTACTTCTCCGTCCCTTCAACGTGATTCTTTCGGTCCGTTTATTTTGTCTGCTAAAATGTTTAAAGTGTGTTTTCACTTTACGTCAATTGATTATTTTACTGGTGTAACAATAACATGCAAGCGCGGAATCGAAGACATTGAGCAAAATAAATCAAGAGAGTGGAGTCTTGGTTGTCTGCGTCAAAAAAGGGCGGCTTCTTGCACAGCGTATGACTCTCCTAAGTCCTGATACCCAAATTGTTTTGTCTCCAACCACTTCCCTCTAGTGATTTCAGCAGACACTTCACACGCCTTCCTTCCCACAACCTCGAGAGACGCAGAACCCCCAAACGAAGCAAGACTTCCACCCAAGGTCATTGTTTTGTCCCCCGCAACACGATTTTTTCGCTCCGTTTATTTAGTGAGCTATAACGTTTAAAGTGTGTTTTCACTTTACGTCAATCGATTTTTTACTGGTGTAACAGTAACATGCAAGCGCGGAATCGAAGACATTGAGCAAAATAAATCAAGAGAGTGGAGTCTTGGTTGTCTGAGTCAAAGAAGGATGGGTTCTTGCATGGCGTACGACTCTCCTAAGTCCTGATACCCAAATTGTTTGGTCTCCAACCACTGCCCTCTAGTGATTTCAGCAGACACTTCAACATGCCTTCCTTCCCACAACCTCGAGAGACGCAGTACCCCCAAACGAAGTAAGACTTTCACCCTGGGTCGTTATTCTGTTCCCGCAACGTGGCTTTATTTTTGTGTCGCCGAGAAAAATCAAATTGATTCCCTTTCCCACACTGACATTTCCTCTTGCCGCACGGTTCTTTTATCCGCCTTTACACAGCGTCCGTCCCCCACCGCTCGCAAACTTAAGAGTTTCTTCCTCGATTTCATTACCCACGGGTGCCCCGGTTCCAAATGGTTACGGAGCCTTCTATGGTTTTTCCTTGATTTCATTGAATTGTAGTTGAAAGGGAACCGAGGAAGTGGCGTCGGTGGAAAGTGCTTGATACCCTGCGAAGGAAGGGAGGAGTTTTTAGATTGAAATTTGTGTTGGTTTTATGGAGGTACTTATGTTGAGGTTTTGTATTTCGGAGGAAGTTTATTGATTAAGGAATTTGGAGGTCCCTTTACGCAGCCGAAATGGTTTTCGATAAGCCGGCATTGTTTTGATACAGTGAAGACAGTCTGAGCGATGAAATTTGTACCTTTTATTCTAGCGTCAAAATATTAAGGGTAATTTATTTACTTACCACTGACATTTGTCTACCTAATTAGCCCTAGTGGGGTAAAAAAAATGCCCTTAGAGTGACGAACCAAACCCTATGATTTTAGTTGTGTCTTTGAAAGTATTTTATGAGACAGAAGCTACAAATTAATTAACACAAGTGGTATTTATCAGGTATAATCTGAAGCTAAGAACTAATGTTTTGAATGGAATTAAAATACCTTTCACTAATCTGGTCTTCGTTTAACATACGCATAAGTCATTATGTTGGTTTTATGGAAGTACTTATATTGAGGTTTTGCATTTCGTGTAAAAAATTTATTCATTAGAGAATTCGCTATTTTACAATATTTTATAACAAGAAATTAACCCATAATTTTTATAAACTTTCAAAATATACGTGACCTAGGATCTTCATCCGAATTTTTCAAAAGATCACACACAATAATCTACTATTAATCCTTTTCCAGGGTTCCCAGGTTTTCCAAATTTTTAGTTTCAAGTTAAAAGTTTGCTCCTTTGTATTAAACATTAGAATTCCTCAAGCTAAAGAGCTTTTTGTGTTAACGTAATTTTATTTAACAATTTATAAGTAGTTAATAAGGGGAAATAAATTATAGAAGTTATGTGTATAAAAACTTTGTATTATAACAAATAAAAATAGGTTAAACTGAGCATTCATTTTAACCTCTGATGCTATACAAACCTTGAAATCTTGTCAATATATGTCGGATTGATATTTTTCTCACAACACTTTGTGAATGCTTTCGAAACCTTTCCTCACGATATAAATTCAAAAAGTTAAAAGAGATGAACCATAAAATTGTGTTTCTGCTAGTAAAAATCTATGGTTTTCTAAAATGTCTCTTCGTAAATATTTCCATACTCTGAAAGTTATAAATATTCCACAAATGAAGAATACTGTATTGACGAACTGTTGTTCAAGAAATGAAATTAATATTTAAAAACTAACTATAAATTACAAGTAAGACATTACTTTACGGTTATTTCGCGAGCAAAATATCACTGAACGCACGCAAATTTATTTCCGTGTTTGTTTCGCCCAAAAAATTCGTATATGTCGTACAAAATTTCCTTAATCACAAAATATGAGATTTCTGGATTTATGACGATTCAATTCAATTCCCGTCCATTGTCGAATGAGAGCAAGAAAGCACATTTCTTGCAGCACCAAAGCTAACAGAACACCGGAATTCAAATCCACATCACGCGCCACGTCTTCATTACACGGGCGAAAACAAACACCAGAAAACGGAAAATAAATCTCGAGAGCTGGAACCAAAAACAGAGATAAGTGAAAGTAAGAGGAAGAAGGAGTCGGTCTTTTTGAGGCCCTCCTTGTGTCCCCTTCAAAATCACTTTTCGGAGCCATTCCGAGAAAAATTAACTCAAATCGAACCCTACATTTGCACAAATTAGCTGCTCCCGGTGACTTGTAGCCCGGACTTCCTAACCGTTAAAAATGCATGAAGCGAGCCGCGATTACGACTCCCGAGAAGTCGGATATTTTTAAAGGTGCAAAAGTACAACTCTGACGCCTTCGTTAAGAACTGAGCTGAAATCGGGGGATATGATATTGTGCATCCCTCTCCTTACCTCTCCGTTTTATTTTTTTCCCTCTCTCATGAAAAATAATAATAAATAAATAAATAAAAACAAAATAAAATAAAAAAATCCTCTTTTCTGAGTTTTCAAAGGCTTTCTCCACTGGTTCCTCGCATACACGCAGCTTCAATTATTCATCGCTTGCTCTCGCGCTGAGTCTTTAATCTATTTGAGAAACGGAGAGGCAGGATTCGAGCAGCTACTACGTCAATTGAAGAGCCGGTTGCATTATACATGGCCGGAGCTTTAGACACGACAGCCGAACAGGATGGGGCTCAATTATTAAGGAGCTCTATTTCTTGGCGGTGCTACTTAAGACGTAGCAGAGAAGGGTCTGCTGCTTTTTATTTATTATTTCTGGCTTTACTTTCAGTCGGAGGAACAGGCATTGATATGAGTTTGAGGGGGAGGGTATTTCCGTGGGAAAGGCTTGTGTGTTGGGAGTGTGTGTCAATAGGGGCTGTTTTCGGTTTTGCTGAAGGGTGGTTCATGGTGTCGTATGAAATATTTGTTGAGGATATTTCATATTTATGACGTTACTAAACTATTATACAGTTCCTGTATATCTATAAGTTGATATCGTCTAGAAATTGAGCATTATACTTATTTTCCATTGAAGGACTCTTGTGTTCGTGGATCAAATTCAGCCATCAAGGATTCTTATAGTATTATATTGAATAGTTTGTACGAAATTTCATAATTTTAGGCGCTAGTATTATCAAACAGTTCATTTACTCTCCGCACATTAACTGTCTCAGTAGTTTCAACAATATACCTCATGCATCCAAATCTGCCTCATTATACTAACAATGAGATTCATCAGCAGGATATTTCCCATTATTCAGTGCTGACAACATCAAGATTCGGTCAGTTTTATTCTATTGACAATATATATTTGTTGAGGATGTTTAATATTTATGACGTTACTAAACTATTATACAGTTCCTGTATGAATTGGGAATGCTGTATATCTATAAGTTCATATCGTCTAGAAATTGAGCATTGTACTTATTTTCCATTGAAGGACTCTTGTGTTCGTAGATCAAATTTAGCCATCAAGGATCCCTATAGTGTTGTATTGAATTTTTTATACTAAATTTCATACTTTTAGGCAGTTATCAAACAGTTCATTTACTCTACGCACATTAACTGTCCAAGTAGTTTCAACAACATATCTCATCCATCCAAATCTGTCTCATTATACTAACAATGAGATTCATCAGCAGGATATTACCTATCATTCAATGCTGACAACATCACGATTCGTTCAGTTTTATTCTAATTACAAGATATCTTGTTCCCAAAGATCTGGCAAAGGTTTTGCTAATGACGAGACCACATTCTAGAAATTGAGCACTATACTTCTTGTCCATTGAGGGACTCATGTAATCGTGGATCCACTTTAACCATCAATGATCCTTATAGTTTTATATTGAAAATTTTGTAGGAAATGTCATGCATTTAGGCGCTAGTATTATCAAACAGTTTATTAACTCTCCGCACATTAACTGCCCAAGTGGTTTCAACAACACATCTCATCAGTCCATATCAGACTAATTATACTAACAACGAGATATATCATCAGCAAGATATTTCCCATTCTTCAATGCTGACAAGATCAAGATCCGGTCAGTTTTCTTCTAATGATGAGATATCTCGTTCACAAATATCTTGTAATTGTTTTGCTAATAACGCGAAACTTCGTTAAGACAACCACTAGGAGAGTTAAGTCTATTAGTTCATGTCTTTTAGAAATTGAACACTATACTTCTTGTCCATTGAGAGACTCTTGTAACCACTTTAGTCATCAAGGATACATCTAGATTTACATTAAAAATTTGGTATATAATTTTCCATCTTTCCATTAGTTTTTAGATTAGTTGAATTATTATGTAAATCATGTATATAAAGGGAATACGCACATTGTCTATGAGTTCATGTCTTCTAGAAATTCAGCACTATACTTCTTGTCCATTGAGCAAACCTTGGATATGTGAATCATTTTTAGTCCTCAAGGACCTCACAGATTTATATCTAATATTTTTATTCGTTAAGGGAATATTAATCCTTCTAGTTGAGACAAAGTACCTCGTTCATCAAGATCTTATCAATTCTTCTATGATGGCGACATCAAGATATGGTCTGTTAGGTTTCTTCCAATGACAAGATATCTCGTCCATAAAGATATGGTCAGTTTTCTTAATGTCATAAAAATTCAAGATGTGACAAATGTAAGAAACAATATCGTAATATACGACGAACTGGTGATTGATTGTTGACCTCGTATTCAAGCACACCTCAAAAATGAAGCCCAAACAGTTGTAGAGGGAGAACAGTTTAGTGAGAGCTGTATACCTCCATATTATATCACATGGAATGTTGCAATGTTAAATTATACGGAGCAAACTTTGTCACACAGTAAATTTGTCAACAGTCTTAACTTCAGTATTGATAGACTTAAAACTCATACATATCTATCGAGTTCCAACAAGGAGCCAAGTGAGGCCATCATCGAACAACGAATGACCCTGTCCCATCCAAAAGGCATCGTAAACGCTTTCTGTGAGCAGTGTGCCCAATATCTTTCATCTTGAGGTCAAACACAGAGAAAAAATATAGCATTATGTAGTTCTACTTCACTTTTGCTGAGTTTGAATTACCTCTAGAAATTCTTCAGACAGGTGAGACTGTTGTACCCAATGAGATTCTCACACAGTTACTATCGCACTTGGGAAACAAAGCTATGAAAACAACCTTGGATCGATGGCTTTATCCATTTTGACAGCAACCTTCATCAGTATAACTTTCCTAGTGTAAGAATGTACACTACTTGATGTTATACGTCTTATCTTTAGGCTAAATAAGGACATTACGTTGGGAAACTCAACACGATCAATCAACCTAACGCTAATTAACATCATTTGTGATAATGAAATGCAAGGCACATGGAGGATGTCTGAAATTGTTCCTCTTCTAAAGATAGTTAAACAGCTTTCAGTTAATGGGAGCTCGTACTCACTAGTTACTGCTGTAAGCTGGTAAAAATTATTGTAAGCAAGTGGATAGCATTTTCCGAGGAAACTGGTGGCATGTCAGATCAGGTAGTATTCAGAAAACATCGCTGGACGTTGGATCATATAAAATTTACACAAGCTACCAGTCGCGTATTCCAGTCTCTTCTTTATATGGTATCGGATGAGAATCCCATGGCCATTTTGTAGTGTTTTAAAGGATTCATTGATTAAGAGGCCATTTAAATCGAAACTGATTAAATAACTATAAATTAAGGTTTATTTACAAGAAAGTTATAATTTATAAAAATGTTTCAAAGGACTGCATGGTTTAAACTTAAGAATTTATTAACAGAAAAACCATTGTCCAAGCAAAGCATCCTCATAGGCCTTCCCTCTGGTCACACATCCTCCTCCATTTTCAAGAAAAAACCCTAGGTTGTTTGCAACATTCTTCAGAGGGGTCGTACTCAGGTTGCCAGCCATCAATGTTTTAAGGGTGCTTGGGACTGTATTACCAAAGACATTTTCGACCGCAACATATCGACCATGGCCATTTTTTGTCGACCATACGTACGACCGAGTGTGGAAGTACGTTTATTCTATACAAACGTCATCAACAACGTATACAATAGAAAAGGTATCGGGAAACATGTTTGGATGGATTATGTCATTTCTTCTGAAGGTACGTAAGATGGAAGAATGACGTATAGACGACTGCTAGACTCGATGTAAGGCTTATTGCTCTGAATGTAATGCAAGGTAACTTACAGGCTGTAGTGTAACAGGTTACACATCTTTCATCCCTGCTATTCCGGTATGGTCTTGTCATATGGGCTTACTGTGGATCTGTATACTACCTATAGAACGTCATGAATGAGACTCAGACTGACAGGTGAAAGGTTACGTGGAGAAGAAATGGGTTTCGAAAGAACTATACTCCCACTGTCGTAAGGACCACAATGATCACGTAAAATATTCCATTTCATATAAACTCTTTATTTAATTTTGCAAACTCACTACTTGGAAAAGTGAGCGTTGGCGGTAGTAGATGAAGAATGTTTAAATTTGAATTTTTATTTCGTAACTGTTTTGATTTTGCTGACAGTGGATTGTAGTTCTGGGTCAAAGTTTGTAGCTCAATTTACGTAGTACTGAAACAACTAAACATCTTTTATAAATTACGATTTGAAGTTTTACTGACTTCACTTCCCTTCTTTTATTATGCCATTTGCATACTTGAAGCATATGGTACAGCGCCCTCTATTGCAAATATTGTAAACTATATTTTACACACGTAATTCATACCTTTTGGACAATTATTTTAGCAGTTTGCATGGATTTCTGAAAATTGAACTGACTTTTATGACGTCCTGTGGTTTATTTTTGACCGGGAGCATTTAAAAAGATTTCACGTACCTGTTTTAGTATCTATTGTAAAGAAATGTTCTGTGATTTCTTTGTAAATTTGAGACCCTTTTCGTATTCAAAGAGAAAGTTATTTCTTCATAAGCTGACAGTTTCAATTCAAAACATCTAGTAATAAATGGTATCCAACTATTCGCTGTATTTTTATTTGTTTTTCACTATTTTTCCTATCTAACTAAATTCCAAAAATCCTCGTTGTTGTACTTGAATCAAATCACGCATAGCTATGTAATAAATATTAAAATTTCTACATTGTAAAGCATTAGTAAATTGAAATCAATCAAACTCACTTTAATCGTATTTTGTTTCCTTTATCTCTTTTATTTATTAAATGTAGTTGTATTACAATACAATAATACCATTTTCAAAAGAAAACATATAATTATTGCTCAGTTAAATTCTAGAAGTATTATATTTTCTCTAAAAACATAAAGCAAAATTCAAAACCTTTTTTCATATTTCTCATGCAAAGTACTGAAAAATACTTCTTGTTTTGAATTTAGATACATTAATAGTTGAATTTACACTGGAGCAACACAACGGGCTTGTGGCGACGGTTCTGGATCAATACCGAAAGAAAGGTTTTAAAGATATTGCAAAATTAGCATATTCTACTTTATTTCCTGAAACTAGTAATATATTTCCATATACTGTATTAGATTACTTGGTCTGTAAATTCAATGCAATAAAAATTTAGATTTATTGCCTAGCGAACAAACATCTATTTCAATAAGCCTCGAGAGAGAAAGGTAATTTACACTGACATGTGTACCTGGCGTTACAACTTTCCTAGTTTGCGGATCTCAAGCCATTTAAAAACGCCATCTTAAAATCATTCCTCGCCTTTATGGACCAACAGGCTAGTCTTGATCTGTTAATCTCAATAGCCAACTACCGATGCATCAGCAGCAATTATGTTGTCATGTCCAAGCTACACTTATCAACTATTTGCAGCATCCTCCTGTAAGGTAAGTTTGTTTATAGAGGGCATTTATTTCTTCGATCTTTTTGTTAGTTTTAAGTAAAAAGTTTCCTCATTGCTCGATTCGAAAGTAGTATCCTTAAGCTAGGGAGTCAGTATGGAAACGTGAGTGTGGATTGCATTCCTAGAGGTTTTGCAGAAACGAGCCAAGGTTAACAGCAGAAATTAGAGAGTTTTACCTGGTATGAATACATTTCTTTTTCTGCAGATGATCTTTTTGTGTCACTGGCGTGGAACCAAAATAAAATTTCCATCATTCATTTTCTATTTGAATACTGCAATGGAATCAAAAAAAGTAAATGGTCTTTATTTTAAAAAATAAATTGAGTTGATGTTTTGTTTTAATTGAGTAATTAACGAAGACAGTTACGTCTCACAGGGACACATCATGCTATTATCGACGGTTCGGGATCAATCCCTAAGGAAAAGGATCCGCGGACTACACCTCATAATTTTGAAGTACGGTCAGATGACGAGGTCTGAACAAGAAACCCACTCTCAAAACTGCCACGCCGACCAACCAGTATAGTGGTTAAGGTGTTGGCCTCTAGATCGGAAGGTTCCTGGTTCGAATCCGGGTCCGGGCATGGATGTTTGTAAACGTATGGTGTAGAGGCGGCTGGTGCACCTTAAATCTGTCGTGGCCGAAAGTCCTCCCGTTGGGTTGGCGTGTAAAATTGGAGAGTGGGGTGCCAGCTCAGTTGTTGCTTCGTCGTCTGACCGTGGTTCAAAATTACGAGGTGCTGTCCTCGGATCTTACTCTTACGGGACTGATCCCGGACCGTCGTCAATAGCCCGTTGTGTTGCTCTAGTACGACGTTAACTAAAATTACCAATTACCAAACTTACACACTACGCGATAGTGAAGATATTTGAGACCACGATACATTTAAAGAACACTAAACCTCACGTACGAGACGATTTTTTGATGGATGGAGATTCGAACTCGCAACCCACGGTTTGCTGATACACGACTCTATCAACTGGGCTGCTACACACCCCTGCATTAACTGGTAATGGTAATGGTAGTTTTAATTAACGTCGTACTAGAGCAACACAACGGGCTATTGACGACTATCCGGGATCAGTCCCTTCAGGGAAAGATCCGAGGACAACACCTCGTAATTTTGAACCACGGTCAGATGACGAAGCAACACCTGAGCTGGCACCCCACTCTCCAAACTTCCACGCCAACCCAACGTGAGGACTTTCGGCCACGACAGATTTAAGGTGCACCAGCCGCCTCTACACCATACGCTTACAAACATCCATGCCCGGACCCGGATTCGAACCAGGAACCTTCCGATCTAGAGTTATTGGGGCTTGTGTTTTACCATCATGGTTTAAGTTGGTGATTAGTATACAATGAACAATTATTAATATAAAATTATGAGGAAGGTAATTGAATTTTGATCACGCTAGAGAAACACAAGACTTAAATATTACTTTGGAATTCTTAAACGACTCTATAAATTCTATAATGTGAAAAGTGAGTAATAGTAATTTTCTGGTAATTTTTAGTTAACGTCGTACTAGAGCAACACATTGATCTATTGACGACGGTTCGGAATCAATCCCATAAAGGAAATATCCGAGGACAATACCACGTAATTTTGAACCACGGTCAGATGACGCAGCAACACCTCATCTGGCATCCCACTCTCCAAACTTACACACCAACCCAACGTGAGGACTTTCGGAAACGACAGATTTAAGGTGCACCAGCCGCCTATACACCATACACTTACAAATATCCATGGACTTACTCCGATTCAAACCAGGAACCTTTCGATCTAGAGGCAATCAACTACACCATGTGAAACGTGAGAGAATCCTAGACCACTTATGAAAGTATGCCATATATTTCGTCTCATTCTAAATACTCGAGCCGACCAACCGGTATAGTGGTTAAGGTGTCAGCCTCTAGATCGGAAGGTTCCTGGTTCGAATCCGGGTCCGGGCATGAATGTTTGTAAACGTATGGTGTAGAGGCGGCTGGTGCACCTTAAATCTGTCGTGGCCGAAAGTCCTCACGTTGGGTTGGCGTGGAAGTTTGGAGAGTGGGGTGCCAGCTCAGGTGTTGCTTTGTCATCTGACCGTGGTTCAAAATTACGAGGTGTTGTCCTCGATCTTTCCCTTAAGGGACTGATTCCGGACCGTCGTCAATAGCCCGTTGTGTTGCTCTAGTACGATGTTAACTAAAATTACAATTACCATCTAAATACACGAACATGTAATGAATAATCATTAATAAAGTTAAAGGTAGGTAGGTAGTTGAATTAACGTCGCACTAAAAAAACACAACTGGGTATTTGCGATGGTCCGAATCAATCCTGAATGGGTAATGGTAATGGTAATTTTAGTTAACCACGTATTAGAGCAACACAAAGAGCTTATGACGACGGTCCGGGATCAATCCCTTAAGGGCAAGAACCGAGGACAACACCTCGTAATTTTGAACCACGGTCAGATGACAAAACAACACTTCAGATGGCACCCCACTCTCTACAATCTTCCACACCAACCCAACGTGAGGACTTTCGTACACGACAGTTTTAAGATGCACTAGCCGCCTCTACACCATACGATTTCAAACATACATGCCCAGACCCGAATTCGAACCAGGAACATTCCGATCCAGAGGCTAACACCGACCGGTTGGTATCTTTAGCAGTCAAAAGTAAGGTAAGGTAATTTTAATTCACGTCGTACTAGAGCAACTCAATGAGCTATTGACGGCGGTCCAGGATCAATCCCCTAAGGGATAGATCCGATGACAACACCACGTAATTTTGAACCACAGATGTCAAAATTACTGTACATACTTTAGTTCTACTGAATAAGCAGTGGTACCAGTTTCAGAGCCGCATCAACAAAAACGCTCACAAAGCGTAATTATGGATCAACGTTTTTTTACTCATTCCCACCCAAGACGGGATTATTTCCAACTGCGAGAACCTCGGGTATCCAGGTACCTTCCAGCATACCCGACTCCGCTTCTCATCTCCTCTCTCTGTCAAAGGTATTCAGTCGAACGCTTCTGGCGCAAACTTAATTTCGGCTGTAACTTGTAACAGATTTCGTAATGAGGCCGAGCAACACGCAGTTCACCTTGCAGGCCTCTTCTCATAGCGGCGATAACTTTTGGGGCTCCTTTTTTCCTGCTTTTATTATTATTACGCGCCGAACGCCTCCTTCAAGGAGCTTTTTTAATTTCATCCCCGGAGTGAGAGTGCGGATTGGGAGGATGGGTTGAAGTTTATCCCATGTTACGTCTAACATTCATAAGTCAGGAGAAAGGGTGCGTACATAAAGTGTGGCGGGAGTTTCCAGAGGCTAATTCCTGGACTGAGGAACTTTTAATGCTGGCTGTACGTAGTAGTATTACAGGCGCCTCAATCCCATGATAGTACTTTACGTAAGTCCAACTTGATTGGCTAATCGGATCACATGACCTAGATACGTATGTTATGAGAATTTTTCTGTTGGCAATTTATCTCTTCCTTTCTGCTTTCTTCTTTTCTTTTCAGATCCATGGCTATGGGTGGGTACAGGTGGGAGCCGAAAATTGTATCCTTTTATTATATAAGTTAGTAATTATATAAGTTAGTGTTTTATGTATGCTTTTTGTTACATCAGAATAGTCCTAAGCCAAGGGTGGATACGACACACAATCATCCTAAAGCAAAGGGGACGGCAGAGGAGCGGGAAAATATCAGCTGGTAGTGAGTTCAGGAGTGGTTCTTAGATTATTTATGTAAAATCAACGGAAGCTTGGAAAAATATAAAAAGGGTATCAAAAATTAGGAAAAGTAATTTAGACTCAAAAGGAATTAAATTGGATTTTTTTTTTAAATAATTTGGAGGATCTAAAATTTTCTCCGCCTGCTGGATTTGAACTCGTAAAGTCATCCTCCACTGCCGACGCCAATCTGAAGTTAGGTGACTTTAGCCATTAGGCCATCGTTGCTTCATGGAAAAAGAGCTCTTTAAAAGTATAAGTACCCTTAGTATAAGTTGGCGAGAAATACTACTAACAACAACCATACAACATATATATGAGGAGCCAATCAGAGTCCACTTGTCGGACACTTACGCTGTATGCTGAGGCGCTAGTGTATGTATTGTATTTGTAATTCTACGAAACAACGCGCATATTCAAAATCAAATGGTTACTGCAACAATCAGATTGGCGAGATATCCAAGTTAAGCCAAGCCCGTGAAACTAGCCAATCAAGTTGGACTTGCGTAAAGTACTATCATGGGATTGAGCCGCTTCTGTGGTATTCGCGACTGAAAGAGTTGGCTTTACAGGTAGTTTATGGGATAGTTTGCAATTAAAGTTGAATAAGTTTATTATAACTCCTCTTGGTGGTCATCCTCTAGAACGGAAGGTTCCTAGTTCCAATCCGGTTTAGTTCATGGATATTTGTATGCGTATGGTCTAGAAGCGACTGGTGCACTTTAAATATGTCGTGGTTGAAAATCCTCACGTTCGTTATGTGTGGAAGTTTGGAGAATGGGGTGCCAGCTCAGGTGTTGCCTTGTAATCTGATGCTGGTTGAAAATTACGTGGTGTTGCAATTTTGTAACTTTGAAACTGGTACTACTGCTTATTCAGTAAAACTAAAGTACGCACAGTACGTTTGACTGCTAAAGCCGACCAACTGGTCTGGTGGTTAAGGTGTTAGTTTCTAGATAAGAAGGTTCCTGGTTCGAATCCGCGGTAGTGCATGGATGTTTATAAGCGTATGGTGTAGAGGCGTCTTGTGCACCATAAATTTGTCGTGTCTGAAAGTGCTCACGTTGGGTTGATGTGAAAGTTTGGAGAGTGAGATGCCAGATCAGGTGTTGCCTTGTCATCTGATGGTGGATGAAAATTACGTGGTGTTGTCCTCGAATCTTTCCCTTAGGGGATTGATCCCGGATCGTAGTCGATAGCCTGTTGTGTTGCTCAAGTACGTCGCTAATTAAAATTACCTTACATTAAATTATTGATCATCTTGTCGAGGTATCGTGTTATCAGAAATTCCATTAGTAGATCTTGATGTAGGGTATATCTCGTCATTCGAAGAAGACTGACGAGATCTGGATCTCGTCATCATAAAAAAATTAGCAATATTTTGATGATGACAAACTCTGATCATTAGCAAAACTGGTCAGATCTCGTTGGATCAGATATCACGTCAAAATCACTTGGAGGGTTAATTTGAAACATCAACTTTTATCTAATGGACGATCTCTGACCTCTTCGTTACTACAAGGGGTGTAGTGGTGACTATTAATTAATACGCAGTGAGGGCCACATCATCTTAACATTAATCGTATATGAGTGCTTTTTACAGCAATAATGCTATGTAGGTTGCAGCTTGCATAGGCAGGTATTTTATGGATTTTTCAAATCAATACTACACCTCAAACCGTACACTAAGTTTCAATACAGACATTCATTCCTAAAGAGAGAGAGAGAGAGTCTTGAATTTTTTTACCTGTTGTTTTACCAATTGTGTAAATTGTATCAGCTTATTGTGATGTTCGATCAATGCTTTAACCTACCAAATGATTTTGACAAGGTATCAATACCCGACCAATTTTGCCAAATTTGCAAATTTGTTATGATGACGAGAAGAAGATCTGGTTAGTTTTCTTCTAATTACTGAATATCTCATTTATCGAAAGATGACGAATTTTCTTAATGACCAGATACATCGTCATCAAGATACTGTCTATTTTTTATGACGTAGAAAACAGGATCTCGTCAGTTTTAATGAAGTGACGAATATATGCTCCGTCAGATCTGGTCAGTTTCTCTAAAGATGATATACCTTGTCGAGACAACCAACATGATGCTTAACCCTTAGGGCATTACGAGATTTCAAAGTAGTGTAGTAACACTTTCCTTACACTTAACAACTTTAATTTTTAGACTACGGTGGTACAGCAGCTATACCATGATGAGCGCACCAATAAATAATTTAGACAACGACCAGAATGTGAGTTGTACCTTGAAAGGTATGAAAATCGTACCAAGAAAGATTACTACGCCTGGTACAGCAGTTGTACCATGATCGTACCAAGAAATAATTCAGACAACGGCCGTTACAGCAGTTCTACATGATCGTGCCAAAAAAAAATTTAGACAATGGCCGTTTCAGCAGTTGTACCATGATCGTGCCAAAAAAAAATTTAGACAATGGCCGTTTCAGCAGTTGTACCATGATCGTGCCAAGAAAGAATTTAGACAACAGCCATTACAACAGTTGTACCATGATCGTGCCAAGAAAGAATTTAGACAACGGCCATTACAACAGTTGTACCATGATCGTGCCAAGAAAGAATTTAGACAACGGCCGTTACAGCAGTTGTACCATGATCTTGCCAAGAAAGAATTTAGACAACGGCCGTTACAGCAGTTGTACCATGATCTTGCCAAGAAAGAATTTAGACAACGGCCGTTACAGCAGTTGTACCATGATCGTGCCAAAAAAAAATTTAGACAATGGCCGTTTCAGCAGTTGTACCATGATCGTGCCAAGAAAGAATTTAGACAACGGCCATTACAACAGTTGTACCATGATCGTGCCAAGAAAGAATTTAGACAACGGCCGTTACAGCAGTTGTACCATGATCTTGCCAAGAAAGAATTTTGACAACGGCCATTACAGCAGTTGTACCTTGAAAGTTATGAGAATCGCGCCAAGAATTAAACCGCTCCAGTTATATCTATAGCCGTAGTCAAAAAGTTAACCACATTCATTTTCTGATAGAATCACAGGAAAGATTCGATTGGTCAATGAGGGGTTAAAACTGGTCAGAAGACATGAGAGTTGCAAAACCGATACTTGCGTGCTGTCCACTCCTTTTAATCTTCCACGAAAGAAGCATCCATCACGACCCCACAGTCCGACCCCCAAACAGACCCAATCCAACCCCCAAAAGTGAATTCGAAAATATCCAGACAATCCCATCGTAAGTCAGACGCCCGATTGCTCAGCACCGAAGTCTCAGTTCGGTGGAGTCGCAATCAAAAAATGAATTTGCATACGCACCCCGGATCGCGAAGACAAACACGCAAAACGCAGAGCTTCCCCCTTGCTGCACACCTCGATGGTGTGACGCGCGTGCAACCGTACACGCATACACAAACCTCTCCGCCGGAATGTCTATCTAATTATGTCGTCTAAATTTTTCTCTGCCACGCCGCCTGCAGGCTTTGACGCAATTATTTCCGATTCGCAAAAGCACACGGCAGCCTGCATATAAAATCGCACACCGATCTCCACACAGGCAACACAGATCCACACTTTTCGCCTAATTTGCAAGACTGGGGCAATTAAAGCAGCGCGAGCGAAAATTAGTACCTTCATTAAAACGAGACTCTCCCTCTCTCTCTCACACGATGTCTTTGAGCAGCCCTTTTTACTGTTTGTTTATAATTATTCCGAAACTTTCGTTTTATGCGTGGTTAATGTCTTGAAATCCGTCCTAGCCCTTCGGCAAAAATGATCCCGGGTCAAAAAAGAGCCGTGTCGTTAGGAGTTAGAAACAATTAAAGATGTCGGGGAAATTTTAATAGAAAAGTTAAACTCCGGCATTCGGAGAGAGGTCCTTTCGAACGAAATTAGCAAACACGTTCTGTGATTGCAGTTAATGATTTCTATACCCCGCCGGATTTTTAAAGTCGTGTTGTTTTATTGGCTGTTTTCAGAACGGGAGAGGTTGTGCGCTTTTATTACATTATGAATTTATCTTTGGGGTTTAAGTTTCTTCCTTTTTCTTTCCTTACTTGCCGCTACGGTTGCGAGTCATAAATCGTTGTGATCGGTTGTTTCAGTTTGGTGTGCTTTTATATGCATCGTGAATCTAAATGTGTCGTGTCCTCAAATAACCTCATTTTGGTGTGGTACCTACTCAGAAGTACTCAACATTGTCCACGGGGTGACAGTTACAACCGCCAACGTAACGGCATTTGTGCCATCTCAAGGGTAATTGGTAATTTTAGTTAACGTCGTACTACAGCAACACAACGGGCTATTGACGACGGTCCGAGATCAGTCTCTTAAGGCCATCTCAAGGGGAAAATTGACAAGGTGACAATATTTGCGCTAGTTGACAAAATTACTCCACGTTGTCCTCGGTTAATTCCCTTTGGGATTGATCCATGTGCCGAATAATGTTGTGTTTTCTATTCTTTTAACCCTGTGTCAGTCACGAGATTTTCGAGTAGTGTAGTGTAGTTGTTTCTCAACAACACACACAATGAATAATTAACCACATCCCTATTGATTGGAAGAATCCCAGGAACGAATCTATAGGTCCAAAAGGTCAAAGCTGCTTATAAGGTATGCAGGGAAAGTGCAATTTACGGAATGGGTATATGTGTGGGGGTTGTTTCGGAGAGTTGTAGGAAGTAAGTGTGCATGGTCATATTGCATGACATTGCGATCTTTATCAAGAAAGCAGCTATTGAATGTATGAATCATTGCTCGGTTTAGTGAATTTCATCGTCAATTGAAATTTCGTTGAATCACGAACATCTAGCTAGGTCTTGTGTTCATATCCTACGGATGTTCATACTGGCTCGGGATCCTTTTTAACCTGTAGGTATTGGTCTGATTTGCCTTGTAGTAGCAAATGCGATCCGCCCAGGTGACATACAATAAAAGCTACTAGCACATTGAAGAATACTTTGGCATGCATTGAGCAGGCCAAAAAGCTCGTTCGGTTAGTTAAACAAGGCATAAACTATCAGTTTTTTAAGCAAATTGTGACGGGTGAAGAAAAGTGGATAGCTTTCAATAATGTAGAACGAAAGCGTTCAAAAGGAAAGAAAAATGAACAATTTCTCACCCCCAAAATAAATCTTTGTACAAAAAAGCATATGTGGTGGGATTCAAAGGGAGTGTTCTCACTGAAAAAAACTGAACTCACTACAAAAGCCGACCATTAATTCTGACAAGTACTTCTCCCAATTCCATCAATTCACATAAGCTCTCGGCGAAAAGCGTCCAGCATTAGTTAGTAGAAAAATCTTCCATCATGATACTATGTTCCTTTTGTGAACCATCAAAGATGTTACAGCTTGGCTGGTAAGTTTTGACTTGTTCTCTCCTCCCTTTTCCCGATCCTTACAACATTTTGTTAATAGAAAAACTTTCAGTTCCTTAGAAGACTGCAAAAGACATTTGGAACTTGGTAAAAAACCGCAATAAACTTCTGTAGTAGTCACCTTAATTTTACCTTTAGCAGTTATACAGGGTGGTCCCGAATTCATGGTACAAACTTTAATGGTAGGTACAGGACATTGTAACAATGATTTATTGTATAGGAATGTATAGTCGCAAGTGACGCGGTGAGGCGAAAACAGGGGAAATAACGGCCGAAAGGAAAAACAAAGATTTTATTGAAAGCGTTGTTGACAAGTGTCATGTTTACAGTAATTGTTCAAAATTGCGTCCACCAGTATCGATACATGCTTGACAGCGTCGGTGGAGCGATTGGCGTACACGTTCAAAGATGCCTGGTATTTCACGCACACCTGCAGCAGCTACAGATAAGCGAGCGACGAGATCCTCATCTGAGTCAACTGGAGTCTCATAAACAAGATGCTTTAGATGTCCCCATAAAAAGTAATCGAGGCTCGATAAATCGGGAGATCGGGGTGGCCAAGGGACTGGTCCACCACGCCCAATCCATCGAGTACCAAACGTGGCATTCAGGTAATTCCGTACATCAATGCTGAAGTGTGCTGGCGCCCCATCGTGCTGAAACCACATGCGGTTACGAATGGCGATCGGAACATCATGCAGCAGTTGTGGTAACACTTCTTTCAGAAAAATAAGATAGCTTCCGCCAGTGAGCCGCGTGGGTAGTAAGTATGGGCCAATCAAAAAGTCGTTCACAATACCAGCCCACACATTAATACTGAAACGTTGTTGAAACGCATGTCGACGCGTTGCATGTGGATTATCGGTTGCCCACACATGGGAATTGTGCGCATTAAAGACACCCTCGCGTGAAAATGTCGCTTCATCTGTAAATAGCACATAATCTACGAAATCCGGCTGCAACGCACATTGCTGCATCACCCACAGGCAGAAGTTCACGCGGCGAGGATAATCTGCCGGATTCAATGCTTGTACTTTCTGAAAATGGAAGGGGTGTAAGCGATTTTCGTTTAACACTCTGCATACAGTCTGATGACTCACACCTACGTCACGCGCAACAGTTCTTGTGCTTGACTCGGGTCTATCAGCCACAATGTTCAAGATGCTTTCTTCCAGCCTTGGAGTGCGTACAGCTCTTACTCGACCAGCGCCATGTCTGTTGACGTCTAACGCACCTGTTTCACAAAGTTGACGATGTAACCGTTGAAAAATTCTATGATCCGGCATTCGTCGATCAGGATACTCCGCGCGATACATTCGTAACGCAGCTCTGCCGTTACCATTTGCACGGCCGTACATGTAATGCATGTCTGCTTTTTCTGCATACGTAAAGTCACCCATCGTCTACGGCAGCACAATTGTGAATGGCGCTTTTCCCTACTGCGATGCATCATGTTCAACAGAGGCTAGACATCTACTGCCCTCTACCGGCAATGATACCAACCGATCACTCCATTTCTCTTTCCTTTTATTTCCCCTGTTTACGCCTCACCGCGTCACTTGCGACTATACATTCCTATACAATAAATCATTGTTACAATGTCCTGTACCTACCATTAAAGTTTGTACCATGAATTCGGGACCACCCTGTATCTTACAACAGGGTAAATATGCGTGCACAAAGGATAATATGAACAAATGTAGCATGCATGTGTATATGCGGCCAAAGAAAATTGTAAAAACTTTGAAACATTAAAAAACGGTGTTGAAAGATAATTTCCGTACACTTCGATATGTTTACATCATCTTATGAAAGAGGAAGGTAATAATTATCCGAGCAACTCCGAGTGATTCTTCTTATCTGTAACATAGGAGCCGAGAATCCTTCGTTTGAGAAAGAGAAAGTTGTCTAGTAATATCGTCGGGGGAGGGGGTTCACACTAGTGATGCGACATCGACAATAAAACATCGATGTTCAAAATTAAAACATCGATGTTGATAATACATCGCCCCAAAACCATCGATGCTTTTAAAATTCAGTGTATTTAAACTTTTCCCCCATTTCTTAAAACTGGTTTAGCAACTAGTGATGCGACATCGGCTCCAATACATCGATGTTTTTTTATAAAACATCAATGTTTTGAAAACATCGACATCGTTGTCACGTCACTACTTTTTAGACCCTTCACTCTTGACCACTTTGGTCTAAAAGTATGTTCAATTTGCGGATTATAAAAATTATGCTACTTGTTATTTTTTCATTTAAAAATAAAACATCGACAACGTAAAAACATAGACAAACTAAACATCGATGTTACAAAAACATCGACTCCAATACATTAATGTTAAAAACATCTACATCGATATCGAATCCCTAGTTCACTGTCATAAAGTTGTTCTATACCTACAATCTCCATTGCATGACTTTTTACAAGATATTACTTTTTGATCAATAGAATATTTCTTCGGATTCTTGCAACCACTCTCTATTAATTATAATTCGGCACTATAAGGGACAAACTGCGATTTATGCTAGAGCATCTGTAAACAGTGAATATGTTGTATTTAAAATATAGGTAGACTGAGCTTTGCTATTGAGAAGAGATTCAAAAGGTAGAGACCAACATGCTGATTAGTACTTGCGTGACCCTTCTCATAAAAATTTACTTATTTGGCCCTTTTGGCATCTTACTGCCCCGTTTGGCGATATAACATCTTTTGCAAAGCAGATGTGTGCAAGCGCATTTCTATGGAGCGTCGACAAAACTAGTGAAATCGACAGTTTATTACTAAGTCACATGGATCAATCCGATGATAATTGTTCGTTTCCACGGGGCAGAGGAAAGTAGTCCAAGCGTCATGTATAACATGGTATTACTAATTTTTTCACATGATCTTGAACTCATTAAACTATTATAATTGCTCACTCTACCCTTATACAGGGTACGGCAGAAAAAAGTTCTGATTTGGAACGTCAATAAAAAAATACAAAGCATGATAGAGAAAGAAATATTTTATACCTAAGAAGTACACAGTATGCCATTGTCATCCATTAAGTTTTGAAGAGTACATCAGTTGAATGGCGACCGTCAATGTTGATGCAGTTTTGAAGTCTCTTTCGGAAATTTTGCATTAATCTGCGGACTATGTCCCGCGGAATCACCGTGATTTCTTGCGTAATTGCTCCCTTGAGTGCTTGCAAATTTGTTGGTTGGTATTGGTACACTTTTGATTTGAGATAGCCCCACAGACAGCAATTACGCAAGAAATTACAGCGATTCCGCGGGACTTGATTCGCAGATCAATACAAAATTTCCGAAAGAGACTTCAAAACTGCATGTACATTGACGATTGCCATTTATCTAATGTACTCTTCCAAACTCAATGGATGACAATGGCATACCGTGTACTTCTTAGGTATAAAAAATTTATTTCTCCATCTTGCTTTGTATTTTTTTTATTGACTTCCAAATCAGAACGTTCTTTCTGCTGCATCCTGTATTTCGTCTATGGTCATGTGAAACTAAACAGGGCCAATCATCGATGCACTTACAATTGTGAATTTGATCACGGAACACACTAGGTGGCAGACAAGCGCTCTAGCCACCAAATAGCTAGGGGGCTTTTTTAATCAATAGATGCTGTTAATTAGACATTATGATGTTTGTTGTGGGAAGAGATCAATACTATTCAGAATATCATGAATCTCAAAGGGTTAATTTGGATAAAGCCGATACTTAATCAAGGATATTTTTGATTGTACAGTTGATATTTTGGTTTTAAATCCTAAACATTTAAAAATGATCGATAACTTTGCTATGCATACCAGAAGAAAGCGAAATGTCAGTATTTGAAGGCATAGTGAAAGTGAACTACTCTATATGAACATTCTTCTATTGTGGATACAAAACCTCAAAGTGGTGTACATAGCTTTATGTCTTAAGCCAAAAGAGTAATTCTGGTGCCTCAAAAGTCCAGGCTGAAAATAATTCAGGTCCCACAAACGAAAATCACAAGAGAGCCCCAAAAGAGATAAAATTATAAACTACCGCTTACATCACGCCTTAAGTTAACATCGTTATCCAAGATGGCCGAGAATCACCATTTTGCAAAGGGCGGAAATGTACCATCCCGAAAATGATATCGCTATACTTTTATAACTTTTAAATATAGCTATTAAACATCATTTATTGAATAGCCCACTTTTGAATATACCATTCTTCGAAAAAAAATCGATGCGTAATAAGGATCGAAATGAATTCCCGAAGAAAGAATCGAGGGAATTCGAAAAGCAAATCCACGACGAATCCCCCGAGTAATAACAATCCAAGAAGAATAAAAGGCACTTTTCCAGTTTTTATAAATTCTCCGTCGCGTGAACTTCTTTTATTTGGCTCGATCCGTCCGGAAATGATAGTTACACGAAATAATTTTTACCTCCTCAGCAGTCGGGGGAAAAAAAAAGAATCGTCGATTGCCATAGACGGTGCGACAATGACCAAGTTCTGAGCCGTCACCCGATGTATGATGTATCTCTTTTATGAGCAGCACTCATGCCTCTTTTCAATTCCTATTTTCCTTTTAACAACGCAGCGCACGCACTTTGTAATACCTAAACGACGCCAAGCGATACAAGGGAGTTACCCTTGATGACTAGCAAGAGGTGACAAAACTTAAAACTCGAAAAAAAAAAGAAGAGGAAGACGCAAATCGCTCTTGGTGAAGGCCTGAAACAAAAAAAGGCGAATCGAGTCTTTTGGAGGGGGTGAGGGAACGACAAAAAATAAGACGGGAAAAAGACGAAGCGAAATCAGTGTCCGTAGAATCATTAAGGTACGGAGATAGATCCAGGAATGCTCGATACATCTTCATAAGTCACTTTTCTGGTTCGTACAGACCGCCTGGCAGACAATAACTACTGGAAGGAATTTTCCAAGGCGGCAATGCAAATTCTCTCTTCTTTCGGGAATTGTCTTGATTTTTTTTGTTCTTTCATTCCTCTTCCCACTGATACTTTCTCTTGAGTTCATCACTCCGAGATGCACAATCATACTCGAAGTGAACATCGTCACTTGATCTTTTTCTCTCGACCCCCCCTGGTCCCCCCCCCCCCCGAAGGGAAATTTTTGCACCAGGAGATCCCTCTTAACAGCGTACATGATGATGCGCGGAGGATTTACTAGAGCGGACGGTACCCCCTTCCGCTCCCCACCATTTTTTACCTTTCCCTACACCCTCCAAAAATCCCCATTCGCACTCTTAAAGCGTGTTAAGTTCCTATGAAGCCGTTATGGAAAAGGGTACTTAAGAAAAATTGTCGTATATTAAATAAAATAAAGTTTAAAATAAAAAGGGAGTATATAGCGCCAAGCCAGAAGGAATCCGATGATTTCCTTCGTTCTCGCGAGTCTTTATAGGGGACGTGTTATTACGTTTCAACCCTTCATCCAATGTTCCAGTTAGAAAGGGTCCTCTTTATGACATTTCGGGGAATTATTTCTAAACTCATGATTCCATTGAGTGATGATTGAGTGATTTGGTAGGTTCAATCGGCTGTAATGAGGGTTCTACTTAATTTGAATGAGTGGAAGGAGAAGTGTTGATAAATAAGTAAGTTGAAGGCATTATACAGGTTTTAATGGGTCACCATGTTCCAAAATACGGATTACCACTTCAGATATCGAATCTATCAAGGCAATTATGTAGGTTATACGATGTATTTCCAATTGGGAAGGAGTATAATAGAGTAGAGGATAGGAGATAAAACAATTTTTAGTTACTTTTGAGATTCAATAGACTTATAACTTCCTCATTTAAATGAGTAATGAGTCAGTGATTCGGTAGGTTCAATCGGCTGTAATGAGGGTTCTACTTAATTTGAATGAGTGGAAGGAGAAGTGTTGATAGATAAGTAAGTGGAAGGCATTATACAGGTTTTAATGGGTCACCATGTTCCAAAATACGGATTACCACTTCAGATAAAGAATCTATCAAGGCAATTATGTAGGTTATACGATGTATTTCCAATTGGGAAGGAGTATAATAGAGTAGAGGATAGGAGATAAAACAATTTTTAGTTACTTTTGAGATTCAATAGACTTATAACTTCCTCATTTAAATGAGTAATGAGTCAGTGATTCGGTAGGTTCAATCGGCTGTAATGAGGGTTCTACTTAATTTGAATGAGTGGAAGGAGAAGTGTTGATAAATAAGTAAGTGGAAGGCATTATACAGGTTTTAATGGGTCACCATGTTCCAAAATACGGATTACCACTTCAGATATCGAATCTATCAAGGCAATTATGTAGGTTATACGATGTATTTCCAATTGGGAAGGAGTATAATAGAGTAGAGGATAGGAGATAAAACAATTTTTAGTTACTTTTGAGATTCAATAGACTTATAACTTCCTCATTTAAATGAGTAATGAGTCAGTGATTCGGTAGGTTCAATCGGCTGTAATGAGGGTTCTACTTAATTTGAATGAGTGGAAGGAGAAGTGTTGATAGATAAGTAAGTGGAAGGCATTATACAGGTTTTAATGGGTCACCATGTTCCAAAATACGGATTACCACTTCAGATAAAGAATCTATCAAGGCAATTATGTAGGTTATACGATGTATTTCCAATTGGGAAGGAGTATAATAGAGTAGAGGATAGGAGATAAAACAATTTTTAGTTACTTTTGAGATTCAATAGACTTATAACTTCCTCATTTAAATGAGTAATGAGTCAGTGATTCGGTAGGTTCAATCGGCTGTAATGAGGGTTCTACTTAATTTGAATGAGTGGAAGGAGAAGTGTTGATAAATAAGTAAGTGGAAGGCATTATACAGGTTTTAATGGGTCACCATGTTCCAAAATACGGATTACCACTTCAGATATCGAATCTATCAAGGCAATTATGTAGGTTATACGATGTATTTCCAATTGGGAAGGAGTATAATAGAGTAGAGGATAGGAGATAAAACAATTTTTAGTTACTTTTGAGATTCAATAGACTTATAACTTCCTCATTTAAATGAGTAATGAGTCAGTGATTCGGTAGGTTCAATCGGCTGTAATGAGGGTTCTACTTAATTTGAATGAGTGGAAGGAGAAGTGTTGATAGATAAGTAAGTGGAAGGCATTATACAGGTTTTAATGGGTCACCATGTTCCAAAATACGGATTACCACTTCAGGTATCGAATCTATCAAGGCAATTATGTAGGTTATACGATTTATTTCCAATTGGGAAGGAGTATAATAGAGTAGAGGATAGGAGATAAAACAATGTTTAGTTAATTTTGAGATTCAATAGACTTATAACTTCCTCATTTAAATGAGTAATGAGTCAGTGATTCGGTAGGTTCAATCGGCTGTAATGAGGGTTCTACTTAATTTGAATGAGTGGAAGGAGAAGTGTTGATAGATAAGTAAGTGGAAGGCATTATACAGGTTTTAATGGGTCACCATGTTCCAAAATACGGATTACCACTTCAGATAAAGAATCTATCAAGGCAATTATGTAGGTTATACGATGTATTTCCAATTGGGAAGGAGTATAATAGAGTAGAGGATAGGAGATAAAACAATTTTTAGTTACTTTTGAGATTCAATAGACTTATAACTTCCTCATTTAAATGAGTAATGAGTCAGTGATTCGGTAGGTTCAATCGGCTGTAATGAGGGTTCTACTTAATTTGAATGAGTGGAAGGAGAA
The DNA here is from genome assembly GCA_947359465.1 of Metellina segmentata. NCBI lineage: Eukaryota > Metazoa > Arthropoda > Arachnida > Araneae > Tetragnathidae > Metellina > Metellina segmentata. The sequence goes on from OX375881.1 coordinate 56,015,521, forward strand.
GTGTTGATAAATAAGTAAGTGGAAGGCATTATACAGGTTTTAATGGGTCACCATGTTCCAAAATACGGATTACCACTTCAGATATCGAATCTATCAAGGCAATTATGTAGGTTATACGATGTATTTCCAATTGGGAAGGAGTATAATAGAGTAGAGGATAGGAGATAAAACAATTTTTAGTTACTTTTGAGATTCAATAGACTTATAACTTCCTCATTTAAATGAGTAATGAGTCAGTGATTCGGTAGGTTCAATCGGCTGTAATGAGGGTTCTACTTAATTTGAATGAGTGGAAGGAGAAGTGTTGATAGATAAGTAAGTGGAAGGCATTATACAGGTTTTAATGGGTCACCATGTTCCAAAATACGGATTACCACTTCAGATAAAGAATCTATCAAGGCAATTATGTAGGTTATACGATGCATTTCCAATTGGGAAGGAGTATAATAGAGTAGAGGATAGGAGATAAAACAATTTTTAGTTACTTTTGAGATTCAATAGACTTATAACTTCCTCATTTAAATGAGTAATGAGTCAGTGATTCGGTAGGTTCAATCGGCTGTAATGAGGGTTCTACTTAATTTGAATGAGTGGAAGGAGAAGTGTTGATAAATAAGTAAGTGGAAGGCATTATACAGGTTTTAATGGGTCACCATGTTCCAAAATACGGATTACCACTTCAGATATCGAATCTATCAAGGCAATTATGTAGGTTATACGATGTATTTCCAATTGGGAAGGAGTATAATAGAGTAGAGGATAGGAGATAAAACAATTTTTAGTTACTTTTGAGATTCAATAGACTTATAACTTCCTCATTTAAATGAGTAATGAGTCAGTGATTCGGTAGGTTCAATCGGCTGTAATGAGGGTTCTACTTAATTTGAATGAGTGGAAGGAGAAGTGTTGATAGATAAGTAAGTGGAAGGCATTATACAGGTTTTAATGGGTCACCATGTTCCAAAATACGGATTACCACTTCAGGTATCGAATCTATCAAGGCAATTATGTAGGTTATACGATTTATTTCCAATTGGGAAGGAGTATAATAGAGTAGAGGATAGGAGATAAAACAATGTTTAGTTAATTTTGAGATTCAATAGACTTATAACTTCCTCATTTAAATGAGTAATGAGTCAGTGATTCGGTAGGTTCAATCGGCTGTAATGAGGGTTCTACTTAATTTGAATGAGTGGAAGGAGAAGTGTTGATAGATAAGTAAGTGGAAGGCATTATACAGGTTTTAATGGGTCACCATGTTCCAAAATACGGATTACCACTTCAGATATCGAATCTATCAAGGCAATTATGTAGGTTATACGATGTATTTCCAATTGGGAAGGAGTATAATAGAGTAGAGGATAGGAGATAAAACAATTTTTAGTTACTTTTGAGATTCAATAGACTTATAACTTCCTCATTTAAATGAGTAATGAGTCAGTGATTCGGTAGGTTCAATCGGCTGTAATGAGGGTTCTACTTAATTTGAATGAGTGTAAGGAGAAGTGTTGATAAATAAGTAAGTGGAAGGCATTATACAGGTTTTAATCGGTCACCATGTTCCAAAATACGGATTACCACTTCAGATATCGAAGCTATCAAGTCAATTATGTAGGTTATATTATTTATTTACAATTGGTTTAGAGGATAATAGAGTAGAGGATAGGAGATCGAACATTTTAAAGTTACTTTTGAAATTCAATGGACATAGAAATTCCTCATTTCAATGGGTAATGGGTGAGTGATTCGGTATGTTCAATCGGGTGTAATGAGGGTTCTACTTAATTTGAAGGAGTTGACGGGAAAATTTATAAAATAAGTCAGTGGAAATGGTGTTTACATATGCGTATACGTTTTCAATGGGTCTCCGTGTTTCGAAATACGGTTAATCACTTCAGAAGCTATCAAGGCAATTATGTAGGTATACTAGGTATTTGAAATTGGGAAGGGGATAATAGAGTAGAAGATAGGAGAGATCATACAACTTTTAAATACTTTTGAAATTCCATGGATTCTACATTCCTCATTTCAATGAGAAATGGTTGAAGGATAAGGCATGTTCAATCAGCTGTAATGAGGGTTCTACTTAATTTGAATAATTGGAATTGGTAGCTTTGATCAATAGAAGAGATTATACAGGTTTTAATGGGTTGCCATGTTTCAAAAAACGTATTATCATTTCAGATATTGAAGCTATTAACGCAATTGTATAGGTTAAATGATGTATTTACAGATGGGAAAGGGATAATATAGTAGAGAAAGAAAATTATACAATTTTTAGTTGCTTTTAAAATTCAGTGGACTGAATTCCTTATTTCTATGAGAAATGATTCACTGATTTTGTAGGTTCAATTGACTGTAATGAGATTTCTACTCAATTTGAATTAATGGAAGGGAAAGGGGTTTGATACATAAGTAAGTATAAGGCACTGTACAGATTTTAGTGGATTACTGTGTTCCAAGATACTCCAGAATTTGAGGGATTACCTGTTATGGAGCGCGGCTGATCACCTTTCACAGTTCCTACTAGATCCACAAACTTATGTTTCCTCTTAATTGAAAATGGATTTTTTATTTTTAGTTTGCCTTTATACACAATTAGCCCTTTTTTGTTGTGTACCTCAAATATATTAAAACTATTGAATTAGTGTAATCTGGGAATGAATCTTATTCATTTCTTTACTTCTATAATAGAGCAGAATAGTATTGAATACATTTTATCAATCACCCTTAATTTTAAAATTGGGATAGAACAGGAAGAATCAATCTCTCAACAGCAAAAGTTTTAACTGCTTCATAAAAAGATATAATTGATGTTACACAGATAGTTTTTAATTTACGCATAAAAGAAATTGTCATATCAAATGATTCTTTCAATCATTCTTTGTGAAATATAAGTATACGTTTACAAGATATATAATACTAAGTTTAAAAGACATGTAATACTAAGTTTAAAACATATATAAGACTAAGTTTAAAAGCTATATAATACTATCAACCTTCTTTTAATTCTTATTTTTTGACCAAAAAGTTAATAGTCTGTAACTTTTTTAGTACCACGAAATGTCTGAATAGATGCATTAGCAGACGTATTGCTTTTCCCAACAACATTTGTACTAATCAAACAATCCATTTATTGATTTAAAGCATCAGGAAATATTCAATTGGTCGAATAAGTCAAAACTGGTACGAGGTATTGTAGGTTCTTGCGATTTTCCGATAAAATCAATACCACACGTAATGCTTTTCCCCCTAACATACGTAATAGCTGAATAACACCATCAATTGGTTGAAAGAATCATAGAAAATGTTCCATTAGTCAAAAAAGTCAAAGTTGTTAGAGGCCATGCAAAGGAAGACAGCAGATTTCAGAATCGGGTTGCATGTGAGCTCTTGAGTGTGTTAAGCACCTATATAGTTTAAAATACATTTTTTCATTTAATGAGTTTCTGCTCTATGCCTGTATGTGTGCGGGTTTATGCATACGGGTATAACAAGTTTAATAAAAATTCTACTTTTTGTTTTAGTTCCAACTTTTCTGTACGATGTATTGCTGTATTTGCTGATGTCCCGATGTATTTGCTATAAAATTTCACCACCAAGAATTTTATGAACGAAAGTTTCTCAAAACATTATTAACACTTATCAAATTCAACTACATTTTGTACTCTTTCATCGACAAATACTTAATAGAAGCGCACATTTTAAGGTTTACTATCCGAATAACTACTTAAAATTCCTTCTTAAAGCGCTTGCGTCTGAAATTATTTCATAAGAGATTACATTCTATTTAAGTTTTTCGAATTTGTTGGCCCCCCACTTAAGCCCTAAATGTCATCCATTCAAATTACTCGGTCATTCATTCCAACATCACCAACAGAAGCCGAGACTGGAAAAAAAAGAGAAGCTGCAAAATCTCCGAACTTCACTACAAATTTCGTACATTTTAATGAGACCCAGCCTTGTACGAATGAAAATTACCCAGTGTCTATTGGTTCCAGAGCTGTTTCCTGAAGCACACAATACAGGCAGCAGCGAAGACAGGCCAGGGGAGAAAAAAACCTCTAAAGAGGGTCATTGAAAGAGGCAGCGGTGGAAGGAGGAAAAAAATAATAATAAACAAATAATAAAAAAAATTCTGCATTCCTGTGGACCCATTGTCTGGGCACGGCGTTCCATTAAAGGAGGGGAACCTGTCTTGAAAGGGAACGGCGTAGAGAGACCTTAAGCACCAAGAATTAATATCGTGAGCCGAAAAGAGCTGCTGGAAGTTTTGTGGACATTTTTGCCTGTGCCCCCTACCCCTTAGTGTTTTAAAGGCCTCGGCGAAAAAATTCGAGTGGGGAAGACAGAAGAGAAAAAAGAAAGGGAAGAATTAAACGGACAAGAAAGGAACAGAAAAAATCTAATCAAGAGCTCTTTTGGCATTTTTGCCGTGAACTGGATTTTTTGCATTATTATTTATTTTGCTTAGTTTTGAGGTGGTAGAGGGTATGAAAAAATTGTGGAGAGTGTATGGTTGGATTTGGAATAGTTGGTGTAGAATTAAAGCTCTTCTTTTAGGACCTTATTGCTATAAGTGCAATGAAGAAATATGGGAATTATTTTATCAAGCCTGGACACTTAATTAAAGAAAGGGAGTTATTAAAGCATTCATATGGTAAAAAAATTGGATTCAGGTGTTTTTAGATCTGATGCTTTATTTCCTATATATAGTTCCTTAAAACTAATTGCTCATCATTTTTCTCTTAAGATTATTTTTTCATTTATTTCTTCTTTTTTTTTTTACATTCATCACCAAAAACTTAAGAATTTTTATGTAATCAAGATACAGTGTATGACTTACATAAGGGTTTTTAATTTATTTCTTTGACTGTCGAAAATATTAATCACAATTTGTGTTTTCTGAAAGAACTGGCATGCAGAATGCGTTTTGAACAAGTGAAATGATTCATAATCGATAATGAAATTTCGTTGAAATCAGAATCATACGCACACTGGCATTAGATATCCTATTTGTTTCGCTCATTTCTTTGATTTAATCACTTAATGTAAATTTCAATAAGAAATAACAGACATAAACCTAATTAGCACCACTCTTTTATTAAATACCTTCGAAAGAAAATAAAATTTACGTTTAATACCGCTTAATGCAAGAAATAATACATTTACAATGTTTATAATGATAATTTAAGTAAACACTAGTTTTATTCCTTATGTAAAAATGGTCACCTTTTAAACACAGAAAGTTCTTACATGATTAAATAGTGACCGTATCAATCAATTTCTCCGATTATTTAGTTGCAAATACGAATGGCACAAATCATTTCTTCCTCATTGACCACAAACTATAGATATAAATATACATTCGGAATTAGTTTTCGTATTACTAGTACTTCGTATTATTTTTTAATATATTACATTTGATCTTAATTCACTCATTCCTAAAATTATCTTTACATACCAAAAATAATTATATTCCATGAAATACCCAATCGATGTTATCCATCTTTGCAGGGAATGTATGAAAGACAAGACTAATTAGCATTATCCAATCAAAAGCGATTAAACGGTGTTTGAAATGCAAATCTAGGCGTTACGTCACCTGACGGGGAATCAAGCGCTTTGTGCAGAGTGAATATGTGAGTAAATTTCTGCAATACAGCTTTTGAATTTAGTACGTTGGGGCTCAAAGCGGTTTGTTATGGCTCCGAAATTCAATTTGGAAGAATCTTTGAAATAGCTCATTATCGGCCGTTTAGAAGCAAGGCCGACCATCATGGAAACAGCGAGATGTGTGAATATTTCAAGACTTCTTTGCGCTTGGAAATAATTTCAGAATTCAGTAACTGTTGTAAGGAGGCCTGAACAAGATCGTAAATGTATAACTGCTTCTCGAGATCGATATATGGCAGTAACTTCCTGTCGTAACAAAAAATCTATTGGTCGACAGTGTAGTTCAGAGCTTGCTGACACCACTGTTGTAACACGGGAACTGTTGTATCACAGCAAACTATATACAGATGGCTTAATGAAAAAGGCATTTATGCCAGAAATCCAAGAGTATCTTTGAGTCGAGGTTTAATTTAACAACCGATTCTAAACGTAAAAATAAGTAACAAATGTAAAAACATTTGGAGGGAGTCCCGAACGCGAGATCTTCCTTCGAACATTATGGAATATGACCATTTTGGTAGTGCTGGTGTGATGATGAGGGGAGGAATAATGATCGATGGACGTACACCCCTACACGTTTACAACAGAAGATCTGTGACCAGCCAGAGATATCGGAATGATGTCTTAAAACGTTATGTAAAACTTTTCAAAGGTGTATATGTATCTGATTGATTTTTTTTTGTTTATGGACGATAATGCTCATCCACGTCGAGCAAACCTCGTAGATTAATTAATTGAAAATGATGCCACTGAGCGAATATCGTGGCCAGCAAAATCTCCTGATCCGAACCCTATAAAGCACTTATGGGACTATCTCGTAAAAGCAGTTGCATCGAGACATCCTCTTCATAGAGATATAAATGCCCTGAATTCCTCCATTGCTCCATTGCTGGAGGAGTGGAACTTAATTCCTCAAACTGTGGTTAATAACATTATTACCAGCATGAAATAACTTGATAAGTCTGTACAAGTGAAAGGAAATCGCGTTCCATATTAAATTATTAAGCCTTAATTTTTTTCTGCTATTGCAGGTGAAAAAGAAGTAGAAAGTAGTTCTTCTATTGACGAGATATCCCATATATTAAGATGTTGTTAGTTTTCTTCTAATGATAAGGTATCTCATCCAAAAAAATCTGGTCAAATTTGCTATTCGTCGAGACAACCGCCAGGAGGGTTAACAAATTTTTATCATCAATTAATGTAGATAAATTCGGTTCATATATAGTGCAATATAAATAATCATAAAATTGAAAACATTATATGCCTATTCACAAAAATATCAACACCATATCATATCAAGAACAGAAAACATCTTAAGCACTGTTTTACATCAGGAACAAAAACCCCAGATCCCACTTTAAAGAACACTTGAGAAGGAATTAAGTCAAAACTCAAGCTTATATTTCCATACCACAACAGCCATACTCTGCATCGTTATCACTGCTTTTGATCTCTCTGATCAATTTTCGTCTAGTGACAAGTTAGTTCGTCTACCAGATTGGCCCAATTTTGCCTCGTTGAAACAGTCAACAGGATGGTAACAGATGGTTAACAACAATTGAAAACATTATATACCTAATGGATAAATTCGATTAATGTAGTAAAACATAAACGTTACAACAGTTACTATCATTATATGCTTATTCACAAAGCTTTAAGCACCATTTCATTTCAAGAACAAAAACCCAAACCCTGCTAGGAAAGAACACTTGAGAAAGAATCCAGACAAAACCCAAACCCCTACTTCCGTACCACACTCTGCATCTTTACCAACACGCAGAGGAGAAAGCGATTCGACCGAAGTGCAGAACAAAATCGAAACCACTCGCCCCAATAGACAATCGATGCATCCTGACTGGGCGTTAAAAGAACCAAAACCAAAAGAGAGAAAGCACACCCAAAAAAAGAAGGGGCGCAAGAAAAACCAAAAGGCAAAGGGGGCGCTGAGTGGACAGTGTCGCGATAGATGGTGTCTCCCTGTCACTAGCGGTCACGCAACACTTTATTATCGGCCAAGAACAGTTATTGTGGTTCTGTGAAAAGCTATTTTTCCATTCGGCCACCAACAATCGAGCCAGAAAGGATTTTCGTTGCTAGGGGAGGGACGGAAAAAAATAACGTCCTTTCACTTCCGTTGTTCTTTCTTTGCACTTGCCCCTAAACGTCGGCTCGGTGTTTTTGTCCATTTATTTTGCTTTTGCCTTTCGGTTGTGCTGGCTACCATGGCGTGGGTTGTATTAATAAGGAAAGTGGTGGAGTTCCACTATACGAACTGGGACTGCTCAGTTTGACTGAAGGTAAATGTTTTAGCTGAAATAGTGTCGCCTAGAAATTATTCCAATTATTTAAAGGTTTATTAGGAAGAAAGAGGAACACAGCGAAGCAAAGGAGAAGTGGAATCGAAGTCATCAATAAATAATAAATGTTATAAATACACTAGTGTGGCAAAATTTAAGCAACAAAGTCACTTTTCAGAATACAGCCAAGAAATTGTAGAAAAGGGCTTTTTGCGACCAGTACAATGAAAAGCCAATTCAGTAGAAATGTGATGCATATGCAAATATCAGGAGCATGACGTCAGGGGCGACGTGAGGGTACGCAAAACACGTGAAGTCAGCACTCGCAGTGCAATGTAACTTAATAAGAAGAAGGTAAGTACTACATTGTGCCTCTAAAGTATGAATTTCATGTCTCCCAGTTGATTTTTGGCCGAATTACGGCAAAATCCGAAAATTTGCTTAAGTTTTGCACACTAGTGTAGTAGTAGATAGTTAATTAACGTCGCACCAGAGCAACACAATGGGCAATTAGAGGCGTTCCGGTATCTCAAGTTTGCACAATTCACCACTTGTAAATACTATGATTTTGTGTCTGATAGTTGATAAACGAACAGGGTGGTATGATTTAGGTACATGTTTTATCTTCACCTAAATGCAAAACTAGATTTTTCGGGTTTTGAGATAAAGAGAAAAACAGTTTCCACACCAATAACTGTTTTATATGTATTTACATTTCCAGTAGACAATAGAGCTTAAGTGGTCGAACAGGTACAGTCCCTTAAAAAAAACATCTCTTTTATTTCGAGCACAGTTCATATTAAAGCAAATTCAAAGGTATCATTAAATAGGGAATAACATCTAACAAATTCATATCCAAAACAATTACATAAATAAACGTCTTTATATCAAATTTTGCACAAACAACGAAATTTCTAGTAGAAACATCACGTTTTGTCCATAATCAGATTCTGCATCGCAAAATTAGTCCAAATATGAATTTTCCTGACCAATATCTATGTATCCCAATTTATTCAATTAGATTTTCTTTACCAGAAACTTTGCAACACCGATTTCTGTAACTCTTCTTATGTGTATTTATCTCTTCTGTGGCTGTAAAAATGTCTTTTGCTCAAATCTTCCTACATAGTGTTCGGCGCATATTGGACAACTATGGTGCCATAAACATCAAAATCAACCAGCCTTAGGTACATCATAATAAATTTTTTTTCTAGATACAAAGGCAAAAACTCATTAATTGTTGTATACTTATCTGGATGATTAACCATCCTGATGGTTTTTTCAAAGATGTATCTTGAAAAACTAACCAGATCTTGATGGACGAGGTACCTTGTCGTTAGTAAAACTGACCAGATCTTGTTGGACGAGGTATCTTGTCATTAGTAAAACTGACCAGATCTTGATGGACGTGATATCGTGTCTTTAGTGAAACTGACCATATCTTGATGGGCAAGGTATCTTGTCACTAGCAAAACTAACCAGATCTTGATGAACGTGGTATCGTGTCCTTAGTGAAACTGATCATATCTTGATGGACGAGGTATCTTGGCATTAGTAAAACTAATCATATCTTGATGGACGAGGTATCTTGTCATTAGTGAAACTGACCAGATCTTGATGGACGTGGTATAGTGTCCTTAGTGAAACTGACCACATCTTGATGGACGCGGTATCTTGTCATTAGCAAAACTAACCAGATCTTGATGGACGAGGTATCTTGTCATTAGTGAAACTGATCAGATCTTGATGGACGTGGTATAGTGTCCTTAGTGAAACTGACCATAACTTGATGGACGAGGTATCTTGTCATTAGCAAAACTAACCAGATCGTGATGAACGAGATATCTCTTTAGTAGAAGAAAACTGACCAGATTTTGGTCTCTTCAATATATTAATATGGATGACGAGATGTCTCGTCGAAATCACCTGGAGATTTAAAAGCAGAAATAACGCTGTAAAGATTTTAAATAAAATGACATTTTAGGGAACATGTTACTTTGAATTTAGAGTAATCGACTGGGGCCAAGTTAAATCCACATAATTAGAAGGATTTATATTTATGCGAGATTTTATTTGATGAAAATATTCACAGAAACCTTAATTACATCGATGATTACAATATCCACATCTGTATCAGAATGGAGACAGTAAAAATTTTTCGTGTCTCGAATGAAAATTTTGATTTTCAATCTAGATTATAAATATTTAATTTCAGTTTCAATCGAAATGTGCATCAAGCACCAATTATAAGATTCTAATCACATAAATACACACTGCAGATTTTCTCACTTTCTCTTTTTGTTATAAACTTAGAAATATTAAACTTAATCTTGAAAGCTTTAATATTTTATATTCAAACATATTCTGGGCAATATAAAAATATTCTAAATGTTAATTTTCAACATCTATATGAAATTGAAACACTACAGTTCCATACCGTAATATCAATAACCGTCTATTAACTTCATTATCATTTCTGTACTCAAAATTTATGCTAGGTGTATTGTGGAATATTGCTGAACTATACATCATGCTCACACACATATGAGCATTGCTATACTATGTATCGAAAATCTTGCAACACTCAGAGAGTTAAGGGAAGCTATTTCTTCCAAATTTCGTTATGTATTGTAAGGGATCTGCAATTTCCGCTATTGGATTTCTACATGCAGTACTAATTTAGCAATTCCCTTTCGCATTATACTATTATATATAATGATCTGTTTTTCCTGCTATTGTATTTCTACATGCTATACTAATTCAGTATTACATATTTATTCTATCTTTAATTCTTTTAAGTCCAAACCCTCACAGAAGCATAAGGAACTGTTTAATCCAAATTTTGCATTATATTATCTATGAGTCGCTATTCCGCCTATGAATTTCTACATGTAAAACTAATTTAGAATTTAGTATTTCTTCCTCAATCATTTTTTTAAACTCAGACCCTTCTAAGTTTTAGGGAAGCTGTTTTATCATTAATCTTAATGTATTATCAGTGATATGATATTCCCACTATTAGATTTCTACATGCAAAACTAATCCCGATCTTAGTATTTCTTCCCCCATCAATTCTTAGAATGAATTCAAAGCATTGAAAAAAATTTAGGAAATCCACAGACTTGTATTGATTGGAAAACAACACTAACAATCATTAATTGCCCCAATCCTCACAATTCTTAAGCATATTCGTCTACTTCCTAAGTGTTTCCCGAAAGAGCAACAAGCAATTTAAAAAATACCCCCTAATGTCCCCCCAAAGAGAATTTTCGCTCTCCACAAAGCACTCAGCCGCTTCGGATAATTAGGATATATCAGTCACTCCTTATGAGTGTGAGGTACGCCAGAGAGCTCTTGGTCTTATAAATCCAATTGAAATATAGCTGGGCCCGGGTGTAATTTTTAAACTATCCATTACGGGCCAGCGCAGCAGTGAGCTCGAACATCAATATTAGAACATTAAGAAATCACAAGCTCGAAAACTTTCTCACTATTCTATCTTTTAACAATCTCTTTTCGGGAGGCAGCCTCCGGCTCTGGGATTCCCTTCAAGCGAAAGCGGGATGAGTCAGTTGAATGTCTTCGCTTGGGTTAGGTCTTTTCTGACTTTATGTACGCGCCCCATAACAAGAGACATTTTTTTTTAATGGTAATTTTGAAGCTAGGGTATATGATAACGTAAATATATCACATTGCATTTTAAAACATCTAGTTGGAAAGTTAATTTAATGTTAAAAACGTTTTTTATCCCATTAGTATTATTCAGTCCAGATTATTTTTAAAAATTCACAAGAAGGTATGAGTTTTAGAATTTTTTGAAATGTTATATCATGTATTAACTTACATACATTTTAGCGTAATAATATAACTATACAACTGTGGTTACATTATAATTCTATAATTGTTACATCACTATTACTAAATTCCTTAGAATAATAAAACAAATTAAAGTTGGAATAAGTTCTGTTCGATCTAATAGTTGTAAGCACACACATACACAAAAATGAAGCTTGTATTCGTTACGGTTTGTTGTTAATTATCTCAGTAATTGAAAACAATTTCTAAAATAAGATAAATCTTCAATGAATTCTCTTTACCTTTTCCAAGAGATATCCATCGGTGTTCTAAACACACAAAAAAACAAAGATACTAAAATAATAATTGATTGGTTATATATTTTAGGTTCCATGTTTTACAAAAGTTATTACAATTCAGACAAGTTTATTTGCTTCGATAAACGAGTACTATCCTACACAATATTTCATTCAGCTAGTGTAGTTTTGAATACCTCTTTCGTCTTCGGAAATTTAGGGTAAAATCGAATAATAAAATTTATTCAGACCACAATATCTGACTATGTAGTTTCCATTTAGAGAGAACATTGCTTTTCTGTGATTGAGTACCTTCAGTTGCTGTTTATATTCAATCAAAACCTCTATTCACAAATAATGTTTCAACAGCAACTTAGAACTAAATTTTAAAACATTTCCAAAGATATTTAATATTTTAACACGTCTTTATTCGAATGATACATTTAATAATTCCTAATCAATACTTAAAATGCTTTCCATGAACAGGGAACCACAATCTATTATATCTATAATTGCAAAAAAAATAAAAAATTCTACTCTTAAATACGTTTCATAAAGAATCAAATGTAGTCAAGTTGTAATACAAATCCTCACAGTATATACAAAATTTGAACTGGAATTTCGAATATGAATAGTAATTATTTTCTCATCGAAAGAATAAAAAGCAAAATCGCAAACGATTTACCGTCAGCGTAGAAACGAAACCTTCGCAGCGCCACCACACCACTATTGCTGGAAGCTCTCCGCCGCTTGTGTACAAAGTCAGTGACAGGTCTCGTTTGTCGTGATAGATTCTTGCTAATGACTCCGCCACTGCTCTCTTTTAAAGATGCGGAAAGGAGAGGGACTCGAAGAGAGAGAGAGAGGGAGAAAGAGAGAGAGAGAAGTATCTCCAATTAAGTGGCAGGTTCTGATGTCTTGCGACTCATGTCGTAATAAGATTGATGCGAATCGAAAGTAAGTTGTAGAACAAACCAAATTACTCATATCTGCGTACAACTGATTCACCGTCTTTTGCGATGATTGCCTCGACGGTGACAACTCTGATGCGCGGAGGAATTTTTAAATGACGATATTTCCGATTATATCCCTTAATGGATATAGGGATAAAATGAAAAGGGTGGAGTTCGAGTTTAAATATTGATGCGATTTAAATTATAGTAGATCAAAAATATTTGATGGAAAAAAGAAAGTTTTGGGAATCGATGATTGTGATTGAGGGAACAATTTTGAATTAGTCAGCTTGCTCTGTTGTGCCAGTATGATAAACATGAAGTAAATATATTCTTCGCTCATGGCCTAGTCTCAAGTAAGTCATTTTCTGTCGAACGGAATAGAGGGGCAGAAATGTTTCTGGAGCGGAATGTGTTTCCCTTACTTATTCCGAATGTGACGTCATTTTGCTGTTTTCAGAATTAGAATCCAGCAAGTCGTTAATAAAAATTTCAATGAATGAATTCCGAATTGATCTGCGATAACTGATTGGTCAACACCGATTAGAATTGTGGTGCCATCAGTCTACGTATGAAAATAGGTCACGGGGTCTAGCAATGGATTTAATTAAATAATCGTTTTTTCCTTGTCGTTCTGTAAGTGCGCGCTGTGGATATACAGAGGCTGTTTGGACATTTTTTGAACGATTTAAATAAACTGAAGATCAATTTAATTTTTTACATAAATATTTGTGTTTTAAATATTCTATTTAATAGCTCTCATAGTTAACTATCTTGATACACCTTAATTTTTTTGATAATATTGGCTTTTTTAGTATCGACAGAGGTATTTTGTCCCATTCTTGTTCCAGTTTTCCAAAGTCTGAATGATTTTCGGTCGACGATTCAATAATGCTCTTTTTTAAAGTTGAAAAGCACAAAGGCCCATGGGTGAGACATGTGGAGATTTAGCAGGAATATCAGTAAAAATTATTGACTTGATACCAGTTTCTTGTTCCATTAATTGTTTCAAGAATTTAACTGGATTTAGATGTGTGGCTACTTGCTTTATCCTGATGCAGCTATACTGATTGTTGGCACTGTGGGTAAATATATGTTATTTCTTTTTTGAATATGGGGGATAAAATATTGTCTTCAGTGTATGTGGAGTTGATTTTTACGTTTTTTCCCACACTACTTTTAATTTTCCGTTATATGTAAAACCAGCAACAATCACAAATATCAAAAAGTTTTTTTAGATTCTTTGAACCATGTTTTAAGATTTTTCTCCTCTTTTATGATAATATATTGTTTTTTTCATTGCAATCATTCAAATACTCCCACGCCTCGTCTATTGTCACAACATTTTCACATCTTTCTCCCGCTAGATGCTTCTCATGCAGAATTTTGCAATGAGTTCTGCGTTCTGAAATATTTCGTAGAGATAGACGATGAACATTGTATTTTTTGGTATTTTAAAGATTCAAATCACTGTTAACTATTTTATTTACAGTTGAAACTAAACATTTTAATGACTTTATATTAGTCCTTTGACTTGGCGAATTTGTTTTTAAATTAAACATCTTACATTACAAATATTCTAAGAAATTCTTTTCTTTTTTGGATAGGTATTAGGAAGTATTTTTCCACTTGTTTACGTCATTTTACTTTTTTATTAATAATTTAGATGACTTTTACAACGTTTATGAATAGTAAAATAAGCACAATTCTCTTCTGTAAGAGCGGAAACATAGCTTCCATCCATTGCTTATTTAAAAGTGCCATTTTGAAATGAAACGAAATTCCGAGTTAGCAAACGATAAGTTAACTTTAACTATTTAACTGCTGCGAAAATAAAATTATTTCCTAGCATACGATTTTTTTACAGATCCTCAAAATCGTTCAAAAAATAACCTAACAGCCTCTCTATATCTTTTCCTTGCAGCGATTAAATAAGAGTTAGTTAGAATAAATTGTTACCTTCTTACTTTGAGTAAAGACGCTATGCTTAGACTAATCAAATTATTATGTTTATTTCCTTTTTGATGAACTATATTAAAGTTGCTATTTTACCTGAATTATTATTCTGTGAACCAGTCGATACCTTCATATGGCTACAAGAATTAACTTCCACGTATACCCTGGTGACTATTAAGGATGCGACATCAATGTCGATGTTTTCAAAACATCGATGTTTTTTAAAAAACATCGATGTATTTAACATCGATGTATTGGGGTCGATGTTTTTGTAACATCGATGTATTGGGGTCGATGTTTTTGTAATATCGATGTTTATGCTTGTCGATGTTTTTACGTTGTCGATGTTTTATTTTTAAATGAAAAAAGTACCGTTATAAAAATTTTAAAAATAACCAAGTAGCATAATTTTTATAATCAGCAAATTGAACATACTTTTAGACCAAAGTGACCAAAGGTGAAGGGTCTGAAAAATAAAGATACGACATCGATGTCGATGTTTTCAAAACATTGATGTTTTATAAAAAAACATCGATGTATTGGAGCTGATGTCACATCACTAGTTGCTAAACCAGTTATAAAAAATGAGGTAAAACGTTTAAATGCACTGAATTTTAAAAACTTCGAAAGTTTGGGGCGATGCACTACCAACATCGATGTTTCAATTTTGAACATCGATGTTTTGCTGTCGATGTAGCATCACTAGGTGCTAAACCAGTTTTAAGAAATGGTGAAAAAAGTTTAAATACACTGAATTTTAAAAACATCGATGTTTTTGGAACGATGTTTTATCAACATCGATGTTTTAATTTTGAACATCGATGTTATGCTGTCGATGTCGCATCCTTAGTGACTATGTGGTTGAAATATTGCTTAAACGCCTTTTGATTACGGCCTATAGCTGTGTTCGACTGCATAGGGTGTTTCGCCAAACACAAATGTCAAGCGTTGTCAAAATGGCGATAAGATACATTTAAAAATAACTCCTACATGTATCATGCAAGAGCATTTGGATAGCGGAAGTAAAACCTTCACCTTTCGTCTGGCGTTTTTGCTTGCACTGAAAGCTATTCTCATACTTGTAAATGCTTTTAGGAAACGAAATTGTGGAATGCTGATATTAATTACTTCTGGTTTGTAATAAAATAAAATTTTTACACGGTGAAACGCAAATTCTTAACATTGATTTATACATGGCTACTCAGAGTTTAAACAGGAAGTTAAAACAATGTTTTCCCATCTCAACTTTAAATTTTGAAAATATTTTTGAAATAGAAAACACTTTTTTAATTTCATTAGTTCGAAACTGATGCAAAATGCGAAAACTGACTTTCTAAACGTTTTTATGAAAATGTAGTATAAATTTATTTAAAAAATTATAGTAATAAAAACTTAAAATATTGACAGAAAAGTTTACATTAAAATAAATTAGTATCTTAAACCTTCATTACCGCATTATGAACTCAAAGATCTACGTATTGACAATAAATTACGATCTGTGGAACGTAATATATGTTATTTCACTATAAAATGAAACAAATGAACGCAAAATTAATCGGATCATATAGCCTCCTTGTATTGCTCAATATATTGAAATTATTGTATTTTTCAAACAATATGGATACTGACGAGCACTACAACTCCTGATCCTGATTATCAATAGTGTAAAATTTATTTTTAGTTATGATTTGAATTTAATTTCATTCACTAATTTGAATAAATCTTTATTAAATCCTTGAGGTCTGAACTAGATATTCTGCATACAACAGAGGAACCCAATTGCAGACAATATTTGCCATTTCAGACAGCCTGTCATTGCTATTCATGGTATGAGAAGAAGATGTCTAACTCTAAAGGGGTTGCATTAGTATCGCACAAACTTCGGTAAGATATTAATTTAAAATGCATCAAACTCCAATGGAGTTCTCATAAACTAAACCGTATAGTCAATACTAAATACTGCTTCTATATTAAGAAAATGCCAAATTCTTCAGAATTAGAAAATAGAATGTCAAACTCAAAAATAGTTAGATCTACGCTCAACAATGTCTTCAATTAAGGAATTAGATTTTATCATTATAAAACATACATTATAAACGGTTTATCAACCCCAATTGTGGCAATTATTTCTCTGTATTGTGAATTCTACCAATACAGCAATGTCTGTTACCTGCCAACGCTAATTAAACTACACTGCTGCCCACCCAAATTGCAACACCAAGAGAAAGACAAGAGTTATCACAACAAAATTTATTTTGTAGGTAACATGTTGAGCAAGTATCAAATGATTAAATTTATAGACTTCTGTGAAGTGTGGTTCCTGCCAAAATCAGTAGCCAGAGCAGCCGCCATTGTTGGAGATCACCACTGCCACACTCCTCGGCATTGATTCAAAGAGACTTCGGATGTGTTCTTGGGGTACAGCAGACCAAGCAGCTTCCACACGTTGCCAAAGTTGATCTGGTGTGGCAGCTGGGGGTGTAATCTGGGTCAATCGTTGAGCAACCATGGACCACATGTTTTCTTACTAGCATTGAAACTCTCTCTCTCTCTCTCTCTCTTATTCCTCTTTTACTATTCCATTCTTAAAATACCTCGCAACTAGATTCTTTATAAAAACTCCATGAGATCACCATATTTAAATAACACTCAAAATGACTTATAAGCTCAATGGCTGAATTGAAGGAAGATCATTTCATATCGGAAAGCTAAGATGATGCAATATTCATTCCTTATGGTTTGTACCAATCATAGTTGGTAAATGAAACCTGCAGATCTATTTCTTCGACTTAGTTTGAGTTTCTTAGTTCATCTTATCAAAAAAATACTCTCAGAAATTTATCATTTGAATATGTGAAACATATTTTAGATACTGGAAAAAATAAATAATCCTGAAAATTCTTAGAAAATGAAGAATGTTTTTGACTCTAGCACCAGGGAAATCTTTAACTACTGTAGAAAATTTGAGAGAAATGTTTTCTTAAAGTGAAAATTAAATTTTGTCTGAAAACACGAATAAAATAAATCGTACTCGAATTGAATATAAAAATTCGTCTTTTCCTATCCATTTTAAATGTTTCTGAACAACAGAGTTCTTTGATAAAATGTCCATTAGATCATCAAATTTAAATAAAACACTCAAAAGATTTAAAATCACAATAACTGAATGGAAGGAAGCTAATTCTATTTAGCAAAACTAAGGTTATGGTTTATAAAAATCAGAATTGGAAATTCCAAACAGCAAAAGTATTTCTGCGACATTGTTTGAGTTTTTTGAGTTAGCTCATCTTAATAAAAATGCAATTATTTTAGAACCTTATCATTAGATGTAAAACACTTAAAAGGTATGGGAGGAAATAAACAATCATGCAAACTCTGAGGATGAGGAAAGTTTGTGACTCCAGTACCAAGAAAAGCTTCGGTAACTGTAGAAAATTTAAGAAAAAACGTTTTCTTAAAGTAAAAATCAAAGTGTGTTTGAATCCTCGAATAAAAAAATCGCCCTCCCATTGAATCTAATTCCTATCCTCTTCTTAAAATACCTCTAAGGAACTAGGTTCTTAGATAAAATCTCCATTGGATCATCAGATTTGAATGAAACACTCCTAAAGATTTAAAAGCACAATGGTTGAATAGAAGGAAGCTTAATTTATTTAGTTAAGACCTCAAGCTATTCAATCACTATGGCTTATATCAATCATAATTGGTAAATGAAACCAGCAGAGTTACTTCTTCGACATTGAGTTTTTTCGGTTAGTGCATCTTAATAAAAAAAGAGCACTTGGAAACCATGGTTCATCCACTTCCCTGGTGGCAAACCAGTCCTAAAGCGAGAGAACCCGTTTGATGTTCAATTGGGTTCCATCCGCTGATGGAATCTGTAGCCGGGTTTTTATTTCCTTTTCTTCCTCCGTGGTCTTTTCCCTTTTCTCTTGTTGTCTTCTTCCCCTCTTAAGCAGGGCACGGATCCGGGTATCCATTGTCGTAAAACTGTGGCACAGCTTGATGGTGACCGAGGGAAAATTGGATTTTTCCCTCTTTCCCCTTTTTTTAGTACTCTGGTCCGGAGGCCGCAGAAATTAGGATGGACGTGGCCACCGAGCACTTCCGACGGACGGGAGGTTGGAATTGCACTCAAACCACAAAGGGAGGTTGGGTTGGATGGGTGTGAAGGGATTTACCTCTCGATGCAGAGGTGTATGTGAACACTGTCTGGCACGTACATTTATCCTTTTATCTGGGGGTGGATTAAACTGATTACATTTCTTAGTTTTTAAATCTTATTCAATATTGCAGTAAACGGATATCAGCTCTATTTGCTGCATGAGTTTTGATAATAACAGGAGTTTTGAATCTCGGCAGCATGCATTCCCCGGAAATTTAATATTGAATAAGAAAAAACAAATATAGAAAAGTAATATAATGCTTTGTAATGATTATATAGGGGGACGAGGTATTCCAGTTGGAAAAGTAAGCAACTGGAGGATAGCTAGTTCGAGAGACTAGGTCCTATCAATGATTGTAGTGTATGAGGGGCAGGTGTACTTTAAATCTGTCGTGATCTCAAATGTCCTCACGTTGGAGTGGGGTGAAAATTTGGAAACTCGGGTGGCACCTCAGCTGTTCTCATCATCTGACTGAGGTTCATATTTATGAGATGTTGTCCACAATCTTTCCCTTCCGGATGGATCCCGGACCGTCGCTGAGAGCCCGTTGTGTTGCTCCAGCATTGCATAAGTTCAACAACCTAGCTATCCCTGTTGTGCTGCTTCTTTGAGGGGTTAATTAAATTCCTAATCGCTGGAAATGCTGTGTGTTCTCAATAACTGCAGTACAACGTTTTCTTCGTTTTAGAAAATGATTCAGTTTTTTTTTATCAAAGGTCTTCAAATCGTTGTCTAGGTTTGTTGTTAATTAATGTATCAGAGGTGGTGGAGACTCTGCGGTGGTACATGTGTCCTGAAAATATTCTTAAGATCACGTTAAGATTTTTAAAATGATTTCATTATTTCGCCAATAAAAATTCCCAAGAATCAATTCTGAATTGATGTAAGATAGCTTATTGGTCAACGACAATTATACAGTCCAGTCACATTAATGTGACCACCACCTACTTTCAACGTCAACGTGAAATAACCAATCACAAAAGGCAGGTGGCAGCACATTGCAGTGGAATGTAAATAAAGGATGTCCTAGGACATCGGAAAGCATTTCAATCGTTGGCGTAATGCAGAAACGTAGCGATTTATCCGACGTCCAAAAGAGCATGATTATTGGCTTTCGGGCCAAGGGTGGAAGCATTTCGGAAACGGCTAATTTTGTGAACTGTTCGCGTGCCGCCGTGGTAAAAGTATACCGTGCATGGCAAAATGGCACTATCCAAAATCAGCGGCGTGGCACATGTGGTGCACCACGGGCTATAGAGGACAGAGGCGAACGAAGGCTACGGAGATGCGTTCGGGCGAATAGACGTGCAACTGTTGAGCAACTGACCGCCCAGATGAACCAAGGGGCTACCAAGAGTGTATCCTCAACAACGGTTCAGCGAACGTTGCTGCGCATGGGCCTCCGCAGCAGACGCCTGGTTAATGCACCTATGCTGACTGCTGTTCATCGGCGGCGAAGGCTGGAATTTGCACGCCAGTACTGCAACTGGACGTACACAGAGTGGCGACAGGTGGCTTTTTCCGATGAATCACGTTTTATGCTCCATCTGACAGATGGACGTTGGCGTATACGGCGTGAAACGTCTGAAAGCAAACACCCTGCAACAATTGCCGGAAGGAACCAAGCTGGAGGAGGGAGGTAATCTAGCGCAGCTAGCCACGGCACTGGAGTCGGCATGGCTCAACATCTCAGTGAACACCTTCAGAAAAATAATTGACTCTCTTCATATAAGTCTCGTAGCGGTCCGCTCTGCCAAAGGTGGTTATCCTGGTTTTTGACAAGACTGGACTGTGTAGATTAAGTGTTAAACGTCACCAAAACGACAATAAACTACGTTTTTAAGGAGACACCTATTTGTATCATGAGAAAGCATTTGAACAGCAGGAGTAAATTCTATGCAGACCTTGTTTGTTTCCATTAAAATTCTCTCACAGAGAATTTATAAGAACTAGTCAACTTACGCAGAGTATCTTCAAGCAAAAGTATTGACAACAATGCAATTTTTTTTATTACCGTCTTATGTAATATAGTTTTGCGGATTAAGCGATAAATTACTTTAGGTTCTCATTGTTATTATTTATTTTCTACTATGTTGTTAAATCTTATTCAAAAATTATCTCTCATGTTTATTGATTTTTTAACTATGGGAGGTTTCGTTAGTTGAAGGCAAATACTGCCATTAAAATGATTAAATATAATTGAATTCGTATGGTAAAATCTTATGAGAAAGAACATACCCCACACAGAGCCAAAATAGTAGGTAAAGAGAACATAGTCGACATTTTTTTAATCCACACATATATGAGAAATGGTTTCAGAACAAGCAAATAAACCAGATTGAAAGCGAATATTTCACTTTAGGTAGCCACAAATGCTCTTGTATAACACATTTATCGATTCAGAATTTATTCTTTGTTAACACTTACTGACGATTTGCTGAAATCGCATTCGAAAACTGACCAACTGACGTCACTGCAGAATACACGATGAAACGCGTTTAGCCCCAGAATATTACTGCCACCTATATATAGTTTCACAGAAAATGACTCTCCATATTTCATTTGCATAATACCGTCACCACACCATTCATAATGAATTCAAGTATGTTTTGAATTTATCATAATGAAATGAAATATATATATATATATATATATATATATATATATATATATATATATATATATATATATATATATATATATATATATATATATATATTATATATATATTAGAAAACAGTTTGTGTGTGTTTAGTTGTTATGTATGACAAAATTTTAACAACTGTCTCGTTTCTACAGTTAAACTCACGAATGTCAACGTTTTCTATCCTAGTCATTTGTTTGAAGATTGCTTTATAACGACTTAATTTAGTGAATTTCTTGTTCAATTAAATAGTATGTTCGTACCAATTAAATAATATTTCGCTTTTTACATCAATCAAATAAAACCAAATTTGAACGAATTGGCAAAACTGAAAAAGGATCTCGTAGCTATTTTATGTGCCAATTTTCGAATAACACCAATTTCTGTACCGCGTAAGCTAATGAAATATGAGAGGTGGTAGTTGAGTTTACGTCGCAATGGAGCAACATAACGGGTTATTGGGCAATACGAGAGGGATTACAAGTAAAAACAAACCAGACCCAATACGAAGATTTTACTTTCAGAACCTAAATCCTTTCGCATCTGGGTGACCTTAAAATGTAGCTGATAGTCATTTTGGCCATGCTTGTCGTTTTAGCTACACTCATTGCCAAAGGTTAAGCACGGTTTGGAAAATGTTAATTTCCTGAAGCCAATCTTAATTTGTGAGGCTACAATTTGCTGCAGATGTAGATGCAAGTATGCAAATATATGTTATGTAACAACAAATCAGGGTTTCGTGTCAAGAAATATGCAAAAACAGCAGACGTATAAGAAGCCAGCATTGTGAAGGATTAGAGCATTGAAGTCATTAACAAAATGATGTTTAAATCCAAAACAAATAAACAAAACCGACATTAATAGGGTATGTGACCACCCCTCATCCTCATACAAAGTTTACAGTGTGTGACCATGCTTTCCATGAGGTGATCAACCACCCCCGAGTCAAGTAATTGCCATTCCTCCTGTAGAGCAGTTTGCAACTGTGAGAGTAACTGGGAGTGAGAAACGTGAAGACACAGCACGCCGAGGGAATCCCAAAGTTTTACAATGGGATAAGGTCGGGCGAATATGCTAGCCAAACCATACACGCAATCCCCTCACTCTCCAGGTAGGCGTTGACGATGCCAGCTCTATGGGGACGCGCATTATTATCCATTACAACGAAATAAGGACCAACTGCTGCAACGTACAATCTCACAGTGGATTCTAGGACTTCATGCCGATAACGGACAGACGTCAAAGAACCCCGTCTATATGTGTGGAGGTCGGTGCGATACACCAACGAAATTCCTACCCATACCATGATACTTCCACCTCGGAATGCGTGGTTCTCGATGATGTTCTGGGGCCGACTGTGTGTGCCTTGTTCTCTCCAGACCATTATAATCTGTCTCGTTTATAATCTGGCTCCAGGGCAAATCTAGATTCATCCGTAAACATGACGTTAGCCCAAGCAGACATAGTCCAATTCACATGTTGCTGACACCACTTTAAACATGCCAATCTGGATTGAACGGATAGAGGAACACAAACTCGTGGTACCCGGGCTTACAGTCCATTCATGTGTAGCCTTCGGTGCACAGTATTGGCAGATATCGTTTTACCAATGGACGCTGAAACCATAGATGTCACACATGTGGAGGTCGCTCTTCGAATCCGCTTCAAGGCGTTACACAGAAAGCCAGCGCTCACTATCTAGAAACACGTCTGTCTTGAAAACTATTCGTACGACATTTCTAAAGACTTTTTACAGCACTTACATGCAACTTCTTTAACCCTTCACAATGCTGTTTTCTTATATGACTGTCTTTTTTGAATATTTCTCGACACGAAACCGTGATTGGCTGTTACATAACACATTTGCATACTTCTATCTACCTCTGCAGCAAATTGCAGCGTCTCAAATTCAAATTGACTTTTGGAACTTTAACATTTTTCTCTCCGTGCACAACTTTTGACAGTGATTGTAACTAGAGTTGACTAATCAACTCTTATATATCAATTCGGAATTCTTTCGAATTTTTATTGGCGTCTTGCTAAAAGCGTATCCGAAAAGCAAACTCAGTGACGTCACATTCGGAATACATACATTGAACAGACTTTAATCGCACAAACACATCCACAAACTACTTTTAGATTGATAGATAATGCCTCTCATAAGGATAGAATCTCAGTGAATAAACCCTTCCCAAATATGATAATCTCGACATATTCTTGAAAACAAAATAATGAAACGAAAATATTCGTCGTAAATTCAAATCCAGCAATGTAATTCGAAAACACAGAATTCGTAACTCCAATGACCCAGCCTGGAGAAAACGTAATTAGCATAACTTGCCAAGTTAGCGTCCCACATTACTTCCAATCGCAGCGAACAAAAACAAATCGCCGTTAACTCACTCCGCAAACCTCTTGCGCAGAGGGGGAAAGTCGACCCCTTCCCAATCATCAAAGATTCCCGGTGCTAATGATACTTAAATATCGATTCTACATTAGATAATTTTAACCAAAACAAAAGACTAAACATCCGTTCTCGAAGTATTCCCGCAGACTAAACGTTAATGAAGGACCCCATGAGTCATTCCGCATTTAATGAGTTTAAAGATGGATGACCAGGAGCGGAAAAGATTCGGCAGTGCCCACAGAATGAAATTATATTGTTAGTGACACACCGGGGCGAGAAAACAAATGCTCCGGCAGTTGGAGCAAATTCGTTTCGCTAAATACCTTATGGAGGAGTCGAGTTAATGTGGGAGTTCTGACGTTGGGGAGCAGTTTTGAGTTTTGCCTTATTGTCCGGCTCTGGCGAGTTGGCATTTGAGTCATGTGGTTTCAAATGAGCCTATTCGTTAAATTAGAGGGCAGGTTAAACGCTAATGATAAGTGCTCCCAATTGGCGAGGGGTCGCCGTGACATGGTGGGTTTGACCACTGTCCTTGGTGGGTTTGTCCACTACAGCCTTCGAGTAGTCGGAGGCGAGGATGTAATTCATGTTATTTTTATCCCAGATCTATCTCTCTCCTGTGTCTATGAAACCTTTATTGTGTTTACATGTTCATTACGTTACTTATGTGGTGTTTAAGGTAGATTATACAAACACGGCTCTTTCACTATAAACAAAATTGACGTTTTTATATTAGGCTCCGAGTTTACCATTTGGCGATAGGAGTAGTAATGGATTTCATGAAACATCCAGTCACCCATGGCCACGTCACGTTACATATGACAGCCATACATAACATGATTTTAATCTCCCTGTTGAACTTCCAACATTACAGCAATGACATTTGCCTTCTCAATCGAACAGTACTATATCATGGAGGTGGACGGATTGTTTGAATGACATTTTCAGAATACTTAAAACAATAAATTGGATCATATTTATCAACCTTTTGACTACGGCTATTATAGTAAGCGATTCTTTATTGGCGTGATTTTTATAACTTTCAAATAAAAAATGCTGTGGCATTGTAGTGAAAATTCTTTCTTGACGCGGTTCTTATAACTTTCAAGATACAACTGATGTACTGGCCGTTGTCTAAATTATTTCTTAGCGCGATCATGGTACAATTGCTGTACTGGCCGTAGTCTAAAGGTTAAATAAACTTTTACTTTCGATAGTTCACTGTTAGAGTTATTCAATTTTCGTCTACTTATTTTGTTGTTTCTCAACTCACTTGTTCCAGATAAAATAAATCGTACATGATTTTATGTATCTTCGAAACATCTAAGACCAACACATAAGATTAAAGTACAAATTCTCCTTAGACAGCACCCGGTAAGAAAGGGGTGACCTGAAGCCTGTTTCGTATTGCAATTCCGACAGGTTGATTAAAGAGACATAAGATTAAAGTACAAATCCTCCCTGGACAGCACCCGGTAAGAAAGGGGTGACCTGAAGCCTGCTTCGTATTGCAATTCCGTCAGGTTGAGAGAAACGTAAAACGATGTCTAATAAAATTGATGTAGCATCTACTGGCTAATCTAGAGATTGCAATCTAATTAATTTTCTCAACAATCTTCTAAATTGTGCGCAGGACTTCTTAAATGGTTAAAACCAATATAGCGAGGGCACCAATATAGGTTAAACAAACATAGCTATCACTCCTTTCTTCAAAGTTACAATTTACCTATTACACACAAGGCAATTAGATAAATAATAGCCTTGCACATGTAAAATCTAGGATATGCTAAAGATATTTACATGATTAAAGTCGAGGATTAATCGTAATCCTGTTGGAAGTAAAGATGCATCGCTCTGCTCAGGTTTCCATCGCAGTTAATGTCTCGATGCCAATTAGTAACATCTTCTTGAATTTACCATAAAACTAATAGCCTAATAACTTTAACGCGCCAAATGGTTTCCTTTAGCTGTTTCATCATTCAAGATCTCATCAATTTTGATGCTGAAAGGTTATCTAGTAATCAAAAAATTTCTGATTTTTTTATGCTGACGAGACCAAGATCTGGTCTACGAGATATCTCGTCCATAAAGATCTGGTCTACCAGATATCTCGTCCATAAAGATCTGGTCTACGAGATATCTCGTCCATAAAGATCTGGTCTACCAGATATCTCGTCCATAAAGATCTGGTCTACGAGATATCTCGTCAATAAAGATCTGGTCTACGAGATATCTCGTTCATAAAGATTTGGTCTACGATATATCTCGTCCATAAAGATCTGGTCTACCAGATATCTCGTCCATAAAGATCTGGTCTACCAGATATCTCGTCCATAAAGATCTGGTCTACCAGATATCTCGTCCATAAAGATCTGGTCTATGAGATATCTCGTCCATAAAGATCTGGTCTACGAGATATCTCGTCCATAAAGATCTGGTCAGTTATGATGACGATATATTTTGTAGAGACAACCACCAGGAAGTTTAAGCTAATAGTGAAGTAAATACAATGAAAACACGAGAATCTACTGAAGTAGTGCTCGTAATACCGAAAGAATATTCTATGATTTCCGATAGTTCGGTTTTGTGATTTCAGTTTTTGATGATGACGAGATAAAAGATACGTTTTCTTTCAATGATGAGATATCTGGTGCATCAGATGTGGTCAGTTTTGCTAATGAAGACGTACCTTATTTAAACAACACTAGGAGGGTTAAACATACCCACTAAATGATGAATTTGGGTAACCACTTCGAAGTTTAGGCATCCGGCATGTTTCCTTTCAAGCCTCAGTAGGCTTGCTCAATTTGCAATAGCTCGTTCCCCTCCCCGCAGTAGAAGCATACCTCGACTGGTATTTCAAATTGAAAAAGACCCTACAATGTCCACATAAAAATGTGCCGACTGCTCCCGAGCACTGTGTGTGTGACATTTATTTATCGTCCTTGCCTGGAAGCCAGGAAGATACAGGATCAATACAGGCAACCTGCTATGCCACACACTGGGAGCGAACGCTAGGGGCAGCTGTCGGCAGGATAGAACGAACGCCCTGGGGACTAATATCACATGCAGCCCCCTTCACTTCAAATCGTTCGATACGCCATCTAGTCTTAATGAAGGCAAACCCCTGCATCCCCACCCCTCTTTCACGGTTTAGCATCCTAGAGTAGGTGCTCAAGCCATCGCATGTTAACGGCTTTAATAGAGGATCGCATACAGTGGTAATTTCTATTCTGAGATTCCTCGCTGGTGTGGTGATTAATTTTATGAGGGTTTTAAGGCCGAGATAAAAGAATGGAGGAGGGAGCAGGGATAAAAAAAGGACAGATGAAAATTGCGTGTGAGGAAGAACGCCGAAAGGGAAAAAAATTATAATTTTTTTCCCTTTTCGTCGTTCGTCGGGGTTTTTTTCCCCCCGCTAACACCTCATCCATATATACGCTTCTCCCGTTCCTTAATTGCTCGTAGATTTAAATTGCATTGTTCTTGTGAGGTTTTTTTGCGTGTTTTCAAATAGATATTTTCTTTCGAGGGTTCTCCGGAGAACGCAAAATGATTGAATCATATTTTCGCGGTTTTGGATTCGGTAAAAAGGGGTGGGGATGGGTAAAAGGGGGGAAGAAAATAAATAAATGATTGTTGCGTTGAACGCTTGGATTGTTATCAGAATTTGTATAGATATATTTGAGAACCGTTTGGGATTTTCTTTCCCTCGAATGGCTGGGAGACTAAATTGTTTCGGTATATTTATCCCCCAAACCAGCCAAAAATAAACGTGGTTTCAATTGAGTTTGTTCCCTTTTTCAAATGGAGAATCGTAATTTGAGATTCATTTCATTTGGAGGAGGAATTTGTTTTTGCTTTGTTACTTAGGATTCGCGGGAAATAAAAGTTTTCCCAATTGATTACTTTCACTCAAAACATCGCGTTCCACGTTCAGGTAAAAAACAAAACGAAACATATATGTGAGTGGTTTTAAAATTAATACGGTAGCAGAAAAGCCCCTAGGAAAATTGCTAAAGTAGAGTTGATTCCGGATTTGCAGTGGAAATCGAAATAATCCATGGATTATGTTATTCTGGTGCGAACTATTCATTGTTTGGTTGTGTATTTTCATCATCATAAGTTTCTATTTCGACACGATCTGCGAATTACTATTTTCAACTGTTCTCAATTATAGAAAAGAATCTCTATCAATTTCGTTTGATAAAATGAAACAAGCAAATCAAGAATTATATTCGTACTTGTATAAATCCTCATTCACTTTTAAATAACATTTTTGCATTGCATTTAATTTCGCTTGTGTTCCTGTAGCACCTCAAGATCTACAAGGAAAGTTATAATGTCGAATATTTAAGTAGGGATTGACTGTTAATGAAAATAGTTAATAATGTAAAACTCTCATCCCACTTGTATACAGCTTAGCTTTAAGATAATAACTAAAACGAATACTGAAATGCAAATATTTTCGATATTGAACTTAGAAAAGCATTTAAAATTCGAAGGATTTCTGTAACTGGATACTACATTCGGATGTCAAGATGTTATAGGATAATGTTTTCCAAGAATTAATACGAAGAGAATTGGATTTCGAAACTCAGATTGAGTTGGTTCAGCAAAGTTGCTTTAAAGAAAGTTTTTTTGTGATTTTTATGCAATACAAACATCTCAAAATTTATTAAATAACAATGAATGCATGAAATTATGTGAATTGTGAAAGCTGTCATCGAACTATTTACAAAACTTGTCTTTTATGTAGATTGTTACTTATGACGTAGACGTAAAACTGCTGCGCAAAACAACTAAAATTATGATATTTCTACAAGTTTAGGTGTTGTCATGTGTTTATCAACTCTTAAAAGCATTTCATTGGAATAATTTAGAAGTATTTATTGTCCAGCAATCGCTCTAATAAGTACAAGGTTTCTTTTGGTCTGTATGTTAAATACGTTAGGTAAGTAAAAAATGAAACGCGATGTAATCTTGATCAGTGAATTTTGAACACATAGCTGTAGGTCCCTTGTAAAATCTTTATTGAGATCGCTTATTGGACTGTGGTTTCTATTGGACTATAAATTAATTACATTATGTACGTAACAAATGAAACGAGATATCTGATAACTGATTTTTTGACATGTCATAGCTGCAAGTCCATTGTAAAATGCTAAGATATCTCTAATCCTTATAAATGTAAGAGAATCGTATTTTTGCAAAACAATAGGAACTAAATTGAAAAATTATTATTTTTAAAGAAATATTATTCAATATAATTCGCACATACATCAAAGCATATGTCAAGGAATTTAGTTCTTATCAATTCAAATTGTTTAGAATGAATTATTAAAATTTATATTCAAACACGCTAATGTCTACCTAAGAAATTTAATAAAATTTAATAAATTTAAATAAATCTAAATGCTTCAAAATGTAATTCAAGGTCCACATGGGACTATAATGGCTGTATAAATCAGGAGGGGGTACTTACAACCAAATAGGAAACATCTTTAAAAATATTTTACACTTAAATGTTTTATTGCTTTCATCCCAAAATAGGAAATAAAACCATATAGAGCGTATAGATTTACATTGCTTATACTTCTGGTATTATGTGCAATACTTTTGCGTGAATTACACGAAGTTCCAGCATTCAATCTCAACTACTTTGCGGTTAACCTAACTAAGAACTAGTTTCATCACTTGAAATAAAAACAGTTGACGTACTACACAGAGCAATGAATAAAGTAACAGAAAAGAGTATACTTAGCACAGTTAAAAACTGTGAGTGCAACACGCGTGATGTATTAAGCTGCATACAACTTCGTTACCTGAGGAAGAGCACTTCAATCTAAATTGAATGCTTTGGTTGAAAAGAAGGCAAAGAAAATCGCTCAATTGCGGAGCAACCAAATCTGCCATCCTGAGGCGACATATATCGAAGTAATATTTACAGTCTCTCAAAGCTCAGACACTTCTTCCCCTCTCGAAATAAAGTCCAATAAAGCCTGAGAAAAGCATTCCTTTTTATATAAAAGGTGATATAGAAGTGGAAAAGTTGAATCCAAAGTTGTTCCCAGTCAATATTTCCTCTGCTTCAAGTCATGAAAGCCTGTACCAGAACCCTCTCCGCAAAAACCCAACATTACACAGTTGGCCGTGTCTCCGAGAGTCGGCAGTCGATTTTTTTTACCACAAGAGAGGACGGGGGGTTGCAACAGTTGCGAAATCTCCGAATGACTTCAAATCGCCAAGTATTTAGTGCCAATTTTGTAAAGATGCCACGAGAGCCTACGCTTTGTTGGAATTGTGGACGGTTTTGGGTTGTTTCCTCAAGGTCAAACAACCGGCTCTTAAACTTTCATTTAAATCCCAAATTAAAACAGTGAATAAATAAAGACAGTGAATAGCTAAAGGTAGGTAGGTAGTTACCTGGCGTCGCACTCTCTCTGGAGTACACACCGGGCTATTGGTTACGGTGAGGGATCGATATCGAAGGAAACGATATGAGGACGACGCCTCATGTTTTTGAGGAGAACAACGCCAGATCTAGCACCCCAATCTCCAAACTTCCAGACCAATTCTATGTGTAGACTTTTGAGGCTCCGACAGATTTAACATGCTCCGGCCCCCGCGTACACGACGGTAATTGGCTGAACCGATTTTCGAACTAGCAACTAACTCACCAGTGACTAATCCGTTGCTCTTCTAAATGCACTACTTAAACTTATGAATAGATAATAAATATTACGCATCATATTCAACCCTCTAAGGGTCATACATGCATTATTTAACCTTTAACTGCTGCCATGGGTCTCACAGACCCTGAGTCCTTTTTGACTGGTCGTTTCCAACTCTTAAAGTGAATATTGGTTCCTGTCCTATTCATTACCTTTCTACTACGTCCAACAGAAGCCACTTTCCAAGAATGGTTTGGCTGCCCCAACTATTACGTGTTTAACACTATTTGTATTTCCCGCGTGGTCTCTTAGACCCCTTCACAGCATTTGCGTTACCGTTCTTGTTGAATGAAATCGGAGTAGGGAATTTCGGCAAAGAGCCTAAAATGGCAACAAACTTTACTAAAAAAATGTGTATCCTACACAAAAAGATATTCAGGATATTGTTGATAGTTGGTAGGAAATAGAGTACTGGAACAGTGAAATTTCGGATAATATTCTTGAAAGCGAACAACAAAGGGATTTGGGAATTTAGGCAGATGAAGGTGAAGTCATTTCAAGTGCGTCTTCACAAAAATAATATTTATACGGAAAAAATAACTTTAAATGGGATGCCCGAGGGGGAACCTAATCGTGCCATTAGTACACCAAAACACAACATAGTTTTATAGTTTCCAGGATTGAAAGGTCCTGCAAAATTAGATCCAAAAGCTGAGCCTGAAGAGACATGGAATCTACTTAACTTATATAGTAATATAAAATGTATTTCCTGTTAAGAATTGACTTATCTAAATTTAAAATGTGTAAATAATAATTATCTAAAGAATCTTTCATTAATGTATTATATTAATCAACTTAAAACGCACTTTAATGAGCGAGGTCTGAGAGACCCCTCCACACTAGTTACGAGATGGTTTGGGACACAGAAGTTAAGGGTTAATCATCAACCTGTTGTTCCTATTAATTTTGCCAAGCAAAAGACCCTATTAATTTTGGCAAGCAAAACGTCAGTGAGTTTGTCAGGAGTTCTGGAGTCAATTGATAAAAATAGAATCAAAGGAGGAAATTTAAGTGAAACGCAAAGAAATATATGGGTAATTAAAAATTGTAATTTATATACAATCGATGGACACACATCACATGTTGTTCAGAGAGGTTATGCTGCATTGAAACTGTACTGAACCAATTGCCAATTGCTGTATCAATTTGTATGGTTCGATTCTATGACATAGGTGTATTAGTTGGAAATTATATAAATTTGATAAATTAATATAAAAGGCTGTAAAATATTATGTTGAAAAATAACACATTTCCTTTCGTTTTCTAAATTTTATTGCTTTGTGTTCATTCTACGAGTCAAACAATCAATTTACAGTTAGTTCTTTTTATGATTCTTATTAATCATAAGCTTATGAAAATGTTTTAAAACAAGTTTAAAGTGAGCTAAAATAAAAATATTAAGGATGCCATTTAGATGTCACAAGTATTTCACATAACTTATTTACTGATGTTGTTTTACGATATCGGGACTATTCCGTGTTAAATAAATTTTAGACAGTGTTGATGATACATCGAACTATTGTCTGAAGCCATTTAATATCAAATACAAGAGAATCAATAAAATCCCTAAACCACTTATTTCTCCATACATATGTTACCTATTAACTTAAGTTTTTAAAAAGTGTGTCAATTATTAATAAGGTATTATTCAAAATCTACGTACAATAATTTCAGTTTACGATTAAATACAGCCGTGGCCAATCCAAATCTGCAACTTACCCTGTGTGTGTGTATTTCTTCCTTTTGTATCAGTGAAACTTTCGTTGTGTGTGTATGTGTGAATACGGATATGTATATGGCTGTCTCATTATTTCATTTTGTGTCACGGTTTTCTATTATAGGATTTCTGTGCTCATTGCATATTTTATAATGACTTATCTCTAATCAGTTGAATTGTGGTTGGGGTTTCAGAATATATCTAACCTTACTTTTGCTCATTTCAATAATTTAGTACTTTTCTTTACTTGTGTCTTCTCATTTGGTCTACAATATATAAACGGCAATTTGTAATTATGACTGGTATTTGTATCCTGTTTATTTTGTAACTTGTATTTATTGTATATAAATCAATTGTACTTTGACTGTCCGTTTGAACTAAAGTCGCTGAGGACCTTACGGGGCCTGACAAAAGTTCTCTCGTCCCTTACACTCACTGAGTAAGCTGGGTGTTCATTGTCTTACAACGAAACTTAACTTCATTCTATTAATGTGAATCTCATGAAAATGAACAAACGCACACTTGCGAATGAATAAAATAGGTGTAATAGGTTTATTAGATCTACGGATATATGGATATTTTGGTATAGGTGATATACCTCCCTATTCACATTTTGTATTACAAATGATACCGGAGTGCTACTTGAACTATTTTAATTC